>JAKSZT010026914.1:4035869-4089283 GCA_026826555.1 Tolypeutes matacus | reverse complement strand
CTTCCTTCCTTCCTTCCTTCCTTCCTTCCTTCCTTCCTTCCTTCCTTTCAATTTAAAATAGTAGAGCTCCCTTTCTCCTCTTAAATCTTATTCAGACCCCCAACATGAAAAACAGGAAAAAGTAGAGCAACTGGTTTTGAAATGGTGGCAAGACCCTTGGAGCTCTTGGCCATTGAGGTTCTCTCCTGTCCAAGGCTCTCACTAAAACTAGTTCCTTTATGGGCCATATAGGAGTAAAGGGAATGCTTTGAGTTATTCATGCCTTTGGGTTAAGGCCCTGAAAGGCTTAATTACAGTTTAAACATCTGGGAAGGCTTTCACATTCTTTCATCATTGGCTAGCCATTCCTACCTTCATTCTCTGTTTGCTAGCACCATGATGAGTCTGATGGTCTGGATCAGAGAAGAAGTAAGTGTTAATTCTAGGGAGAGTGAGGAGAAAAGTCAAACAAATGGACTGTATCAGAGAGTATCTGAAAGGGATAGCACAGTAACAGGCACCAGGCATTTGGGAAGATGCTGTAGAACACAGGTGCCTGGTAGAGGGAAATATGTAGATCAAAGGGAGGAAAGGATTGCTGAAAGAAAGTGGATTATGAAATAAGACTGATACTTGCCTTTACTTTCAGATAATCTCTAGATTTGCCAATCTGGTACTGTATTTTTGCCATTTGGTGAGAGACCTCCTTAAAGCAGAAGATCGTCTAAGAACTTTTTTTGACCAGAGGATGGCCTGGGAGACCACGAGAGTACTCCAGAAAGGAAGGAACATTGACCCAAACTTCCCAAGTGTTCCAGATGTAGATCTTGCCTATCAGAGCACCTTTGGTTTAGGGGTCTATTGGGGAATATTCTTGAGCAAAACTAGATGATAATTGGTATCTGTGTTCCTGCTTGACTTAGAGATCTCTCCCTGGGGATGCCTCAGAAAGAATGAGAGGCAGGAATGTCTTCTGTCTTAAATGTGACCCAGTCTTTGCTGGAGCCTCAAATTCTTTCCTTAACTTGCCATGTGAGTTGGACGAAAATTCTGAAAAGTTATTCTTATTTTCTAAAGACAGGGTAGAGAGAAGTGGTATTTGTGTAAAGGAATTCATGTCAACTCTGTAGTAGGTTAGAAGTTAATGCTTAGAATTTATATATAAAGAAAAAAATAGAAAATAGAGAGATTGAAAATCAGAGAGAACCAGTTTTTTTCCCACATCACTAACTAAATAGTCTGTCTCTTCCCCCATTGATTTGTGATGCCATTTTAATAATATAAAAGTGGTTTTGGTGATGTCACTAAAAGTGGCAGAGTAAGGAACTCCAGGGCTCCATACCTCCACAAAAACAATAAATAAGCTGGAAAAACTGTCAGAATCAACTTTTCCAGAACTCTGGGTCCTAGGCAAAAACTTACCATAACTAGATGATAGCTTAAGGGAAAAGAAGCTGCTGCATTGTGGTAAGAGAACGGTGTGGCATTCTAAATCGCCCATCTACAATCTTCCACTCCCCAGATTGGCAGCGGTTGTGATGACAACAACCCACACTTCTGGAGCAAGTTTCTAGTGCCAGAGGTAGCAACATGGACCTTATTCTTAAGGTGGCTTTTGACCTATCTGGAGTCTTACTCAAAGGACTTGCCTTTGTTTCAACTGACTCAGTATTTTCCCAGAGCAGGGGAGGCTTCACCGGTTGATTTGGTCAAAAGGCAAAATTAATGGTGGCAGCAGCCTGGGGCAAGACAAAATAGTTGGGGAAAGCAATAGATAAGCCAAAATGTCCATGAATGACTTACCTTCAACATACCAATAGGTTGAAAGTAAAAGAATGGCATAGTTATTTCATGCATACAGTAAAACCAAAAGAACTGGAGTGGTTAAACTAATACCAGACAAAATAGACTTTAAGACAAAAATTATTACAAGAAACAAAGAAGGACATTATATATTTATAAAGGATCAATCCTCAAGAATACAAAAAAAAATGATAAATACATATTCATTTAACAACAGAGCCGTAAAATATATGAAGCAAAAACTGACAGAATTGAAGGGAGAAATAGTTCTACAATAATAGTTGGAGGTTTCAATACCCAACTTTCAATGATGGATAGAAAACTAGATAAGAGATTAATAAGGAAATATAGGCCTTGAACAAAACTATAAACCAACTAGACCTAACAGACATATATAAAACACTCCACCCCACAACAATAGAAATTTTTAACCAAAAGTACATAAAATATTAAACAAGATAAACCATATTTTATGCCACAAAATAACTTCTAAAAGACTGAAATCATACAAAATATCTTCTCTGACCATACTGGAATGAAAGTAGAAATCAATAGCAGATGGAAATCTGGAAAATTCACAAATATGAGAAAATTCAACAACACAATTTTAAACAGCCAACGGGTCACAGAAGAAATTAAAAGTGAAATTAAAAAACCCTTTGAGAATGAATAAAAACAAAAGCATACTATATCAAAACTTTTGGGATGCAGTGAAATCAGTGCTCATAGGGAAATTTATCGCTATAAAAGCCTACATTAAAAAAGAAGACCCAAAACCAATAACCTAACTTTACACCTTAAGGAACTAGAGAAGTGGAACAACCTAACCCCAAAGCCAACAGAAAGAAGGAAATAATAATGATTAGAGTGGACATCAATGAAACAGAGAATAGAAAAACTATTGAGACAATCAATGAAACCAAAAGTTGGTTCTTTGAAGAATCAATCAAATTGACCAAACCTTTAGACTGTAAAAGAAAAAAAAAGATAAGATTCAAATTTAAAAACCAGAAATGAAAGTAGAATACATCACTATAGACTTAACATAAATAAAAAAGGATTATAAGAAAAGAGTATGAACAATTCTACTCCAATAAATTAGATAACCTGGATGAAATGGACAAATTCTAACAACATAAAAAATACCAAAACTGACTCAAAAAGAAATAGAAAATCTGAACAGACCTATAACAAGCAAAGATATTGAATAAGTAACCAAAATTTCCCCAAAAAGATGGCTTCCAGGTGAATTCTGCCAAATGTTTAAAGAATTAACACCAATCTTTCTCAAATTATTCCAAAAATAGAAGAGGAATGACTACTTCATAACTCATTCTATTATTACCTCCTGATACCAAAGCCAGATAAAGACATTAGAAGAAGAAAAAACTATAGACAAAAATTCCTGTGAATGCAGGTTAAAAATTCTCAAAAAATTCTAGTAAATCAAGTCCTACAGCATATAATGAGGAATATACACCATGAACAACTGGAATTTATCCCAGAAATGCAAGGATGGTTTAATATGTGAAAATCAATCAATGTAATATACTACCTTAAGGGAATGAAGGAGGGGGAAGAAGCCAAATGACCATCTCAATCGTTGCAGAAAAAGCATTTGACAAAATATAACATCCTTTCATGATTAAAATACTCAATAAACTTGAAATAGAAGGAAAATTTTCAACATAATAAAATTCATTTATGCAAATTCCATAGCTGACATTATACTCAATGGTGAAAGACTGCTTTCCCTCTAAGATCAGAAACAAGATAAGAATGCTCTCTTTCACCACTTCTATTCAACATTGTACTAGAAGTTCTAGCCAGATCAATTAGGCAAGAACAATACATAAAAGGCATACAAATTAGAATAGAAGAAGTAAAATTATTTCTACTCACAGATGACCATGCTCTTATACTTAGAAAATCTTTACAAATCCTATAAAAACTTGAGTGATAATGCATGAATTCAGCAAAGTTCAGGATACAAGATCAACCCATAAAAAATCAGTTGTTTCTGTACACTATCAATGAACAATCCAAAAAGGAAATTAAGAATACAATTCAATTCCTAGTAGCATTAAAAAATAAATCTTAGGAATAAATTTAGCTAAAGAGGTGCATGACTTGTACACTGAAAACTGAAAAATGCAAAAAATTATTGAAAGATATCAAAGAAGACCTAAATAAATGGAAGAACATCCCATGTTCATGGATCAGAAGACATAATATTGCCAAGACAGCAATAATACCCAAATATTATCCAAATATTCTGTCAAAATCCCAATGGCTTTTTTTTTTCAGAAATGGAAAAGCTGACCCTCAGATTTCTATAGATTTTCAAGGGGTCATGAATAATCAAAACAATCTTGAAAATTAAATTAACCTAAAATATTCAAAAACATGTAGTACTGGCATAAGGCTAGAGAATAATGGAATCATATTGGATGTCCAGAAATAAACTCATACAACTATGGTCAATCAGTTTTTGACAAGGATGCCAAGACCACTCAATGGTAAAAGAAGAGTCTCTTTAACAAGTGGTGTTGGGGCAACTGAATTGCTACATATGAAAAAATGAAGTTGGATAACTACCTCACACCACATACCATAGTTAGTTCAAAATGGATAAGAGGCCTAAATGTAAGAATTAAAATTATTTCAAACTTAGGAAAAATAGGGTAAATCTTTATGACCTTGTATTTGACAATGGATTCTTGTGTATGGCACTGAGAGAAAAGCACATGCAACAAAAGAAGAAAAAAACAAATAAACTGGACTTCATCAAAATTAGAAAATTTTGTGAATCAGAGGACATTATCAAGAAAGTTAAAGGACAAGTCACAGAATGGGAGAAAATGTTTGCAAATGATTTATATGATAAAGGTTTAGTATCCAAAATATATATAGATACAACAACTCAACAACAAAAATTCAAACAACTTATTAAAAAAAATGGACAAAAAACTTGAATAGATATTTTTCCAATAAAGATATCCAAATGGCCAACAAACACATGAAAAGATGCTCAACATCATTAGTGATTAAGGAAATGCAAATTAAAATCACAATGAGATACTACTTCACACACACTAGGGTGGCTAGAATAAACAATAAAGAGAAGAAATATAACACGTGTTGGTGAGATTGTAGAGAAATTGGAACCCTCACACATTGTTGATGGGAATGTGAAATGATGGAACTGCTGTGGAAAACAGTTTGGTGGTTCCTCAAAAAGTTAAACAGAATTACCACATGACCCTGCAATTCCACTCCTAGACATATACCCCCCAAAAGTCAAAACATGTGTTCAATTTGTACTTGAATGTTCATAGTAGCACTATTTACTATAGTCAAAAGGTGGAAACAACCCAAATATCCACCAATGGATGAAGTGATAAACAAATAATGGTACATGCATACAATGGAATATTATTCATCCATAAAAAGGAATGAAGTACTGATATCTGCTATGATAAGATTTACCTTGAAAACATTACGCCAAGTCAAGGAAGCCAGACCCAAAAGGTCAAATAACATATTGTATGATTCAATTTACATGAAATATACAGAATAGTTATACATAGGGACAGAAAGCAAAATAGTTGTTGCCAGGGGCAGGGAGGAAGGAAGGCAGGAATGGGATATGGCTGCTTAGTGAGTATAGGGTTTCCTTTTGTGATGATGAAAATGTTTTGGTACTAGATAGATGATATTATTGTTACACAACATTTTAAATCTACTAGATACCATTGAAGTATACACTTTAAAATGGTTAATTGTTATATTATGGGAATTTTACTTTAATAAAAAAATAAAAACACATGCACTAAACAATCTGTGGGGGTAGCCTAAATATTGGTCCTCCAAAGATTTCCATATCCTAATCCCCAGAATTTGGGAACGTTACCTTACATACCAAAGGGGACTTTGCGGATTTATTGAAAGATCTTGAGTGGGGGAGATTATCCTGGATTATTTGGGTGAGCCCAATGTAATTAATTACAAGGGTCCTTATCAGAAGGAGGCAGGATGTCAGAATGAGTAGTAGATGTGGTGACAGAAGCAAGAGGGTTGGAGTGATGGAGGAAAGGATCATGAGACAAAGAAAGCAGATGGCTCTAGAGGCTGGAAAAGGCAAGGAAACAGATTCTCCCCTGAAGCGTCCAGGAGGAAGGAAACCCTGCCAAGATCTTGATTTTAGATTTCTGACCTCTAAACCGGTTTGAGAAAAAAATTTGAGTGTGTATGGTTTTTAAAATTGGTTTGTTTCTGGGATCTTTATTCTATTATATTTGTCTGTTCTTATATAGAGTACAATATTATTTATTACAATATTCTTTTAGTATGTCAATATTGGTTTTTAAAATTGGTTTCTTTCTGGGGTCTTTATTCTATTATATTTGTCTGTTCTTATATAAAGTACAATATTATTTATTACAATATTCTTTTAGTATGTCAATATCTGTTAGGTTAAGTCCCCCTTTTGACTCTCCATTTTCAGAATTTATTTAGTTATTTTCTACACTAGTTTTTACAAGTGATTTGTAGAATAAATTTGTTACATTCTTTTAAAAATTCAAGGAATATGGATATCTTTATATTGTTAAATCATCACAACCAAGATTATGTAATGTCTCCCCATGTATTCAAATCTATTTTATATCTTTGTACAGTTTTAAATTTTTATCCTAGAAATTTTTGTGTATCGCTGTAAATTCCTGATTTTTATATTATTTTATATTATTATGAATAGCATCTTCCATTATGTTATTGCTGGTATAGAGAAATGTTACTGATTATTTGGTTTATTTTTTAATTGAGGCATAAATTACATATAGTGAATTGCACCTATCACTAAAAGTACAGTTTGATGAATTTTTATATTTCTATATTCCTGTAACTATTACCCAGATTAACATATAGAATCTTTCTATGATTCAAAAGCTCCTTCATGCCTTCTACCATTTATATGAATTTCATTTTAATGGAGACATACATTAGGTACTCCTTTCTTTTGTTCAATATTATGTCTGCGAGATTTATCTATGATGGTTCATTGTTTTTCATTCTTCAGTCATATTTCAGTTTGCAAATGTACCACAAATTTTGCACATTTTCCTATCGATGAACATTTACCAGGTCCATGAGTATTATGTTAATACTAACAAAAGTGGGTATCCATGTGCTCTTTCCAATCTAAAAGGCATCACATTTTCTCCAATAAATTTAATGTATTTCTTTATTAAATATAAAATAGCTGTAGGGTTTTGGCATATAAATCTTAGCAAATTAAGAAAGTCTATTCTTTATTTGCTATTGATATTTTTAAGTTATAAATTGTATTGACATTCACAAATTCTTTTTCTGTATCAATTGAGATAATCATATGATTTTTATCATTTAGTTTAAAGAAATGTTTTGATGGATTTTCAGATAATAAAAGATCCTTGCATCCTAGGATCATGATGTTTTCTTTTAATACAATGTTAAATTTAGATAGCTAATATTATATGGAGGATATTTGCAACTATGTTTTATGCAATATGTGACTTGATTTCTCTTCTTTTCCTTCACCTCCCTTCCCCTCTTCTCTCCTTTTTTCTTCTCCTCTCTTCTCCTCTCCCCTTCTTCTCTTCTCCTCTCTGCTACTCTTCCTGTTTTGGAATCAAGTTTATATTGGTTTCATAAAGTGAGTTAGGCAGATTTATCTTTTTCAATTTTCTGGAACAACTTTTACTGGATTGTTAAAAGCTTGGTAGAGGGAAGCGGCTGTGACTCAATCAGTTGGGCTCCCGTTTACCATATGGGAGGCCCCGGGTTCAGTTCCCGAGGCCTCCTGGGTGAAGGCAAGCCCGCCTGCATGGCGTGGTTAGCTGACCCAGCGAGCACAAGCAGCAAGGGGGGAATAAATAAATAAATAAATAAAATCTAAAAAAAAATAAAAATAAATAAATAAATAAAAGCTTGGTAGATTTATCTCCATAATTGTATGGATCCAGGACTTTTTGGGAAGAGAGATCTTTGATTACAATTTTAATTTCTTCATGTTTATTTATTACTGTCCTATTTTTTGTACCAATTTTTCATTTTAAGATTTCCAGAAATTTACATTTTATATTTCAAATTTATTAATATTTATTTTTTATCATAGTACTTTTTAATCCCTCTTTTTTGGCTTTTTTTTTTTCTTTTTTTTTTTTTTTTGTAGCTGCTTTGCCTTCTCTCTCTTTGTTCTCTACTGGAGGTGGGTGGGTTCTGTCCTTATCTTTAAAATCAAATATTTAGGAATAAACTTAACAAAGGAAATAAAGGACCTATATTCAGAAAACTACAAAACATTGCTGAAAGAAACTGAAGAAGACTTAAATAATTGGAAGGACATTCTGTGTTCATGGATTGGAAGACTAAATAATGTTAAGATGTCAATTCTACCCAAACTGATTTACAGATTCTACAAAAATCTGTAATGAAAATCCCAACAGAATTTTTGGAGAAGTGGAAAACCCAATTATCAAATATATTTGGAAGTGTAAGAGACCCTGAATAGCCAAAAAAAAATCTTAAAAAAGAAGAATGAACTTGGAGGACTCTCATTTCCTGACTTTAAAGCATATGACCTAGCTACCATGGTAAAAACAGCATGGTACTGGCATAAAGACAGACACATTGACCAATGGAACCGAATCAAGAACTCAGAAATAGACGCTCACATCTACAGTCAAGTGATTTTCAACAAGGTGGTCAAGCCCTCCCAGATGGGCCAGAACAGTCTATTCAACAAATTGTGCTGGGAGAAATGGATATCCCTATCTAAAAAGAAAAAAAAGAAAGAAAACACTTATCTCACACATTATACAAAAATTAACTCAAAATGGATCAAGGGCCTACATATAAAAAGCAAAAACCATAAAACTCCTAGAATAAAATGTAGGAAACATCTTCAAGATCTTGTGGTAGGCAGTAGTTTCTTAAAAATTACACCCAAAGCATGAGCAACATAAGAAAAAATAGATAAATGGGACCTCCTCAAAATTCAACACTTTTGCACCTCAAAGGACTTTGTCAAAAGGGTGAAAAGGCAGCCAGCTCAATGGGAGAAAATATTTGGCAATCACATATCTGATAAGAATTTAATATCTGTGATCTGCAAAGAGATCATACAACTCAACAATAAAAAGACAAACTACCCGATTGAAAAATGGGCAAACGACTTGAAAAGACAATTGTCCAAAGAAGAAATACAAATGGTGAAGAAACACATAAAAAAATGTTCAACATCACTAGCAATTAGGGAATTGTAAATAAAAACTACAAGATATCATTTCACACCTATTAGACTGGCCGCTATTAAAAAGTCAGAAAACTGTAAATGTTGGAGAGAACGTGGAGAGATAGGAACGCGTATTCACTGTTGGTGGGAATGTAGAATGGTACAACCACTGTGGAGGACTGTTTGGCAAATCCTAAAGAAGTTGAATATAGATTTGCCATGTGACCTGGCAATTCCATTATTAAGGATATACCTAGAAGAACTGAGAACAGAGACACGCACAGATATCTGTACACCGATGTTCATAGTGTCATTATTCACAATTGCCAAAAGTTGGAAACATCCCAAGAATCTGTCAGTTGATGAATGGATAAACAAATTGTGGTATATACACATGACGGAATATTATGCAGCAGTAAGAAGAAATGAAGTTGTGAAGCATATGACAACATAATGAACGTAAAGGACATTATGCTGAGTGAAGCAAGCCAGACTCACAAGGGTAAATACTGTATGATTGAGCTATTATGAACTAAATATATTGTGTGAACTCATGGAGTTAATAATTAGAATTTAGGTCATCAGAAAATAGAAGGCGGGGTAGAGAATGGAAAACAGAGGGTTAATCTGTGTAGAATTGGTAAAAAGGTTATTTGTAAATCTTTGGAAATGAATAGAAATGGTTAAAGCATATCATGGTGTTTGTAACTAGCAGTGCTAATATATGGGTATGACAGTGGTTAAAAGGGGAAGTCTAAGGAAGCGGCTGTGGCTCAATCAGTGGGGCTCCCGTTTACCATATGGGAGGCCCCGGGTTCGGTTTCCGGGGCCTCCTGGTGAGGGCGGGCCCGCCCACACGGCGTGGTTGGCTGACCCAGCGAGCGCAGGTGGCAGGGGGGGAAATAAATGAATAAATAAATAAAAAATCTAAAAAAAAAAAAAAAAAAAAAGGGGAAGTCTAAGGTCATGAATATTACTAGAAGGAAAGCTAAAAACTGTAACGTGGGACTGTATAAGATAGTAAAACCTCATATAAAACATGAAAATGGGTGATATTGCATATATGACTGTGTTTACAAAATATAAATACAAATATACTAGAGAGAAGGAAAAAGAATAGCAGCTATGTACAGCAGGTGAGGCTTAGAGAGATTGAGAGGTAATGAGTTTGGTTTATTTGTTTGTTTTTTGTTTATTATTATTATTGATGATGAATGCATGAATATATGATTATACCAAATACCACTGATTGTACTCTTTGGATGGATTTATGCTTTATTAATATGTAACAATAAAATTGATTTATCAAAAAAAAAATGTATTCTTCTTATTTCTATGGGTTAACTCTTGCTATGTATTAAATTATGTCCCCCTCAAAAAACATGATCAAGTCCTAAACCTTGTTCCTGTGGATGTGAATTCATTTGTCTATAAGATACTATTTCTTTAGAATGTATTGAGGCTTCCTTTGTGGAAGGAATGTAAAAGTAAATGTTCCAAATGCCCTTATAGAGAATAGTATTCTCTTTTTCTTGAGTGTAAACTTTTTTGTGTATCTAATAACTCAAGCATATAAATTAAATTATTCAATCAAAGACTTCAAAAGATTATCAAAAGATCTGTTTTTGTACTTATTTTTATTTGTTTCCTCTATTAATCTCTGAACGAGGTGGGATGTGTTAAAAATTTTCCGTTTCTATCAGTTTTTACCATATGTAATTTGAGGCTATATTTTATTCTCTACTATTTTTTACCAATATTAAAAGATATCATAGTGTCTTATGTTGATTTATGCCTTGCATTTTATCTTGTCAGATTTAAGACTCTTATCACAATTTTCTTTGTCCATACATTTTTCTGTGTAACTTCAATTTTTAAAATTTTGAATCTTTCTGATCCCTTTTGATCTAAATGTGTTTCCTATGGAAAATATGTTGATTTTATTATTACTAAATCTGAGAACATCTGCTTTTTAGTTGGTCACTTTGACCCATTTATACTATAATTATTTTTGTTACATTAAGATTTCTTTCTGCAATTTTATTTAAAATTTTCCATTTGTTTTACTTCCTTTTTTCTTATTTTTCATTTGATTAATAAATTTCCCTTTGCTGGCTTAAAATTTAAGTCATGCTTCTTGTTTATTTATATGTTTACATGATGCTTGTCTTTAATGTAACACTCAGTTTTTTATCCCTAATAAATTCCTTTTGATACCTTTCATTATGTAAATTTTCCATCAAACAAAAAAATAAAATTTTAAAGTATAATATGCTTATATTATCTTGTCATGATGGTGGAGTGAGACACTTCAGGGCTCTGTCTCCTTCTCCTTATAGAAGTTCTGAATAACCAGCAAGAACTGGCAGAAATTTCTTCTTCAAAGCTTCAGAAAACAGTTAAGTACTGCAGAAACAGGCACATGCTGAATTAAGAAAAAGGCTAATTAAAAGGGGTAGGATCTCCTGGTACCCTGGCTGGCTCCTCCTCTAACCCTTAACAGCTAGTCATGGAGCTGCCCATACTCCCAGTGCTAGTTCTTGGTCCTGGTTCCCAGGTAAGCAGAGTAACCCTCATGCACATACTGGGAGCATGTTACATCTGGTCCAATCTGTCCAATGGCGGCCTAAGGGACTCACCATCTCAGAACTTACCCAGCCTATAGAAAGCAGCTAAGGGAACTCACCTACAGAATGCTGTGGGGGAGGAGTCAAGTTGTGCTGCCTGGGACAAGCAAGGGATTGCTGGCTGTAGGATATACAGAGTAATGCCTAGGACAGTGATCAAACTGTTTCCTAGGGAAGAGAGGACATTCATATCCATGTAAATGGGAGAATTTATAGGGCCAAACACACATGCCCAAGACAAGAGGCATGCACAGAAAAGATCAGGGAGGCCCATATGCTTTGGCCTGGAGTTTTTCTCTAAATTGATTGTATGGATAAGCCCTGAAGGAGAGCACTTGCACAGGTCAATCTGCAAAGACTGGGAAAAGTGTTTTTGTTCTTTTTAAAAATTCTTTGTTAGGTCCTGGCCATTGAGAAAAGTTCTCTCATCATACTAAATGGATATAAACTTAAGGAACAGAGGTCTCAGAGTACAAATTACAGTGGTAATATATTAAAATATCAAAATGCCCAGGTTTCAACAAAAGGCTAAAAAAACATACAAAGAAACAGCAAGTGATTGCCCAGGAAGAGGAGTAAATTAAAGCATTAGAAACCATCAATGAGAAGGACTAGTCCTAGTACATACCAGACAAAGATGTTTTTTAAATGGTCCTAATATTACTCAAAGAACTAAAGGAAATCATGGAAAAAAAGCTAAAAGAAATCAGGAAAACAATAGATGAACACAAAAGGAATATCAATAGACAGGTGGAGATTATGAAAAAGAATCAAACAAAGCTCAAGACCACAGTAACAGAAATCAAAAGCTTCCTTGAGGGGTTCAACAGAAGATTGGAGCTGTCAGAAGAAAGAATCAGAGAACTTGAAGATTAGATAATTGAAATCATTCAGTCTGAGGAACAGAAAGGAGAAAGATGAAGAAAAGTGAGCAGAGCCTAAGGAACCTGTGGGACACCATCAGTCATACCCATATATACATTGTGGTAATCCCAAAAGGAGAAGAAAGAGAGACTATTCAAAGAAATATGGCTGAAAATCCCCCAAATGTAATGACAGACATGAAATACATGTCCAAGATGCTCAACAAATTCCAAACAGGATAAACCCAAATAGACCCACACTGCATGTGATAATTTGAATTTTCTGAATCCCAGAAAAGATTATGTTCTTGATCCAATCCATTCCTATAGGTGTGGGGCCATTTGATTGTAATAAATTCAGTTAAGGGAACTTTGATTAGATCACTTGATTAGATTGCTTTAAGGCCTTTTGATTGGGCTACATCAGTTTCTCACTGGAGTCTTATATGAACTGGGAACTGAAAGCCAAGAGACACAGAGAAAGGGAGCTCTGCCATTTTGACCCTGCCATGTGAGAGAGAGGACTCCAGGTGCGCCTACAGCTGCAGAAAGGCAGAGAAGCCTTGAGAGGCTCAAGGAAACAAGGCCCAGGGAGAGATGCCTATTGCTGACAGCTGAGCTCCAGGAGAAAGTAGAGACTGGTAGACCCACCATCTTGCCTTGCCATGATGACTTCAAGAATTGTTAGCAGCCAACCTTTGGTGAGAAAGCATCTCTAATGATGCATTGATTTGCATATTTTTTGCAGCTTCAGAACTGCAAGCTTTTACCCTAATAAAATTCCCATTATAAAAGCCAACCCATTTCTGGTATATTGCATTGGCAGCTTTTGGCAAACTAAGACACTGCACCACATTATAATCACACTGTTGGATGTTAAAGATTAAGAAAGAATTCTGAAGCTGCAAGAGAGCCTCAAAATGATTAAGTGCCAACTTCTCATCAGAAATCACTGAGGCAAGAGGCAGTGAGAAAATATATTTAAAATGCTGAAAGCAAAATGTTGCCAACCAAGTATTCTATATCTGATAAAACTTGTCTTTCAAAAATGAGGGAGGGATTAAGACACCCAGGTAAACAAAATCTGGAAGAGTTTGTCACAACTACACGTTGAAAAGAAAGGATAATAGACAATAGATCAAAGCTGAATGAAGAAATAAAGATCTCCAGTGAGGGTAACAACATCAGTGGTTTTGGACTCAATGTATAAGCATGCATTTTGTGACAAGACTTCATAAAGGTGGGAGGTCAGAAGGTTATAGGAACATTTGTGTATAGTATTGAAGTTAAGTTAGCTTCAAAAGCAAATGATGTTGTTCTAGATTTCGGATGTTAAATTTAAGCACCATGGTAAGCACAAAGAAAATATTGGAGAATATACAAGCTCATAAAGACCGAAATTAGAGTAAAAGTTTCCAGGGGCAGGTGGCAGGAGGAATGGGGAGTTAATGCATAATGGATATATGGTTTCAATTTGGGAAGATTGGAATGTTTTAGTAAGGGAAGGTGGTAAGGGTACTGCAATATCATAAATGTAATTAATCCCATTGAATGATATCCTTGGGAATGGTTGAAATGGGAAAGTTTATGTTATATATGCATTACCACAATTAAAAAAATAAAAAAGAGCAAACCACAATTTAAAAACAAAGAGCAACTAAAGAGACAACGACAATTAAATGCAATACATGATCCTGGATGGAATCTGGCAAGGGACGTTATTGGGGTGAATGAAAAATTGGAATATAGACTGTAAGCTTTATATCACTATTAAATTTCTTGAACTTGATAACTGGTTACATAAGTGAATATCCTTGTTCTTTGGAAATGTACATGGCAGTATTAAGTATTTAAGGATCATGTTGTATAAACCTACACTCAAATGTTCAGAAAATGGATTGATGAACATGTAGAAAGACTGATGGATAGATAGATTGATTGATTGATAGGATATGGCAAATGTGGCAAAACGTCAAAACCAGTGGATCTGTGTATCTGGTGGGAGGGGGAGGGGTATGTGGAGGTCTTTGTATGGGATTTCTATTATTTTTGTAACTACCCTGTAAGTTTGAGCATATTTTAAACTTAAAAAGCTTTAAAAAGTATAATAAAACCAAAGTACCAACCACCTTAACTATTTGTAACTTATGGCCAATATTGTTTCATCTCTCTTCCTCATTGCACACTGCTCCATACTCAGAATTATTTTGAAGCAAATCCAAGATTTTCTATCATTTCATCCAGAAATATTTCAGAATATGTCTCTAAATGTTAAGTATTCTTCAAAAACATAATAATAATACAATTATCAGAAGCAAAATAAACCCAAGCAATTATTTTTACATAATCAAATATTCAAACAATGTTCACATTTCCCTAGTTGTCTACAATTTTTTTCTTGACATTATGTTTCCTTGAATTGAAATCCAAATTATATGCTTATATGTTGATGACTGATATGTCTCTTAATTCTGCTATTCTATAATCACACACCACTGAATTGCTGCAGGATCAGCATCACCTGGAAGTTAGTTAGAATCTCACATCAGACCTATTGAATCTGATCTGCATTTTAATAAGAAATCCATTTGCGACAAACACTTATTAAAATTTGATAATCCCTCTTTTATAAGTCTCTCCTCTCTATTTTTATTTATTTTTGGTTTTTTGGAATAACTGGATAATCTATCCTACAGAGTTTTTTTGTTTACATTTGCTGACTGCTCCCAGTGGTATCATTAATACATTTGGCTGAACCTACTATCTTCCATAAATTGGTAGTTAGAGCTGGAGTTTGGGTTATATTAAGGTACAATTTTTTGGAAAGATTTTTATAAGTGATGGTGGGTATTTACTTCCATTAAGAGATACCCTATATCTGGTTTTCTCTATTTTTGTGATCCCTGTCAAGTACTTGCTACCAGGAGACACAGATCACATGAGAAAGGTTGGAAAAATTCCTGATTGTTTCCCTTTATTTAATAATGAACTGGATCAATAACATCCTTCAAAGTAACAATGGGTTGTTTTGTTTTGTGTTTAATTTTATTTGCTTTTGTTTCATTGATTGATTGACTGATTGATTAATCAATGCTTGTTCTACCATAGTATTTTGGGAACAGGTAACATGTTTTTTTGAGTTTCACAGAGGCACAGATGGAGATAAATTTTGTCCCAGGATGAATCATACCCAGAGCCTTACCTATATCTAATTTAGGTTATTTAGATGATGAGATATTTGACTTTTGAAAGATGAAACTTAGATGAGATATTGAATTGAGTTGAATATGAAATAGTTTAAGACTTTTGGTTCCTGGAAATAGTGTGAATCTATTTTGCAAGTGGAATAGATGTGTGTCTTTGGAGGCCAGAGGGCAAGCTGAATAATAGCCTTTCAAAGATGTCCACATCCTAATCCCTGGACTCTGTATGTTTCTTTATATGGTGTTTTAGTTATCTAAAGGCTGCCAAGACAATAGACCAGAAATGGGTTGGTTTTTACAATGGGGATTTATTAACTTTTAAGCTTATAGTTCTAAGGCCATGATAGTGTCCAAATTTCCCTGACCTGCAGCTGTGGGACATCAGGCACATGGCGGCATATGCTTGTCTCTCCCCTGTCCTCTGGGCCTCATTGCTTTCTGCTTCTTGCTAAAGTGGGTTCCTCTCAGCTTCTGTGTTCCATTGATTTCAGCTTCTGGCTCCCAGGGCCTTCTTTCTAGCTTCTGGGGATTTCTCTCTAAGTGTCTGCATGTTTACCCCATTTATAAGACCCACCCTGGGTCACACAATCTAATCAAAGACCCTTAACTAAAGTAATCTAATCAAGAGATCCCATGTACAATAGGTTTGCATGCACAGGAATGGATTCGCTCTAAGAACATGATTTTCTGGGGTCCATCCAGCTTCACACTGTCACATATGGTAAAGGAACTTTGCAGATGTGATTAAACTAAGCATGTTTAGATGAAGAGATAATCTTGGATTATCTGAGTGGGTCCAATGTAATCACAAGGGTCTTTAGAAAAGGGATGCTGTTGGATCAGTCAATAGTAGATGTGACATTGGAAACAAAAGGTTGGAACATCTGAGGAAGGAGCCATGAGTCAAAGATGCAGGTATCCTCTAGAAATGGGAAAAGGCAGGGAAATGGATTCTCCCTGAGAGTCTCCAAAGGAACTAACCCTGGCAGCATTTCGACTTTGGCCTACTGAAACCAATTTTGGACTTCTGACGTCCAGAAATATAAGGAATCAGTTTGTGCTGTTTCAAGGCACTAAGATTGTGGTAACTTTTTACAGTAAAAACAGAAAACTAATATATTGCTGATATTGGTCATTGTTTCTAGGTGTTTTCAGTGCCTAGAGCAAGGCCATATAAATATATATGATAAAATACATTATGTGTTTTACTATTACAGTTCAAATTGTACTGTTACAAATAGTCAAATTCAGAACTGCAGTTTTACTTAATTTCATTGAATTTATATCAGTATCTATTTTCTCTCATGCTGACAATCTCAATTTTTGAGTGACAACAACAAAAAAATTATTCATTTGTTCAATCCCAGATTAAAAGTACAGAGGTGATGATACCATTACTACCACAAAAAATATGATTACCAAAAAGGGTTTATTCTCAGATTATGTCCCACTCAGTACACAATAAAATTACTGTCTGAAAGTCATTTGAAGTAGGTCATCTCTGTGTGATTATGCCACAAACTGGATATTGAGTTAGCGTCATTTGTTTCATTTTTAGATTTTTAATGATTGCTTTTTAATTGAATTTTATTTTATAACCATGTAAAATATTTTATGGCTCTAACATTAAATCTACAAATCAAAGAAGTTTGGCTTCTATCCCTTTCCTTTTCCCTTTATAAGCATATGTTTTTTTAAATCACTGGACAAATATTATTGATTTTTTTTTTTAAAGCACAGAGAACATTTGCTCTTTACTATGCATTAGTAATATATAATAAAAATTGTGATTTTAGAGGTTTTAAAACATATTAAAAGCAGACAGAAATAATTATGAACTTTCTGGAATCACCACTAACTTGTAATGATCAACTAATGGACAAAGTTGTTTTACTTTTACCCCCCACTTTTCTTACATTATTTTGGAGCAAAATCTCAAATATCACATAATTTTTTCAATAAATCTTTTAGTATCTCTAAAAGTTAAGGAATATTAAAAATAAAATCATGTCTTAAAATGTATCAGTGATGCCTAATAACATCACATATGCAGAATTTAAACCTCCACTTTCTCATATGTATCAACATTTATTTTTATAGTTCTTTTTTTAAAACTAGAATCCAAATAAATTCCACCTATGGTGTTTGAAGAGAGTTTTTTAAACTTAACAATATTTTCTCTTTAATATGTAGGATCCCTAGCCATAGTTTGTTTTTCTTGGAGTTTTTTTTTGTTTTGTTTTGTTTTTAATTCCTATTATTTGATCAAATCAGATTGGTTGTCTTTTAGATTTTCTCACAGTCAGTATTTTACAGATTGAATCTGTTGTCATTTAATATGTTTCTCTGTCCATTGTATTTCCTATAAATTGGTATTGAGATCTTAGCCTTGACAAGACTTCTTCAAAAGTGTTTTTTCATTCTTCAGTCAAGAGGCACATTCTATCTGGTTGTCTCCTTTTTTTGTGTAATAATCAGTTTCTAGATCCATTAATTCATTTGGGGTTGCAAAATGATGACATTTTAATTTATCATTACTTACTTCAGTTTTAGCCGAATTCTTCCATCTGTTTAGTCACACAAATAGTCATAAAGAAAGATAGGATAAATGTTTGGTTCTTTTCTTTATTTTTACAAGTTTTCAAAGTAATGAGGTGGCTCATTACTTGAACTTATGAACTTTAAACATAACTTATGGCTTTAAACATATTTGATGTGTTTCAACCCATTGAAATTATTTTCATTATTGATGCTCAAATTGTTTCATTCTTGAACAATAGAAGGCTTTTCAATTTAGCTCCTAAATCCTTTTAACATAATCATAGCAGTTTTTGATAGTTTCCTTGCCTATAGTATATTACATTTTTATATTCTACATTCCTAGCCCTAAACCTGGAGCCAGTCATTTCTCCAAGGAGCCCTCCTTCTTTTTAGAGGAAAATTGTACTTCAAGTCAATAATTTGGGTTCTAGGGGTGCACATTAATTATTACTGAGTTGATCATTATTTTTAGCCTTTTCCATAGATAAAGGCTAGGAATATATCATTAATTCTTATTATTTTAATTCAGGACCACAGTTTTGTTTCTTTCTTTTTGTTTTACTAAACTTCTTATATTACAGCTGCACATTCTTTCTCCCACTATGAGAATCCCAGTTAACAAGAACACTGAGCTTCCTAGAACTAGCATATAAAGTAATGACTCACTTGCTTGATCCCACAATACACACATTCAGTATGGGAAGAACAGAACTCATAGACTACTACCAACAGAGTAATTATGAAATCAACTTAAGTTTTTTGCAGTTAGTTTTTCCTTATGCTATATCCAATAGGAATAGGTAGTCAATGTTTTTTTTTCCTAAATCATTTTTCTTTCTTTTGTGAGCATGTGCAGATGTATAAGTGTGCATGTGATTGTGAGCACTGAGTGCATTGTGTGAGCACTGAGAGTGAGTGTGCAAATATTTGAGTGTGCACGTGATTGTGAGCCCTGAGTGTGCATTGTGAGCTCGGTGAATATGAGCGTGTGCAGATGTATAAGTGTGTGTGATTGTGAGCACTGAGTGTGCATTGTGTGAGCACGGTGAGTGTAGTGTGCAGACATGTGAACATGCATGTGGGTTTGGGTGCTCTCTGGCTTGTCCCACCCTGGAGAATGGACTAATGAGCTGGCATCACACAGATCTAGGAGCGGCTTGGAGCGCGTTCTCGGGGTGCGATTCGGAGGGTCCCCAGGACCGTGTTGGAGGTCCATAATCCCCTCAGGGGCCTCGGAATCAGAAGGGCTGTGATGCTTGGATGGTGTGCGTGGGGGAGAACAAAGGGCGCCTCCAGGCCTTCGCTCCAGGCCTTCGCTCCGAAGGGCTGGGGGAGCACGTCCTGGCGCGGAGGGTGTCGGCGTTGTCAGCAAGGACCGCCCGAGCCTCTGTTCCGGCGTTTGACTGGGGGCTGGCGGAGGATGTGGCTGACCTTGGTTCCCAGGGTCCCTAAATCACACCTCGACATAGACAAGCCCGTATGCTGAGGCCCCAGGTGAAACAGGACTGTCCAGGGCTCAGAAGCTGCCAGAGTCCCCGGTTTCCATTTGGGAACCCCCTTCCCCCATTCCAGCCCCAGCTGCCAGTCAATATGTTTTAAAGTCACTTGGGAATAGGTTTTCCATGTGTGGTAATGCCACCAACCAGATACACATATACATTCCTTTATTTCATTTTATTTTCAAATTTCACAGATTGCTTTACAAAACTTTATTTTTAAATAATTTACATGATTTCAGAGTCAATACATAACATAGAATATATGTTCAGAAAAGTCTAGATTTATCTCTATTTCTCTATCTTGTTCCCTCCTTCTCTTGTAGGCAACCATAGTATACACAATTATATATACTCCCACTCTCTTAGATAAAAGGTTGCATACTATACTTACTTTTCTCTTGTCAAATTGCATTGATCAATATCTCTAACAGCATTTAATAGTAATGGAGCTAGTAGGCAGAATCCCCCACCCCCAGCCCCACCCCCAGCTTGCAGAACAATTTCTAGTGTTTACCTATTAAGTAAGACACAAGCTTTTGGTTGAATAGATAGGTAAGTAGATAGATAAAATTATGTTAAGAATATCTCCACCATCCCAGTTTTATTTAAAGTGAATGGATGTAAAATTTTGTCAAAAATCTTTTCTGCATCTATGCAGATAATACTATGGGTATTCTAATTTGATTATGATGAGTTATATTAGTGGATTCCTAATGTTTAAACACATATGCATTTCTTGAGTTAACTCTATTTAGTAGCAATAATCATGCTTTAATTTGCAGTTGGATTCTGTCTCATAATTTATTTTTAAATTATATAGCATTATTTGTAAATGAGATTAGTTTTTTATGGTACAAACTTTGTCAGGTTTGGGGAGCATGTTACATTCGTTTCATAAGAAATTCGGAAATTTTCCTACTTTTTTCTATGTTTTGGAATAGTTTAAAATACTTCAAGATCATATGATCTTTAAAGTAGAGTTGGTAGACCACACCTGTGAAATCATCTGGGCCTAGTGATATTGTGTAGAGATCTTTTCAACTACTATTTCTAATTTTTCTTTGGAAATGATCTATTTAGACTTTTTGTCTATGCTGGGATTACTTTTGGTTAATTGTATTTGTGTAAAAAACTGTATTAATTTCTTATACATCTTAAACACCTATATCTTCCCCTCCAAAAGATAAATATTCTCATGTATTGCTTCATCTCCTGTTGATTTTTCTAGAGTATTAGTTCCAGTTTGTTTTGGATGTATTTTTACTTACATTTTCCTTACTTCTTTAGACAACAATACATTTTAGGGAGAAATTTGATCACATTTACTTCCCAGATCTCTTAAAGTATCCTCCTGGATTTAGTTCTATTCTTGAGTATTTTCCCTAAGTGAGGTTTGAAGGTGGCACTTTGGCAAATCTTCTGAGGCCTTTTGCCCTCAGATTAAAATAAAAAATTGTCAAATATAAAATCTAGAAAGACTTTTTTCTTTCTACAGATTAGAAATAATACTGTGTTGTCTTCTTCCTTGTTTCTTTTTAGTCTAATTCTTGTTCCATTTTAGTATATCTGCTTTTTTATTCTGCAAGCTTTTAGAATTTTTCACTTTGTCTTTGATGTTATTAAGTTTAGTACAATATCTCTAGGTGTAGGGCTTTATCAATTATCTATTATTTGGTACTCTATAGGATCTCCTTTCAATCTTTTCATCTTTCTTTAAATTGGGCAAATTTATTTTCCTTACATTATGTGGGGTCTCAGGACTTGGGCTCCCCCTAAATCCTCAGCAAGTAGCCACCTGCATGACCTAGACAAGGTTATCAACCCTCCTCAGAGGGGTAAGGATGTATAGATAATATCATACGCCATAATCTTCTCAGAGCGGTAAAACTTCATTCCTGTGATAACATCACCAGACCCCATATATGACGTCACATGACCCTAGCAGGAACTCTGTTCTCATACCCTGTGGATTGTCTTTGTTCTGAAAATCCTTAAATCACCTCTCATTTTCCCACCCCTCTGTGGAGAGCTACCTTCATTTTCTGGATCGCTGCCACCAGAGATTCTCTCCTGTCCATAAGCCCAAATAAACCTTTTATCTGACTCAGTGCTGGGTTTGTTCTTTGGTTTTGCAGCAGCCCCAACCTGTGCCTTTCAGGAGATGAGTTGGAACAATTGGTGAGCCATGAGCCAGGAGACTGAAGGACCACCAGCAGTGGCAGACATGAGCTCAGGGAAAGGGGAATTCTTGGGGGAAACCCCAGGTTGGCCTATAACATCCATATGGGGAGGGGTGGCTGCCCTCCTGGATGAGTGGGGACAATCAAGAGTGTACAGGGATGCCTTAAAAACTCTGGCGGGTATACTGGCTGTGTTACAACAGGTAACAGAGCAACTGCACTTAAATAAGAAAAAGGAAGACCTCCAGGTAGCGGTGGCTATAGCATGGCCTCTGTTAGGAGCCCTGCAGGAGGCTACCAAGGCAGAACCAGTGCCGCTTAGAAGAGTTAAAGTTAGAAAGAGATATGCGCCTATCACAGGCAGAAATGAAATATTTCTTAACCAATCACCTGCGCCGAGTTGATGATCAGTTAGATAACCCGGCTTGTAGATGTGTTAGAGGTAGAGGCCGCAGGCTGCCTTGAGTCCAGGTCTGGAGGATATTAACCACTCTCAGGTGGGACCCTAAGACATGGGGTCCTATAGACTCCTCCTCAGATGAGGAGAAAGGGGAGGAGTGGGCAGTAGAAGAAGATGAGGAGCCCCCAAGGGTGCGCCCTATAATACAACAGAAGTGGAAGGTGTTACAGGACCAACCCCCTGGGGCCCAACATTTCCAATCCCCCCCAAACAGAAGTTACATATAACCACAAGGGACTATATCCCTGCTGAGTTGGGCGATTTAGGGCAAAGGTATAGGCAGAGAGCTAGAGAGTCCCTGCCTAACTGGCTTCTAAGATTTATGGGACACTGGAGTAGAAGGAGTTGTACTATCTGGGGTGGAAATGAGCAAATTGGCATCCATCACCACTCACCCTTTTCTGCATCAACATTTATATACCACCTCTAGCAAAACAAAAACAGCATCGCTATTGGTTTGGCTGGTTGGTGGATGCAAGCCTGCCTGATCTAATGAAGGGGATATACCTCATGCCACCCCTTATTGGCAATCCATGGAAGAATTAAAGGATGTTTTATGGGGACTGGGGATGAAACATGACATTTTTTTAAATATGTTTTTTATTTATTTTTAAAAGATACTTGGATTACATAAAATGTTACATAAAAAAAAAATAAGGGATTCCCATATGCCCCACTCCCCAGACCTTCCACTTTTCCCCACATTTACAACTTCTTTCATTAGTGTGGTATATTCATTGCAATTGATGAACACATTTTGGAGCACTGCCACTAGCATGGATTGTAGTTTACGTTGTAGATGAAACGTGCCATTTATCCTGTCAATTTCGTGGGGCCTGACACCGAAGCTTTTACTGCAGGAATGAAAGATACTGTGCTACATACTCCTCCCAACTATTATTATGGACCTCTGTTGTCAATTCTGAGCCCCGTAGTGGGGCACCCTGTGCTGTGAATTGCGCAGGCTATAGCAGATTCAGGGGAATCAGAAAGTCTGCTAAGAAAGGGAGCTGGATGGCAGGGAAAATGTCCCAAGGACATTATGGTGCTAATCTTGTGTCCTGCAAACAAATGTGGGCACTGAGCTAGAAACAATAGATAGGCAGCCCAACAGAGACTTTGGAGCAAGCTCCCTAAGTACAAGAGATTTGTGAAACTGGCCCCTCAGTATACTGAGGGAGAAGGGAAAATAGGAAGAAAGCTGCTGCCCCAAGTCTGGGAAACTTCTGCTCCTCCGATGGAGGCCTGGCAGGCACCCTTCCCCCTACCATAGGGGAGGGGTAAAGATACCCGGGACAGTAACTTGGGATCCCAGAGATCGTAGGCCATTTGTAGTGTTAACTACTTATTGGTCCACAGTACAAACTCCCGAGGGGGGCTGGTGGGGCACCAGGAAATTACTGCTACAATTAAGGAATTAGAAAGGGTAGGAATCATAATGACTATCCATAGTCCCTTCAATAGTTAGTCCTGTATGGCCAGTACAAAAGCCTGATGGAACATGGTACATGACAGTAGATTATCGTGAATTAAATAAAGTAACACCACTACTGTATGCACCAGTCCCAAACATTGCTGGTTTATTGCAAGAAATTAGTACCTAGTTATATCACTATCACTTTGTTTTAGATTTTGCTGATGCTTTCTTTAGGCTTTCCTTAGACAAGTCAAGCCAGACTGCATTCCCCTTCATGTGGGAAGGCCAACAATGGACTTTCAAGGTGTTTCCCCAAGGCTATGTGCATAGCCTGATCATCTGTCATGGCCTCCAGGCAAAGGATCTGGCCCTCTGGAAGAAACCTGTCACTGTAAACCTCTTTCATTATATAGATGATATTATGTAAACCAGTAATTCTCTTTCAGAATCAAAAGAAGCATCAGAGACAACAATATCTCATCTTGAAAGCCGGCTTTGGGCACTCAGTTGGGACAAGCTGCAAGACCATAACTGCTCTGCCAAATTCTTGGGTGTTGCTTGGTCAGGTAAGGCACAAGCTATAGTGCATGCTGTAATCAATAAAGCACAATGTTTTCCCACACCACAAACTCCAAAACAATAAATGGCCTTTCTGGGGTTGTTGGGGTACTGGAGACGGCTCATCCCTCATTTAGCTCAGATATTAAAGCCATTGTCTGTGTCAATCAGGAAAGGTCATACATGGGAATGGGAGGACCCCCAGCAGGCTGCTTTTGAAGACGCAAAGAGGGCAACAGCACAGGCTCAAGCACTGAGGGGGGATAGACCCTGACTAACTCTGTGAATTGCATGTGGCCAGTACTGATATTGGCTTTAGGTGGGATTTGTGGCAAACGCAACATTCTAAATGAGCATCCCTTGGATTTTGGTCACAATTAAGGAAAGGGGCTGAATTACCATATGGGCCTTTTAGAGTAGCAGCTATGCATAGCATACAGTGCCTTGATGCAAGTGAAAGGTTTAACACGAAAGTATCTGGTCATTCTGAAGACTGCCATCCTTATCCAGGGGTGGATGACAGATACTGGGAACAAACCTCGCTCTGGCAGTGCGCAATTAAGTACCTTAACAAAGTGGAAAGCTTACCTGCTGCAGCACAGTGTCTTCAACACTAGTCCTTATAGTAGTGAAATGCATGAGATCTTAGGCCCAATCTTCTTACATGGAAGATTCTTCAGCCCACATTACAAAACCCAAGGTGGCCATTGAAGTGCCCACTAAAGAAGGCATAGGAACAGTTCCAGAGAATGCATGGTACACAGGCGGTTCGACAGCGTCCCATGTGGACGGCTGTGGCTGTGCAGCCCAGCACTGACACTATTTGATGGAAAACGGGCACCCTACAAAGCAGTCAATATGCTGAATTAAGAGCTGTGTGGATGGTTATAGTACAGAAGCCCGGGAACACATTAACAATCTGTACTGATAGTTGGACAGTGTACAAAGGCCTTACCACCTGGATGGCAACTGGGAAACAACAACAATGGACTGTTGTGTGCCACCCTCTGTGGAGGACAGATCTATGGAAAGACATCTGGGACACCTGCCAGTGGTGACAGGTAATCGTCTATCATGTCCCTGCCCACTCTTCTAACACCCCTATTGAAAATGTTGAGGCAGATGCCCTTGCAAAGGTCAGGAGTCATATCACTGAGACACGAGAAGTGGAAGAGTAGTTCTACAAAACAAACCTACATCGTAATTACCAGACCTTGTGGTGCTTAGCCCAGCAGTTCCAGCTGCCTGTCACTTGCCAGCAGCTCATGGACATCACCCACAAGTGTTCATCATGCTCATTCCAGTGACTGTGGCAATTATATCACCGAATGGGACATATTGGTCGGGCACAGATCCTAGTAACACAATTATATTGGTTGTCTCCTGCTCTCGGAGGGGTCAAGGTATGCTTTCCCTGTCACAGACACCACCACGGGACTTTTGTTGGCCTTCGCGGTAGGAAAGGCCAACCAGTGGGCCACTATTTGCTGCTTAGAAAAAGCAAGTGCCCTATATGGGGTGCCAGCCCAAATTGACAGTGACCGAGGAACTCCATTTATTGGTCACCTCACACAGTCTTGGGCTATGAACCAAGATATTGCTTGGACTTTCCATTTACCCTATAACCTCACCACACAGGCCTTATAGAAAGGACGAATGGCCTTTTAAAGGAACAAATAAAAGGCAATAAGGGATCTTTGCAACAATGGACTAAGAGGCTGTATACAGGCTTGACCCGAATAAATTCAGTGCCACAGGCTGTGGCTCCTGCTCCATTTGAAATGCTAACAGCAGGACCAATGCAGGTGTTGAGAATAAAAGTTATACAAATACAGCCCAAAAGGGGAAGTAATAATAATCTGTTGTTGCCTATGCCTCAAATCATATAAACTGGGGAAAATGAGGTCCTTTGGCCATGGGACTGGCCTATATAGCCTCGCTGGTTGGGAATCTTAAGCCCATGGGGAATATGAGTCACGCAAAACATTTTTATAAGACCACAGTTTAGGCAAAAACATGCCAGTAAAAATCTTTATTAATAATTTGGGGCTTCCTATTCTTGCTGAGACCCTATGTGTGTCAATGTGGACTCTCCTCATGCCTAAACTAATTTTTGCTGTCACCATAGAAAACCTCGAGAATTTAGAATGGGAAAATATATGGTATTGGAAGCCTCCTTATAGGACTCCCCTACCTGATACTTTGTTATTTACTAATGAGGCAGGTTTGTATAGTGAAAGGGGGAAGGCAGCTGGCCCAGCAGACAACATGGCCAATAGACAATATGGCCGACAAGCTACATGGCCTTGAGACCCTGCCCAGAAACCTCCTGAGGGATCTCGCAAGACCCTGGCCATGAGAATCTCATTTGGAACAAGAGGGAAAGCTTCGGATACCCTCAAAAGGCCTCACTATTCATCCCTGAGAACTGAAAGGTGGGGCAACCTATCAGAACAGCAAACAGCTGGGGCCCTTCCCCCAACATTATGAAACAGGAGTAAGAAAGACTTTTGAAAGGCCTGACCTAGGGACCCACGTGCACAACTCATCCTGCAGGATGCCCATGTCCATGCCTCGGACTGTGACTTTTTCTCTATTTCTTGTTTCTTAATAAACTCTTTATTCCCTTGCCTACCTTATAGTGTGTCCTTAAATTCTTTTATGCTACATAAGCCAAGAACCTAGAAGCCCAGAAACCAGAGCTATTTGGTAACACTAATGGAAATGTTGCTTGTATACTGTTAGACCAACATGATCTGCCCCTTATTGTTCCCTATAAACATCTTTCTTTTTGCCCGTAGTGCTCTAGCCAATACCTTTCTACAGTGGGCTTTGGCAGTAACCCATGCCCACAATTGAATCCAATGTTGGCTTTGCACAGACTTACCATCCTCGGGTGCTACTGACCTGCGTTGGACTGTAACTCTTGCAAACTGTACAGCGTTGAACACCTTGCTGGAATGGCAGAATACAACCCATTGACAAGTTTCGAACAAAAGCCTCTCATTTAAGACTGAAATCCAGCTGCTGTCTTTCAATAATATTTGTAATTACA
The DNA here is from genome assembly GCA_026826555.1 of Tolypeutes matacus. Classification (NCBI taxonomy): domain Eukaryota; kingdom Metazoa; phylum Chordata; class Mammalia; order Cingulata; family Chlamyphoridae; genus Tolypeutes; species Tolypeutes matacus. The sequence continues at coordinate 4,061,822 of JAKSZT010026914.1, read as the reverse complement.
TTTTTTCTCTTGTAAGTGAACAGGTGAATAAGCCCAGCCTTTATCAGGATATGCTGTATATGATGATTTAGGATGGTTGATGGCTGAGTCTATCACCCTACATCGCATCGCCCCTGTCTGTATGGAACGACAAGAAGGAATCCATGATGTGGGGTGGTTACCCCCTGAGTTGTGTAATTTTACTATCAAACTAGAAAATAATAGTCTTTTCCAATGGCAGACATATCACTCCTTTGCTGGGGTCTATCCATCCCCTAAAGGATGGCTATGGACTTGTGGGCAAAACAGTTAGCCATATTTGCCTTCTAACTGGACCTGACTGTTGGCGTTCAGGAACTGGGTCCATGAAAACGGTGCCGCGGATGAGAAAGAAAGAATAAGACAAAGAGAAGAAAAACTGGGATCAGGGGACTCTCCGTCCGAACTGGATAGAAGAGCCCAGCCACCTCATAAAGTGTGGCTTTTATTTGGCTTTAGAACAAAGAAAATACGTGTGAGCATGTGCAAGGGCAATAGATACTTGACAGTTACATTTTACAGAAATTAACAAGTCTTAAAGGTCAATGACTCAGCTCTTTTACATTTCTGTAATTCACAGGAAAGCTCAGGATATTTCCCCACCCAGCTCCTGTTAGCATGAAACTCCAGAACTTGTTTATTATATTCCAAGGTGACCTTCTTTTCTATCAGTAGTCATGGCCTTTAATTGAAACTCCATCACCTGACAATACATGTGGGGACAGCCATATGTCCCTGCCACCCTATATAACTCATTACCCCATACGCCTAGTAATTGGGAAATGACCAAGACTAGATATAGAGTAAAGTACACCTTCTGGTCGTTCTACCCATTGGCCGTTCTTGTGCCCGGTGGTGCTGCAATTGTCACTGAAAAACACATAATGGCTTTAGCCAATCATACTGCTCAAGCCCTTAATGACTTCAGAGTAGCAATTTCCTTACTAAATGAAGAAACTACCCAACTATGAAAGGTAGTTGTACAAAATAGGATGACTTTAGATATTCTTACTGTGGCACAGGGTGGGACCTGTGCCCTCATTAATGTTCAATGTTGTGTATATATTCCTGATCACGTCCCTAATTTTTCACAGGCTCTAAATCATATGCAAGAGCACATACAGCACATTGATAAATTAGCTATTGACCCTCTATCTGATTGGTTTAATTCCCTTTCTTAGTCCTGGCAACATATTTTTATAGGTCTGCTAGCTTTTGGTGGAGGACTCCTATTATTCTGTTGTCTTTTATACTGTTGATGTGGATTGTGGATGCAACACTTGTCCTATGGTCAACATAGGCTGCTGCATGGGGTTGGATTGTGGGGACCCAGGGCACAGACTCCCTCTAAGTCCTCAGCACATAGCCGCCTGCGTGACCTAGACATAAATTCAAAGTTAACAACCCTCCCCAGAAGGGAAAGGATGTACAACTAGTATCATAAACCATAATCTCCTCAGAGTGGTAAAACTTCATTCCGGTGATAACATCACCAGACCCCATATGTACACGTCATGGGAACTTAGCAGGAACTCTGCTCTCATACCCTATGGAATATTTTTATTCTGAAACCCCTTATATCACCCCTCATTTTCCCGCCCTTTTGCAGAGCGCCATCTTCATTCTCCAAAACACCACCACCAGAGACTCTCTCTCCTGTCCATAAATAAAGCTTATATCCGACTCAGTGCCAGATGCATTCTCTGGTCTCATGGTGGTCCCAACCTAGGCCCTTCAGGAGTTGGGTTGGAACACTTTATCAAATATTTCTTCATCTCTAGATTTAAAAATCTCCATCCAGAACTTCTATTACCCATATTATTTCACTTCTATTTCTAACCTCCATATCTCTTAATTTTCTATGTTCCATCATTACCTTTTTCTGTGCTTTTTGGGAAAAGTTCATCTGATACACCAGCTTACTCATTTATTTTATAAATGCAATACCATAGTTTTCACATCCTATAGTTCACCTTGTTCTTTTTTCTGCCTTCTTGGTACTACATAACACAATTAACATCCTCCATTCTCTCTTTGGGAGTAATCATTATGTTTATTTGGATTATCTGTTTTAACAGTTCTTCTTCATGCACTATTGTTGCTCAGTTTATTGTCTTTATTTTATAGAATTTGCACTCCTCAGTTGTATGTGAGTTCATGCTTTCCTGGAGATAAAAGGCATCTAGGTGCTTTCAAACTTTTTTTTTTTACCTTGTTTTATACGGTAAGAAATGCATTTTACTTCACAAAGCCTGTGCTCTACATTTAAACAAAACAATATTTACCATTTTCATAAGCAATGCACTCTCGTATTTTCTAGTCAATTTGGTTTTATTGAAGAATACTAGTCACTATGCACTAAATTGATTTGATCACACATGAATGGGTCAGCACTTACAGTTTGGAAAACTATATGGGAATGTATGTGCAGGAAGAACTGAATATCACAAAACAGTAAAGAAGGTGGGGTGAGAGGAATAAACTCTACAGGCCCAGGTATCACAGACTCCCTCAGACCAATGAAGTTTATTCCATTCCATTGGGTAATAGCTGTGTTTAGGCATTTACCTCTAAACTGTTAGACAGGAGCAGCACTATGATATGGCAATCTTTTTAGGTTACAAATTACCAGCACCAGAAGTTTGGAGAGCAATGGGTTAGAAAAATAAATATCCACTGGTGGCTAGTCAGTCGATATCTACATCAGTTCCTCACCCCCTGTGGCAGATTGATATTATTTGTGAATTCCAAAAAGAGATATTGATTACTTTTGTTAACTGGTCTGTTCCTCTGGGTGTGATACCCTTTGATTGTATTAAATTCAAATATTTTACATTTACTTGATCATGTTAAGTTTAGGGCTTTGATTCAACCACATCATTAGGGCATGCAAAGATTGAGTCCCTGCCTCCTTGGTGGGTTATATAAATGGACACTCACTCAAGGAGAACACAAAAGAAGATATATGGGAACAGAGAGAGCTCCATAGAAAGGGCAGAGGAGAAAACTTGATCTTGGGGCCCTGGAGAGAGATAAACCATTCGCCTGATAGTTTGCAGCTGAAGAGATCAGAGCCCTGAGCAGCTAAGAAAGTCTAGAAAAAAATGAGCCCTCCAGCCTACCACTGAGATTGGAAGAAGCTGGGCCCATGGATCCTTAAAGAGAGAGAGGAAGTCTGAACCCTCGCGGACATCACCTACCATCTTGCTTCAACATGTGGCAACAGACTTTGGTGAGAAAAGTAACATTGAGTTGGAATAGTTAGGGCCTTGGAACTATAAGCTTTTACCCCAAATAAATACCCTTAAAAGCCAGCAGATTTCTGGTACTTTGCATCAGCACCCCATTGGCTGACTAATACACTCCCTAAAAGGATCCTCTGAAAATATCTAAACCCACAGGCATGGGCAGTTACTGCTGATTTCTGAGACAAATGAACAGGCAATGATTAGCCCAAGGCAATGTAGAGATGAGACAAGAGCAGAACTTTAAAAATCTGCCCTAATGTATACTTGCATTACTGAGACCAGGCTTTCATTTGCCTTGTTGGATGCCCTATCCTTTCCAGACCAATTCATAATGGCCTTTGGTTTTCTCACAGCTTTTATGTTATTTTCTCAGATTAATGCCTCATTTCCTTCCACAGTTTTTCCAGAGTTGATGATGTATGGGGGAAGCTGGTAGCCCTATATTAGGTCTTTTCAGGAACCCTCAACAATTACAAGCTTCAAAAATCATTTTTTTCCATGGTCATGATGTCAGATGTCAGTTCGAGATGAGTCTATCTCAGAATAGGAATCAGGGTAATAGAAAGAAGATATATAGTTTTTCCTTTTCATTTTTTTCAAACATTGCCTTTGCAATATATTTTCTTCCGTGTTGCTTGGGTAGCATTCATTCTTGCAATGTCTGGATGGGCTTTGGTGATGCATTTTGGCAGTGTCTGCACTACCAATGCAAACACATGTCTTTAGTTGCTAATGTGCTGGGAATGAATTTAATCTGAATAGCTCAGGGAAAAGTCTCTGCATTTGTCTGAATCATGTGGCTCATTAAAGATAATTCAGGTCACTGTTTTTTCTAGGGGTATGTGATGGCCCATATGTAGGGAAAAGTATACACTGGGGTGAACCAACAAGCAGAAAGAGTGGGCCTCTAATGCACTATTATGATATGAAGAGCTTCCAAAAGCACTTCTCTCTCCAAAAGTACTTCTATACCAGCTCTGACCTTTTCTCCAGGTTGGCCTTAAATCCTCCATCCTGGTTTAGAATCCCTGTTATTCATAATTCCTTTGGATTAGACAGCAAAGATTACAGAATTGTTTCCAAATGTCACTGATAAAAGCTCTTTCAGATATTAGCACACATTACAAGATCAGTGTCAATTAGTGATCACCCTCCTCCCACTTCAGCAGGTAATGTCTCCTATATCTGCCCTCACCATTCTTCCCCACAAGATGCCTTTCCCTCCCATGTTCCCAGATCTGTACATGCCACCACCATTAAGGCAGTTGCCCATAATGGGTCTCAGCTCGTTCCTTGCTCTCACCAACCCACAACCAACTCCTCTTAGTCTTAACTTCTAAGTATCACTAGTCTCCAGACAATTCTCTTCATTCTTGCTGCCACCATATTAGACATCTCTCACCAGATATCTACAACTGCTTTCTGGCTAGTCTCCACTCAGTCTTGTTTTCCTCTAATTCTTTCTAAACATAGAAGCCATAGTGTTTTGACCAGGTCAGTGCTTTACTGAAAGTTTTCAATGCCTCCCAATTGGCCTTAGAGTGACTTTCAAATGTTTCCCTCACCAAAACATACCAGGAGAATATAACACACTTTCATTAGTATCAACAACCAAGGCAGTTGATCTTGTGATCTCATCATGTGATAAGTAGTTAGAAGAAGACACAAGGGGACGGAGAGCATATCTGTGTCGCCAGAATGAGAAGGACGTTCCTAGCCCCTTGTAGCTATTCAGTATACATTTCTTCAGTGTATAAATGCATTTTGCACAGTAAAGGTAAATTTGTTAGAAAGAAGGAGTTGGAGCCTAGTTCATAGCATCAACTACTTCAAGAGGAAAGGAATGTAGAATATTGGGAACCTATGAGGGCTTAGTTTTGTGTATGTGTACTCACAATTGTGCATGCGTATGAGATGGCTATTATATTCTCTTCATGTGGTAGGCCCTCTATCAATAGTTGTTGAATAAGGTGAAGGTTTTAAAGATAAAATTGTAAGACAATTTTGCTGGGCCAATCTAGACTCTTGCCTGGCTTTTTGGACCCTTGATAATAAATGAATAGTTTGTCTTAATCCAAATTGAAAGTGAATTTAATAGTATTTTTCCAATATATTATTTGCATAGATGGGCCTTTTTGTTTTTTTATTTTTAGGAGGTGCAGGAGATTGAACCCAGGACCTTGTACATGAGAAGCAGGTGCTCAACCACTGAGCTACACCTGCTCCACAGGATGCTTTTTTCCCATGGTGTATTAGCTTGTTGGCAGTGCTATGTTCCTTCTTGAGACTCTAAGGGAGAATCTGTTTCCTTGTCTTTTACAGAATTTAGAGGTTACTCACATCTCTTGGCTTGTGTCCCCCTTCCATCTTCAAAATGAGCAGTGGCTGGGTAAGTCTTTCTCATGCAACAATCACTCTGACACGGCCTCCCCTGTTTCCTCCTCACTTATCAGGACTCTTGTGATTACATGGGTCCACCTAGATATCTCAGGATAATCTCTCCATCTTCAAGTCAGTAGATTAGCAACCTGAATTCCATCTGCAAACGTAACTCCTCTTTGCCATGTAACATAACCTATTCACAGATTCAGGACTAGGACGTTTGGGGGAGGGGCATTATTCTGCCTATCACACGGATCATATTCCCTCTGATGGATTCTTAGAAATGATAACACACATTAGCACAGGGAACAGCACTGCCATGTGCGATTGTTTTGATCTCACCCTGTACAATGGTGGCCACCTGAGGAGACGCAAGTGGAGAGAGGAAATCCTGGCTCTGCTCCACTTGACAGAATGTGCACTCAAGTGCACAGCTGACCAAGGGCAGAGGAAGAATGACCTTTTCCCAACTGTCACAAAAGTCCCCATGTGAACCCACCTGAGAAAGTCCACTGAACTTTGTTTTATACAATGTATTCCAAATTTATTCAATCAAAGAACTTTTATAGCGGGAGTGTGGTTAACATTTAACAGCACTCTCCAGACATTCTGAAGGGCATGGTAAGGATTCTCTACCAGATATTAATATATGTATAAATCTATAATAATTAAAAGTAGTGCATGGATGGTATAATAAGACATAATAGAATAGATCCACACATTGTTAAGAATTTAGTATCATCAGTTTTTCACTTTTATGTAATACATTTTTTGTACCTTATGCACTGCACCCCTAAACTACTCTACTTCTGCCAATTTGGGTTCTTATATATTAGCTAATCACCAACTGTTTTGCTCTATAACATACCTTTAGCTTATAGTATCATTTAAGGAACAATGTCATCAGGTGTGCTTATGGAAATTTTGATGTTTTGAATGCTTTAACAAAATTTTGTACTTAAGATAAATTGTATACAAGTTCTCCAGAGAAACAGAACCAATTGGGTATATGTGCATATATATTAATAGCTTTATTTTAATGAATTGGCTCACAGGATAGTGGGGGCAGGCAAGCCTGAAATTTGTAGGGCAGGCCAGCAGGCTGGAAAGTCAGGCAAGGGTTGATGTCATAGTCTTGAGTCAGAAGATCTTCTTTGGGAAATTTCAGTTTTTGCTTTTTAGGCCTTGAACTGATTGGATGAGGCCCACCCACATTATTAAGAGTAATCGCCTTTACTTAAAAATCAACTGATTACAGATGTTAAATCTACAAAATACCTTCACAGCAACATCTTGACAAGCATTTGACCAAACAACTGGGCACCGTAGCCTAAGTTGACACATCAAATTACCCATCATAGATATTATAAAGAGGTGAAACTTTTCAAAGAGAAGTTTTGATACTAGTGATTATATATTTAAGGCACAATTGAAAATTATCAGATAAGTCAAAATGGTGCTTTTCTATAGCTTGTTTATTGGGTTTAAGCTCATCAACTGTCTTTTCAGTTATTGAAGTAATATTCTAACATAAAAGGTGATGAACTGAATTGTGGAAGTATTTTATAGGACAAGTGTTTTTTCCCCTAAAAGAAAAGGCATGATGGTGGAGAAAATAAAAAGATCTTTAACCGAATGGATTGGAATAAATACTGTTTCCACATCTATCTTTTCCATAAACTTATTATCCCAATACTTTTAAATGTATACCACATTAATTTCCAAATGAATCAGAAATACAAATGAAAAAATTTGAAAAAAAAGGAAAAGTACCATACAAAACTAGATGTACTAGAAAAAATATGTGTGTTTTTCCATAGCCTTGAATTTTGGAAAATGTGCCTAAATTAGAAGCAATAAAAGAGTAATAAATTTGATTACAAAACTAAGAAAAAAATTACATGGCTAATTAAACACAGTAAAAAGACAAATTAAAAACTGGCAGAAAATATTTGCAATTTACCACAGACAAAGACTAGTAATCCCTAAAATATAAAGAGCTTCTGAAAATAGAGAAGAGAAAAGCCCTATAGCAAAATATGCTAGCGATAAGAACAGAGATTTTACAGAAAAAAAATTCAAATAGCTCTTAATCTCATGAAAAGATGTTTAACCTCCTTTATAACAAAAGAAATGCAAATTACAGGTAAATCCAAGTACTGTTAGAAACACTTTTTGCCCATCACATGGGCAAAAATCCAAAGTCTAACAGCATACATGGTTGAAAGGCTGTGGGTAAACAACACTTTTATAAACTGCTGGAGAGGATTAAAATGGTACAGCCTCTATGGAGGGGAATTGTCCAGTATCTGGCAAAATTTTTTATGCATTTACCCTTTGATACAGCAATCATACTTGTAGGTCTCTATTATGAAGAAAACACTGGCAAATGTTTTGAAAAGATGCACAGATCATTTATTAAAGCTTTAGGGAGTGAGAGAAAAGACTAGAAATAATCCAAATATTAATCAATAGGGGATTAATTGAATAAACTACTGTACATCTGCTCAATGTAGAACTATATAGCTGTAAAATAAAAATGAGAAATATGTTTCTATACTATTATGGAGTTTTCTCCAAGATGTATTGATATATGCAAAAGGTGCTAAAAGCATGCAAATGTTATCTAAAGAAGAGGGTAATATGGATACTTATTAACAAAACAATGAAAGGATAACCATAAAATTAAAAGAAAAAAAAAAGCTTGCCTCTAGTGAGAGGGAGGGAATAGAGTGGAGGGTGGAGGAGACAGCTAGACTTTTTCAAATATATCTTGTTTTAGAGATTTGACCTTGGAAACTTAAAGTGTTTTATATTATTATAAAAGAAAAAAAAATTAAAAACAATCTCTTAAAATTCAAAACAAAATGGAACAAATAAACCTAATGCTATATCCACCTGACATAAGTCACAGAGTGATTTTAAAACTCAGTAATTTTACTGCATATTACTAGTCAAGGAAGAAAAGAGTGGAAATTTTTTTTAGCTTTTCAATAATCACATTTTTAGTGGTAGTGCCACTGTAGTTATTCTGCGTCTGTTTCTGTGTGGCGTGTGATAAAGCAAATAAGTAATTATAATAGTATCACTGAAAACTGATGTTTTCAGCATTGGGAAAAGGAGATACAGATATAAACTTATAGTCCTGAATTTGAAGTGAAGTATCAGTATGACCAATTAGTGTATTTTATTAAAAAGAAATAAAAGAAAAAGAAAAAAGGAAAGAAGGAAAGACAGAAAAAAAAAAAAAAAAAAAAAAAACAGAAAGGAAGAAAGGAAGGAAGGGAGGGAGGGAGGGAGGAAGAGTTCCTATATTGGAAAGACCAGCAAACATTATGGCTAACCCAATAGCAATGAGGCCCACCAGCACCTAGGTTGTACTATTCAAATATCATTTACCACTAAAAGAAAGAGGGTTTTTAGTGAAATGGCTTAATTCAGATCTGGTTTAGGAAAGGAATCTGATAAACTGAAAACATCTTGTTGTATGTGATAGAAAGGTAGCTACCAAACAGGTTCTGTTCAAAAGGACTCAATAGACAATCCGAATTAGCTCCCACTGGACAAAGATCAGATAACATCTTGTAATTGAAACATTTAAAATATCAAATATTCAAAATCAGAGTTCATAATAATATTAAAAATAATTTTGGAGAATGCTAGAGAATAGCTCATTATTTTGAAAATTAGTAAACAAAGGGTTAAGAACCATGTATTTAACCTTGCTTTCTAGTATGTGCCATTCTTTATAGTATCAAATAATTGATAAAAGCAAGTTTTTTTCATAGATGTATTCAAGCTAATAAATGATGAATTAATGGTAAAATTAGAATATTACCAGGACTGAATCAATGGATATTGGTACTTATTATCAATGACTCTAGCATTACAAAATGGGAGATAATAGATATCATGCATTTTTTGATGGAAATACACAAAATCACCAAAAAGAAGAAAAGAGAGAATTTGAATCTTATTAATCTTCTATATCTCAACGTGGAGATGCAATCAACAAAATCCAGTCTGTGGGGAAATTTTAGAGGGTAAAAGAGTCAGTTTATTCAATAACAACAAAAATGTAAGGAAAAAAATCTATGAGATTGAAGGAGGCTCTATAAAAAGACAAGACTTATATCAAAGAATCTCAATGAATGTACCTTATTTGAATCCCAAATCAAAGAAGTAAAATTTTAAAAGGAGGGAGAAGTATTGTGGATCCATGAACACTGATGGATATTTGAAGGTTCTAAGAAAATGTTTTACATTCGTGTAAAGTGATAATGGTTTTGCGTTTATAGTAAACAAAATCTCTAACTAGGAGTTAAAGAATTGTTGAAGCTGGGTTGAGATTGCATACCATTCTCTCTCATTTTTTGTTTATGTTTGAAAATTTACATAATATAAAGAAAATATTTCTATTAATTCAAATGTGTACTGTTACTAATAGCAACAATGAGAATTCCTTTATGAAGAGAACTTTGATGTTCAACTTTTCTTGATTAATATTTCAAGGAAGTTAATGAGATAACATTAAAGTCAGAAATTCAATTACCTACTCAAGCTTAACACTGGCAAATTTTCTTCTCAATGTCCTTTATTTCATGAAAATCATTTCAAGTAAACTGAGAGAACTAGATTTTGAGATAAGAAATAACCTTGGAAATAGAATTTTATTATTTAATTTCATGTTTACTCTAGGCCTTAAACAACTACCTAACATTGTCAAAAGTTTTAGAAAAACTAGATATATTAAGAGCGCTTTCTGTTATTTTTAGCACATACATTTTCTTTTAAATTGTACCTGTATTACTCAATTTGGACATTCTATTTTTACATACATTTTCAGGAATGCTTTATGTATGTAATTAGGAAATAATTTTTATATAATAAAGCTGGAAAATTGTGTCAGTGAATAAAAAATTGTTTTATGCCTTTGGTGTGCTGTTCTAATTGGATAGTTAATTGCAAAAAACAATCACATTGTATTTCACATTTTATGCCAAAGTTTATTTTATATAGATTAAATATTAACATTTAAACAATTCTTTTCATTAAATGAAGCCATAAAATTACTGTAATAGAAATTTTTGATGTTTATATAACCTATACTGATGAATGACAAAATGATTGATAACTTACAAGACAGAAAAAAATTAACTAAAATATCCCCAAAGACCCCCTTCCATCCAATTAATAGTTATATGATCAACTGGTAAATATTTGATATATATAATAAAAAATTAATATTCTTAATATATTAAAAGCAGTTATGAATTAGTAAGAATAATTTTTTGGAGGAAAAAAATGGATGGAGGACATGAATAAATGATGCATTGATAAATACCAATCACCCATATATATGTGGGGAAAAGTTCATACATGCTTCCTAATAGTTAATTAAATGCAAATTAATATGAGGATGAGATGATATGTTTTCATCTATCAAATTGGCAAAAATGAAGCTTTTGATTGGACAGGTGTTTGGTTTTATAATGCATACTGCCAAGAAAAGTAGAAATCATACAATGTCTCTCAGGGCAATTAGGTAGTAAATATTAAGAGCCTTAACATCTGTATAACCATAAATGCTTATTGCAGCATTGTTTACAATAGTGAAAAAACCGAAAGCAATCTGAAATCCAAGTATGGGAGATTTATTCAACTAATTGGGAGATACAGTACAAACATTAAAGTGATGTTGAAGAGTTGTATTTATTAATGTAGAAAGATGGTAATAGCTATTGTTAGGTGGATAGGGTACAGAGCAGTTTATATTGTGCCCTCCCATTTTGAACATATTTATTAAATTATCTACATTTTATATAAGAAACATAATTTCTTTAGCATATAAAATTTTAAAAAACTGTTTTGTTTTCTACTTATATTTGGAAAAAAAGTATGATAAGAACTTATGCTATAAAAATATAACCATAAGAAAAATCATTTGAACATTGTAATACTTGCTCTTGTTGAAGTAGAGTGGCTGATGGATAGACTGAAATGCAGCTCCAGAGACTGAGTGGCCAGGAAACTGCATGGTGCAAACTCACATCTAATTTTAAATTTTCACAAAGAAAATAAATGTAATGCTTTTTATTTGGGTGGCTTTCAAAGAGTAGGCCATGATTAGGTTTTTAGGTCCAGAATACACACATAAACACACAAATATAAACCCAGCAAAATATTGCCTGCCAAGGAAGCTTGAGGCAGATGATAAGGAAAGACTAAAGGCTTCTTACTAATAAATATTAACAAAAGCTCACTAAGGAACTTTTAACTCAGTGATGCATCAAGGCCAGTCATCCAATTCTTTGTCATGATCAGATATTTGTAAAATATCTAATATTTGAATCTGTTCCAGGATAATACCAGTGTTTAAATTAAGAAGATCCATCCACCCATCCATCCATCCATCCATCCATCCATCCATCCATCCATCCATCCATCCAACAAATATTAATTAAGCACATGTTATGTGCCAGGCATCATTTCAGCCTCTGGGAATATCGCTGTGAATCAAAGGCATGGCCCTCATTGAGCTTACAGTTCATATTATAAAAGTGATGTCAAAAAAGTTAATTTTTCATAGAAGAAGTAAAAAGCTTTAAACAGGCTTAGTCATCTACATTCATTAGTAATGGGATCGCAGACAGTATGTGATTTTAAGAAATCACTATCATTTTCATCCTTTTTGAGTTAATTTAACTGGAAGACTGTCTAGAGGAGATAAACCATATCTAGATCAGGGGGTTTTAAAACAGTGTGTCCTCTGCTTTCTCTTCCCATCTTCCAAAGGCCAAAAAGTGGAGTCATACCCAGGTGCCTGGGTTATTACTACTTCATTCACTCTCCCACCCATTTCTACCCCCACTCAATATCCAAACCATTTCTAGGACATGTATTTTACTCCCAATTATTTCTTGAACATCTGCCCATTTCTTTCCACAAAAAATACCATAGCCACTCACAAGTAAAGTCATGTCTTCTCTGAACCATTGCAATATCTTCCTAACTTCTCTCACCGCATTCACTTTTATTCTGCCCCAATCCATTCTCTATTCTTGTGCTGTCCAATATGTATTTCTACCACTTGCCTCAAGGGGCTTTTGAGTACCATATGACTAGTCCAAATTGAGATGGGCTCTAAGTGTAAAACACACACCAAATTCCAAACAATTAGAATGAAAAACAGAGTATAAAATACCTAATTTATATTCATTGCATGTTTAAATGATAATATTTTGGGTTTATTAAGTTAAACAGAATATATTATTAAGCTTAATTCCATCTATTTCTTTTAACTTTTTTTATACTGTGGTTACTGGAAAATTTTAAATTAAACAGATGGATCACATTGTATTTATTTTGGACAGTGTTGCTCTGTACTGTAATAACTAATCTAATTGCACCATCCTCCTACTTACACACTTTCAGTGTCTTCCTGTTACTTTTAGGAAAATGATCCAAATCTTTAACATAGCCTGTAACTCCTTGAGAAGTTCTTTCCTTACTTTCTTCATCATTTCTACCACTTGCAAATTTTCCCCTTGATTTCCAAGTTCTAGCCAGCCACCTTCTATCAGGTATTTAAGCACAAAGATTTTTCTAACGATGGATTGGATCCAATAGTGTGTCATGAAATAAATTTAGTGACTTGAGAATAGCATTGAAGAATAGAATAGAATAGAAATATAGAATAGAATAGATTAAAATAGAATAGAATAGAGTAGAATAGAATAGAAGCACATCACAAGTAAAAGTGTAAATATCATTTCCTGAAAATGCTTTTTATTGTGTGTATATGTGTGTTTACTGCACCGTGTTGTAAAATATATTTCTCACTAAAATAAGAAGTATTTGAGAAGCATACTCTAACCCAGGTTTCTCAAACTTGGCATTATTGATATTTTGGTTAGATAATTCCTTGCTATGGGGTAACGTCCTGCCCTTTGCAGGATGCTTAACAGTATCCCTGGCCTCCACATACCACAAGCCAGGTTATCATCCACCCACAGTTGTGTCAACCAACACAAACAAACAAACCTCCAGACATTGCCAGATGTTGCCAGTTAAGAGCCATCCCTATAATCCATCATGTTCAATTATACAACAAATATTTTCACAAGCTCTTCTCCTTTCCTGAAAGGCACTTCCCACCCCTCCTCTTCTTGGTAACTCTTACTCATCCTTCAGCAATCAGTTCAGTTGAACTCTCCTTGAGAAAGTCCTCCTTGAGTTCTTCAGGTAGTCCTTGTCCTTCCACCATATGCACTCACAAGATCATGTGCCCTATTTGAAGCACTTAACAATTTATAATTTTCCATCTATTTCTATGATTATTTGATTAGTATCTACCTCCCTCTCTAGACTGTGAGTTCCCTGATGTCATATATAGAATTTAGATTTGCCCATGATATAAAGTTAAACAAATATTTATTCATTGTCTATGTATTGGCTCTATACTGGGTGCTGGGTATACGTGGGTAGCTAAACCAGCACAGTCCCTGCCTGCATTTGAGTTGCTAACTCCCATCAGGGAGGCCCAACATACAGAAACAGGCCAATATTTAAGTCCAAATTAGAGAAGGAAATTGTGCTAAAATAAAGAATAATGTGTTTGAGGTTGGGGAGAAGAGTTTAGGGGAAGTACTCAGTGAGGATATTAACTTTAAGTCAAATTTGAAGGACTAGATGGATACAGCCATATAAAAGCAGAGGAAGAACATTCCAAGAAAAAATATCTTATTCAAAGGCCTTATAGTAAGTTCCAATCGGGCTTTTAAATCATTGTTCTGCTGTAACAGACTAAAAGAAAAGAAAGGGAGCCATTTAGGAAGTCGTTGCAGTCCAGACAAGAGATATATTTTTATGTTTATAATCTATAATCAGAGCTATATATCAGAATTGACATATTAGGTACTTAGCAAATATTTGCTGATTTAAATCTATTGAGTATATTCATTCAACATTCACTAACATAATTAGAGCTTTTAAAGATGAGGACAATGTTGGAGTATGTTTTGAGTGATTGCCTTTTATTTTTGGCACCATATCTGCCTGTTGAAACTCAGTTCAAATTCTACATTGTCTTAGAAAAATTTCCCTATATTCCCAGACAAAATTAATCTCTGTTTCTACAGCTATATTCTCATAGAAAATTCAATCTAGCACCATTGTAGCATTTATCACTGTCTACCTTAGATAAGATATTCATGTATTCATCAGCCCAACTATGTTACGGGGCAGCAAAGGCTGATAATTTTTTTTTTTTTTTTTTTTTTTTTTATCATTTTGAACTCTAATACAATAGACTGTATTTAGGAGACATTAAATACTCTTGACTGAGTGGAATGAAACCTAGGAAAAATTACTTGGGAAAATTTCAGTCTTTTAAAACTTTGCTTTGATGACTTGAAATAAAAAATAATTTCCCAATTGAAAGGAAATTTTTCACTCGTTTAATTTCAAATTAAAGTTTATTTTGAAAATTCAGTGTTTAAAAATGTTTAAATTGCTGAAGTATCAAGGGTAGTTTCTCTAATACAAACATATTTTCATTATGCATTTTGCCATGGGAGCAAAGAGAATCTATATTTTCATTTCTCTATTATAAATATCTAGGAGTGGACTTGCTGAACAAGTGTATGTTTAACTCTATAAGAAATCTCCTAATATTTTTCCATAGAGATTTACCGTTTTGTGCTCCCACTAGTCAATCAATTTTATTTTAGCCAGTTTAGTGGGTGTGAAATATTGCATTGAAGTTTTAATTTTAACTTTCCCAATGACTAATGATGTTGAGCCCTTCTTCATATCTCTATTGGTCATTCATTTATCTTCCTTTGGGAAATATCTGTCCAAGTCTTTTGCTCAATTTTTAAAAATTGGGTTGTATGTCTTTATATTATTGAGTTGTAGGTGTTCATTATATATTATGGATATAAGTTCTCTGTCATTATTGTGAATACTTTGCCCCAGTATATGCCTTGTCAATTCATTTTCTGAATGATAGCTTTTGATCAGTAGATGTTTTTAATTTGAAACATTTAAATTTCACAGTTTTTTACTTTTATGGTTAATATTTTCTGTGGCCTGGCTAAAAAGAATCTCTGTTGACTAACTCATTGAAAATAATAAAGATAATATCAGAGCTAAATCAAATAAAAATAGACAAAGAATAATCAACCAAAAAAGTTGATTCTGCAAAAGAGTAATAAAATTAATACCTCTAGCTAGAATGATCAGAAGTGAGATAGAAGTGAGATAGAGATACACACATGCAAAATGAGAACATAAATTATCAGTGTCTCAGGAATGAAAGTGAGTACATCACTACAAATCCTATATATAATTAAAAAGATAATAGGAAATGTTATGTTTCATTATAAATTTAATAATATGTGCAAGACTTCTACAATGATAACAATGTAACATTGTGGAAAAAATTAAAAGAAGCTTAAATAAATGATAAGATATACCACGATCACGGATTGTAAGACTCAATATCATTAAGATAATTCTTCCCAAGTTGATCTAAAGATTCAACACAATTCCATTCAAAATCCTAGAAGGGATTTTTAAAAATATTGTCTAGCAAATTCTAAAATGCATATGGAAATGCAAAAGACCGAGAACTGCCAAAACAGTTCTGAAAAAGAAGAAAAAAATTGACGGATTTATAAGTACATACTTGTAACAGTATAATGCCACAGTAGTCAAGTCAATATAGCTTAAGGATAGCCAAATAGATAAAAATAACAGAATCTGGAGTTCGTAAATTGATTCATCTTTATACAAAAAATTAAATTTTTATTTTTAAAAAACTCACAGTAGTTGAATAGAGAAAGGGAAGTCTTTTCAACAAAATGGTTCTGGGAAATCTGGGTATCCATAGGGAAATAACACCCCATCATCCCTACCTCAAAGCACGTGCAGAAAATAATTTTAGATGAATCATAGACCCAAACATTAAAGCTAGAATTGTAAAACTTGTTGAGCTTCAGTTTCCTCATCTGAAAATATGAGAATATTATCTTTGAAAAATTTGCAGGATTAAATGAAATTATGTATGTAAAATATCTAGCACAATGCCTAACATATAGTAGGGGCTCAATGAATGCCACTTCATGCATCTCAGTGTTCTTTGTAAAGTATGTAGGGTTGTTGAGTATGTGGAGATAAAGAAAATGCTTAGCACAGGCCATTGTCCATTTTAGATGCACCCAAAATATAAACTCTTATTAGTGTGTATAGAACCTATAAATCATGCTATGGAGATGGAAACAAAAAGTATAGGCAAATTTTGAGGTTCTAATTTTGTTTAAATTCTACATCTTGCTTCTCCACTTGAAGTTTTTCTTATTGTTGTTGGTTTTTTGCCAAAAGCCCAACTGTGTACCAGTGTATTTTAAAGAGAGATGGAAAAGAAAAATAAGATGGTATATCTGAAACGACCTTGGACCATGATAATCAACAAAGTAGGGTGAAAGCTGGTAATTGGAGATCAGGAATTTTGGATTCTGTCTTTGTCTCTGAGTGTGCACCAAAGGGGAGGGATAGTTTCAGAATCTTAGTAATTTCATATCATAAATAAACGGTTCCCAAACACAATTATTGCATACAAAACATTCACATCTCTATTACAAAATGAAAGTTTAATGTTTTCATGCTTTTCATACAATTTGACCATTACGCATTGCCATGAACATTACTAAAGAAATATCTGAGATTGGAAAGACATGCCCTTACACTATTAACTTTTGCTCACACATTAGCCAAAAAAAATCATATGTATGGCTAACGTCAAGTGGGTAGAGAAGTACAATTATCCTGTGAGCAATAGTAATATCTATTACAAATTTAAGACTCTATTTTGAATAGAAAAGCTTAGCTGCTAAGCACATAGTTCCCTCATTCTCTTTAATTATGGTCCATAAAAGAGCTTCAAGATTCAGAATATAGACTGAAACTGACTGACATAAAATCATACAACACATACTCTAGCTAACACTTATGTTGTCCTAACTATGTGCCAGGCTTTGCAAATGCTCTACACATATTAACTCATTTATTCCTCAAAATACTCAAAATAATCTTAAGAGGTCAGTATTATTATCCCTATTTTACAGATGGGGGAAATTAAGGGGCAGAGAGGTATAAGTGACTTGTCCAATATCGTACAACCAGGATCCACACCCATTTAGTCTGCCCCAGAATCCACACCCTTAACCAGTATATCACACAGCCTCTCAGAGTAGACCCTTAAAAATTATTTGTTAGGAATTACATGCCAGGCTCTGAGCTGGGTGTTTCACTAGTTCTTTCGGACCTCATGGGGCTTACATGTTAGAAACCAGTGATTAGGCAGGAACACCACTGCTGGACTTGAGAAAGTCCTTCACAATACACAAAAATGTTTAAATATCGTACATGTTAGGAAAGATTACCTTATGTATTTTGTATTTTTTGCCATGTTTCCACATAAATCCCTAACATACATATAACTTCTGTTGTTCAGTGTTTGACCTTGGTTCAAAAACTCAACAATGCATTAATTTCCTGTTTTGAGAGGAGGAAAATGTTAACTTTGCATGGTTACATGGGACAAAAAGAATTATAATATACAAATTAGGTAAGTTGACTCCTTTGTCCCATACAGTCTTCTATTTTTTAATCTTATGTGTCTTCATATTAATGGCAAATAATAATTAGCGTATGAAGAAAACAAAATGGGAAATCATAAATAATTTCTTCTCCTTTGAAAATAATTTATTTTAACTTCCTCAATTCTGCATTTTCAGAAACAAATTCTACATCAGGTGCCATTTGCTAATTGGATGATAATTGATCATCTATGGCAGGGGTTGGCAAACAAGAGCCCACAAGCCAAATCTGGCCTGCTGCCTAGTTTTGTAAACAAAAGTTTTGTTGTAGCACAGCCACAACTCCTCATTTATATATTGTGTATGGCTGCTTTTATACTACAGTGGCAGAGTTCAGTAATCATGACGAGACAGTCCAGCTCACTGTAGCAGTTTGATATTGTTTATGAATCACAGAAATAGATACTGGATTTTGTTTGTAAACTGGTTTGTTCCTCTGGGCATATTAGATTATATTGGACTCAGAGGTTTCACTTTTACTTGATTAAATAATGATTGAGGCTTTGATTGGGCCAGGTCAATACTATGTTGAGCCCCCCCGCCAACCTTTGTGGGCTGGGACTCATAGAGAAAACAACAGTTTACAGCTTGCCTTGTGGAGAGAGCATAGCAGGTGAGCCCTGAGAGAAGTGAGCCCCGGGAGAGAGACAAGACTTACCCTAGCCTACAGCTGATACTGGAAGAAGCTGGGATCATGGAACCTTAAGAGGAAGAGGAAGCCTGAAACCTTGCTGATGTTGGCAGCTATGTAGCTCCAACACATGGCAACAGACTTTGGTAAGGGAAGTAATGTATGCTTTATGGCCTGGTAACTGTAAGTTTCTACCCCACATAAATACCCTTTATAAAAGCCAACAGATTTCTGGTATTTTGCATCAGCATTCCTTAGGCTGACTAATACACCCACCAAACCCAAATTATTTCCTATCTAGGCCTTTATGGAAAAAATTGCTAGTCTCTAGTCTATGAAGATGATACGAGTTCTGAGCCCGTGATAATAAGTCAGGTATTTTGAGTTTTCTTTATCCTGTGGTCAGACTGATGTAGCCACTTTTTCTTGCTTCACCTTGAAAATCATTGCAGAAGAGAAGGGCCTACTAAAAATACAGTAAACCAAGCTTCCAGTCCCATCAGATCATCAAAGCCCACATCCATGATCTATTTGAACCCATTCTCAAATAATGACCATCAGTATAAAACTCACTATTTGGCATCTTTGATGGTGCAGTACCAACCACCAGTCCTATTTCTATTCCCTACATTACACTAGTTCATAATCTAAAACTCATCATTCTAAGACAGAGTTTCATGTTATACTCTAACTGAAATGAAGATCTAAACCACCATAACAAAAGAAGAAACCATAATTCTTCTCAGCTAGATATTTTGATAGTTCTTTGCCCTGAAAATTTTGATAGAAATTACAAGTAGTAAATCTTGAAGAAAGAGAACTATAATTAAGCCTGCTTACCAGGAAGTAGTGTCAAAGAGCTTGCTTTAAAAGACTCCTGTTTAATTTGGGGTGGGGAGTGTTCTATAATTTTAGATATTCTTCTCTTCTTAATATCCAAAAGCCAAGCTTAATTAAGGGGACAAAATATTGGATTGCAAAGCAAACAGATATGATGCCTAACATAATTAAAAAAAAAATTTTTTTTTAAGCTTTGAGTTCAGCATACCAGCTGGCTTGAACTATGCTGAAGAAAAGACTTGAGAATCTTACTTATCTGGATTCCTATTCCTTTTGATGTTGCCCAAATCATAACCCTGCTATCATCTCTGCATTATAAATGAAACAGAAATTCATGTTGATTTAATGAATGTTTTATTTTTTTCACATATGACCATTGCTGCATCTTCTATGTTCTGCAGGCCAAGTGTAAATTAATGAAGCAAGTCATTAAAAATAACAATATCCTATTAACTAATTAAATGATCATAAAGAGAAGAAAATTCAATAGCTAAAGTTGATAGGCTATCATTTTAGCCATTTTAAATGAATTGATCAGTTTCTAATCAGGCACTACTCTTAAACTACTAGATATTTTTCTAATTTTTTCATTATGAAAAATCTCAAACATGCAGGAAAATTGAACAAAAATTAACAACCACTGTCAAGATTCAGCAATATGTAATCAATATATTTGCATCTGTTTACTTTATCTCTAGTATTTTAAAATCTAGAACAGTCTCTCTATAATTTATTTATGTATTTAATTACATTGACTTTTTAAAAAGACTGAGCTGGTTTTCTCATAGATTGTCCCACATTCTATGATCGTTTCCTTTTGTTGTGTAACTTTTTTCTGGATCCAGTTTTTCCTCTACCCTCTCTTTCTATCCAGTTTTCTGGAAAACTGGAAGATTGATCTAAAAACATAGTTAAATTCAGAGTAAATAATTTGGGGAAAAATATTTCATAGGTGATGATGTATAGTTCATTTTGCATTGTATCCAGAGGCACACGTCAGGTTATCTCAATATTAGTGATGCTAACTTTGATCATTCAGTTAGTTTGATGACCAGCAGATCTCTCTCTGTTAGCAAAGGTGTATATCTTACACTCCAATGACATTTTACCTAGTAGTTATACCCTCTGTAGATGATCTTTGCCTGAATTAATTATTTCATCAGAGAGTCTCAAAAATGTGACTTTCTAATTCTATCATTCTTTCTATGTTTATTATCTGAAATTCATTTGTGAAAAAGAGCTTCATCTTAAAAAATTGTCCCACTCCTTCCCTTTAATTACCAGTTGTCATGGTAAGGAGTAGGTATAATAGCAGCTAAAAATCCTTGCACTTTATATTACATACAAAGGGTTAACATCCCAAACGTAAAAAGAACTCCTAGAAAGAGAAAATATAAAAACTGACCAAAAAAAAATGTAAAGATACAAATAGTTCACTGTAAAAAAGAGATGCACATGGCTCTTAACATGTGAAAACAGGCTTAACCTCACCATGATAATTTAATATAAATTAAAACTTTGTTGAGGTACCAATTTTGATTCATCACACTGGCAAATACCCCCAAGTTTGACAGTATGCTCTGTTGGCAAGGCTGCAGGAAAGACATTTATTGCTGGTGACAAGGCAAAATATGTGTAATTTTTAATAGAGCAGAATTGGCAATATCTAGCAAAATTTTACATGTATTTACCCTCTGAAATAGCAATCCTACATCTCAGTATCTATTTTAAAGGTGCCCAAGCTAAAACACAGAAAGACATTTGCAAAGGATTAGTAATTGCAACACTATTGGTAATAACAAAAGACTTGAAACAACACAAATTCCCATTAACAGTTATATGGTTGAATAAACTTTGGCACATCCAAACAATGGGGGACCATGCAGCTGTAAAAACAAATGAGGAATACTTCTCGTGTACTACACTTTATATAGATAAATCATATCTCCAGGATATAAGTGAAAAAAGCAAGATGAAGTACATATATAACCACTTATCTAAGAAAGAAGGGGATGTATTGTAAGAAAATGGAAAGTTAAGCCATAAAAGTCAAAAATAATTACCTACAAAGGGAGGGAGAAAATATTGGAAACCATATATCTGATAAGTGTTTAATATCCAGAAAATATAAAGAAATACTACAATTCAACAACAAAAAGACAACTCAGTTAAGAAATGGGCAAAAGGGGGGTGGATGTGGCTCAGATGGTTGGGTGTCCGTCTGCCATATGGAGGGACCTGGGTTCGATCCCTGGGACCTCCCGGTAAAAAAAAAAAAAAAAAAAAAAGAAATGGGCAAAAGACTTGAATAAACATTTCTCCAAAGAAGACATACAAGTGGTGAATAAGTACATGAAAAGATGTTCAACATCATTAGCCATCAGGGAAATGCAAAACAAAACTACAATGAGATGCCATTTCACATGCACTAGAATGGCTACTATTAAAAAAATGGAACATAACAAGTGTTGGGTAGGATGTGGAGAAATAGGAACACTCATGCATTGCTGGTAAGAATGCAAACTTTGAGAAACAGTTTTGAGGTTCCTCAGAAAGTTTAGTATAGAAACACCAAATGGCCTGAAAAATCTCACCTCAAGGGATTGAAAGCAGGAACCCGAAAATATACTTGCACACTGATGTTCATAGCAACATTATTCATAATTGCCAAAAGGTGGAAGCAACATAAGTGTCCATCAACTGACAAGTGGATAAAGAAAATGTGGTGTATACATTCAATAGAATATCATTCATCCATAAAACAGAATGAAGCTGTAATGGATGTAACAACATGGATGAACCTTGAAGACATCACGTTGAGTGAAATAAGTCATAAACAAAAAAGACAATGTGGTATGATCTCACTTATATGAACTAAGTAGAATATGCAAATTCATAGTCAGAAACTAGAATAGAGGTTACCAGGGGTGGGGTGGGGGTGGGTAATAGGGTATTGATGCTTAATTGGCACAGGGTTTCTGTTTGGAGTGATAGAAAAGTTTTGGCAATGGATGATGATGGAGCCACAACTTTGTAAATGTAATTAACACCACTGAATTTTATATTCTAAAGTGGATAAAATGGGAAATTTTAGGTTGTATATAAGTTACCAAGGCAGCTGGGTGGAGGGAGGACTCACAGAACTGTACAACACAAAGAGTGAATTCTAATGAAAACTATGGGCTATGGTTAATAGTATAATTATAATAATTTTGTTTCATGAACTATAACAAAGTTATTATACTAATGCAAAATGCTAATAATAGGGAAGTCTGTGTGAGAGGGGAGTACATGGGAACTCTCTACTTTCTGCATCTTTTCTGTAAACCTACAACAGCTCTATTAAGAAAATAAATGACATGTATGTTTGAAAAGAATATGCAAAACATTTTTTTTTCAGATATCATGATTGCACATATAGGAATTACTAAGAACTCAACAAAAAGAGTCACTCTAAGTAGTAAATGAATATAAAATCACATGACACAAGACTAATGTACCCAAATCAATTGTATTTCTAGGTACTAACAGTAAACAGTTGCATCGCATCAAAAACATAAAGTGCATAGAGATAATTTTAACATAATATGTACACCGGGGCAGGGTTTAAGTGGGGTTAAGTGGACTGTCTACAGCTGTAGTAGTTAATTTTATGTGTCAACTTGGTTAGGCTATAGTACCCAGTTATTTAACCAAATACTAATCTAGGTGCTGCTATGAAGGTATTTCGAAGATGTGGTTAACATCTACAATCAGTTGAGCTTAAGTAAAAGAGATTACCATTAATCAGGTGGGTGGGCCTCATCCAATAGTTGAAGGCCTGAAGAGCAAAAACCGATGTTTCCTGAGTTGAAAGAATTCTGCCTCAAGTCTCCAGTTTCAACTCCTGCCTGAATTCCAGCCTGCTGGCCTGCCCTACAGACTTACAACCTTGGGTACCAATTCCTTAAAATTAATCACTTAATGTGTGTGTCTAATGGGTGTGTGTGTGTGTGTGTGTGTGTGTGTGAAGATCCTGATTGCTACAGCTACCTTGTCTTGTACCTTCTCATCCTACCTCCTTGATGCTGGGTGGATGTAGGGACCACTGGAGCTCACTGACATCAGGTGTGGGGTAATATGGAGTGATTATGAGCCCCAAATGACACTGCCTTTTGATGTTTGGTGGGGGTGGGCTCTGCTGCCATTACCCTGGTGGGGAAATGGTAGCACCACCAGCTTTCACCAGGCAGGGGATGGAAAATCAGCTCTTCTTTCAGCGCCTCTGACATCAGCCATTGGTGAGGTGATCAGTGATGCCTGGTTTGCCTGGGCAGGAAACTGCAGGCGAGTGAGGTGTGAGTTCTTCCTTGGTGTTTGACTGAAGTAGGGTAGATATTGCCAAGAAAGTTTTTCCAGTTCTTTGGGAGGAATGGGCTTTTCTTGGACTTTTTGTGGTCCACCCCTGTTGGCACTTCTGGGTTAGATGCTCTGCAGCACCCTGTCTGGGATAGGGGGATAAAATAATCTAATCCATACTATGTTGTTCTTCAAGTCTCAAGATCCCTAGGCAGCTAGGCTTCTTACCCCTTTTCAGAGAATTCCTATGCTTGTTCCTTGCCTTGTGTCCAGTGGTTTTGATTGTGAAAGAAAAATGAAGTAACTTGGGCTAAGAGACTTAAAACGGAGCCAGAGCTGTGCATACAGAAAGGCCTTTACACCATCCCCAAAGCCCCCAAACTGGCTATTATAAATCTAAGCAGCTAACAAAAGCATTCCCTTTTGGAAAAAAAAAGAAAGAAAGAAAGCTTTTTCCAAGAAACTTTGCCCTAACCAATTTCTTTTTTACTTCCTTTTTTTTTTTCCTTTTAAAAACCCTTGCCTGATATACCCAACTTGGGACATGATTTAGGTTGCTACCTGAATCTGTGCACCTCAAATGGCAGTTCTAAGACCCCAAATACATTCTTTTCTTATTTCACAGTTCAGTTTATTATTTCTCTTTCGACATAATTGTGAAGGGGAGGACCCAGGAAGAATGAGTCTGCTCCATCTTGGCAGAACCAGAACTTTCCATCATAAGATTTTAAATTTATAAAAACCACAATTGGCCTTTTATTATTTTTCACTTCACATGCTGCACACTAACCTAGTCAGGGACTCATTTGATTTCCCAACCCTTCTTGTCAAAGCAGATTTTAGAATATCAAAGGCAGACCAGGTTTAAATCATCATCAATCTGTTAAAAGAAGATAGAGAAAACTTTTCCCTGATTAACTAAGGTAGACTTTTAAAAACTGTCTTTAGGTGATAAATAATAAATAAATTTTTAAAAATCTGCTAGAATTGATTTTCTCCAAGCCCTCTCCCCTTTTTTAAAGACTTATTTTATTTATTTCTCCCCACCCCCTTGTTGTTTGCATGTGCTTTGTCCGTTTGTTGTGTGTTGGTCCTCTCTTTCTAGGAGGCCCTGGGAGCTAAACCTGAGACTTTCCATGTGGGAGAAAGGTACCTAATCGCCTGAGCCACCTCCACTCCCTGCTTTGTTGCATCTCTCATTGTTTCCTCACTGTGTCTCTTGGTTATGTCTTCTTACTGCACCATTTTGTTGCATCAGCTCGCTGTGCCAGCCCATCGTGCCAGCTCGCCATCTTGCTTGTCTTCTCCAGGAGGCACTGGGAACTGAACCAGGATCTCCCATGTGGTAGGCGGAGCTCAATCGCCTGAGCCACATCCGCTTCCCTAAATAATAAATTGATAAATGAGAATATTTGCTCTAGAGATAAGTGTAGTATTTCCTCTGGATTTACATCCACCATTTAGCAAGTTTAGTTCATTAGACACATTTATTGATAAATATCCCTTTTAGGTTAATTTTTTAAATATCTAAAATAGTAGTCCAATGGGAAGCAATGGGCAATCTATTCTCCAGTGGCTTCAGGTAGGGAAATATTGGGTCCATCATCAATCTTGTGTTTCAGTCCTCCAGGAAAGATTATCTTTTTGGAATTTTTAAAATTAATAAATTTAAAAAGATTATTAAAAAGACGAGAGGCGGCCAAGATGGCGTTAGTGTAGAAGGGCGCACACTGCAAGCTCCCAGAGCAAGGCGGATTGGGGACGGGGTCCTGCCCGGGGGTCTGTGCTGTGCACGTGTGGAGTGAAAGGCTTGGGACATCTATCTGCGTGGATC
>JAKSZT010026914.1:3974372-4016738 GCA_026826555.1 Tolypeutes matacus | reverse complement strand
TCTTTCTTTCTTTCTTTCTTTCTTTCTTTCTTTCTTTCTTTCTTTCTTTCTTTTCTTTTCTTTTCTTTTCTTTTCTTTTCTTTTCTTCTTTCCTTTCTTTCCTATTAAAAGCTTTTATAGGGGACTTGAGCTTTAATAAAACCTCTCTGTATGCAGGAAGGCCAAATCTCCTGGGGTATGGAAAGAGGAAACCTCAAAGTTAAACATTTGAAAGCAAACTAAATTCATGACTTTAACGTTGTTTCCATTCCCCTTCCGCCCTTCTTCTCCCTATAACAGTACAACATTGCTTCAGCACATTCTTTAACCCACGAGTTTCCACAGATCACAGCGTCAAATAATAAGAGCATATTTACCTGATATTTTAATTTAGAAAATGCCGTTTTAAGTAAGTATTAGTTTCCTATTGCTGCTGTGACAAACTGCCATAAATTGAGCAACTTCAGACAACGCCCATTTATCCCTTTCCCAGTTCTGTAGGCCACAAGCTCAGGCACCGTTGGCTCAGCTGGTTCTCTGCTCCAGGTTTCACGAAGCTGAAATCAAGGCCTCAGCAGGACTGCGTGCCTTTCCTTAGGCTCTGCAAAGCCACCAATGGCAGGTCAAATCCTTCTCAGGCTTAAACCTCTTTCATTTCCTCTTCTGCTTCAACTCTTCTCTGCCTTCTTTTCTGCCTCATCTCTCCTGTGCTTCCCTAAGGGACAAAAATTCTGTCTCATGTGATTAGATTGGACCCATCTGGATAATTCAGTATAATCTCAACATCTCAGGATCTTTAACCTTAATTATATCTGCAAAGTTCCTTTTGCCCTGTAATATAACATAGTCATAGGTTCCAGGAATTAAGATGTGGACAATTTGGAGGAGTCATTTTCTGCCTATATTCCCACTGAATTATCATATAGGCAAGGTGGGCACTATTATCCCAGTTTTAGAGATGAAGAAACTCAGGATCTCAGTAGCATAAAACCTTTAACCCAGGTCATAGGGCAAAAAAATCACAGCGCATGACATGAACCCAAGGTAATGACCAAAGCCCTTTCTTATTTTAGTTATTTTTTGTTTTAAATAAACTTTTAAAGAGTACTTACTAGCTGTCAGTTCTATACTGGTAGGGATGAAAGAGGAAGTTTCTGCATTCAAGAGATTCACACTCTTACAGGCAAAAGTGCAAGCAATTTTAACAGTTTGTGAAGACTTGATAAGGACATAGAGATAATACTGTCTAAGGGAGGAGAATGAGCAGGCATGGGAAAGACTTCCCAGAGAAGGTGATATTTGAGCAGACTCAAGAACAAGCGGGAGTTCATCTTTTAGATATGTGGAATGTAGCAGCAACAGCTTGTGCAAAGACTTGGCCCCCAAGAAAGGCTGGGGCTCCTTGGAGAAGCAGAAAATGGAACATAGAAGAATCGACAATGAGGCGATAAACACTGGTGGAGTCATATAGTGAAGAACTTTTTTCAGAGGGGTAGGGTACTTGAGTTTTATGACCACCTCTGTAGCAGGAAAAGTGGAGTTAACCACATGGGTTGGAGTTGGCATATTTTTTAAATAGAAGAAAGTGAAAGTCATGATAGCTAGGCAAACGTATCAGTTATTCATTATGCCAATCATTCAAATCATCTGGAGATCTTGTTAAAATGCAGATTGTGATTAAGTAATACCAGGGTGAGACAATGTCTTAATTTGCCAAAGGGCTGCAGATGCAAAGTACCAGAAATCTGTTGACTTTTAAAAAGGGAATTTATTTGGGGTAAAAGCTTATAGTTACAAGGCTGTAAAAAGTCAACTCAAGGCTTTTTCACCAAAGTCAACTGCACATGTTGAAGCAAGATGGCCACCGATTTCTGCCCAGGTTTCAGCCTTTCCCTCTGGGCTCACCCTTTCCTCTTGAGCTCTGTGGTTGCAGCCTCTTGAGGCTTCTTTTGAGCTCCATGGGCCCAGCCTCTTGAGGCTTTGTGATTAAGTGATCCTGTAGTCCTCTCTCCTGGCATAGGACTTGTTTCTTTCCAGGCCTCCTACGTCAGTCTTGGCTGTTCTGCTTTCTTCCCAATCTCAGTTGTAAGCTGCCAGGCAAATGGCTCATCTCTCCCCAGGGCCTCAGCTGTTTGAGACTTCTTCTTCCTGTCACATGGCAAGATAAAAAAATGACAGAGCTCTCTCTTCCTTTGTCTGTCTCAGTCAATCTTTCTCTGTGCTTCTATTTATATCAGACCCAGAAATGGGGCAGGAACCCAACCTGAGTTACATCTTACTGATGTAACCCAATCAAAAGCCCTAAAGTAATCTTACCAGGTAATCTAAGTAAAGGCCCCTCAGCTGAACTTAATGCAATCAAAGGGTATCACACCCTGAGGAACAGATTAGTTTACAACATTATCTTTCTCTTTTGGGGGTTCATAAAATAATCTCAAACTGCCACAGACCTGAAATACTATCTTTTCAACAAGCTCTTAGGTAATGCTGGTGCTTCTGGTCCATGGACCACATTTTGAGTAGCAAGACACTCTACTCTCTATTGAGAAAGCCAAGCAGAGCATGTGGAAAGATAAACAAAATTTTTTAAAATGCAAGTGTTGATACAGGATGATGACAGAAGAGATGTAAAAAGAGGAAGTGCCAAACAAATTGTAAAGGTAATAGGTACATGGGAATTCAAACAGAAGAGGACTTCCTTTAGGATAGGTCAGCAGTTCTCAAACTGTGGTCCACAGACCCCTGGGGATATCTGACATACTTTTAAGGATCCTATGAGCTCAAAACTGTTTTCATAATAATACTTGGATGTTATTTGATGTTTTCTCTGTGTTTTCATGTAATGATGGTACAAAACCAATGAAAAGTAAAACTGCTGGTCCCTTAACATAGGCTATTAAACTATACCTCCCATTCTCAAATAAGTATCTGTGAGGACCTCATCTTCTTCATATATTTCAACAGAAACGTGTTGCAACAGACTGAATGCTATTGCAATACCTAGAAGCCATTATGAGAACTCAGCTATACTCTTTAAAACAAGACATTAAATGATTTACAAAAGTGTGAAACAATACCATGCTTCTCACTATTTTTTTTTTTTTTGCATTGGAAAATAGAGTAATTTTGTCAGAAAAGTTTGTCATTTATTTTAACATATATTAGGGTTATTGTTGTTTTTAATTGAATTAAAATATGAATATTAAAATTTTTTTAAGTTTAAAATTTTCTAATTCTATAAATATTTATTGATATAGTTCACATAAATCAAAGCTCTTTGGACTGCTTAATAGGTTGTAAGAGTGTAGACTTGTCCTGAGACCAAAAATTTTAAACCTACTAGGCTAGGTTTATCAGAAAATCATCAGATTGCTAGGTATTACCAATAAATATTACCTTATATTATGAAGTTTATTATAACAGAGCAAACATAGGTTCTTTTTTAAGAATATTTTAAAAAAATCAATTTTATTGATACACATTAATAAAGCATAAATCCACCCAGTGGTATTGGTATAATCACATGGTTGTACATTCATCACTTAAATCATTATTGGAGTATTTTCATTATTCCAATAATAATAATAATAAAACAGACTAACAAAGTAAAACTCATCACCTCTCCATTTCTCTATGCTTCCCCTGCAGCACATAGCTGCTATTTTGTTTCCAACTCTCTAGTTAATTTGCAAACACAGTCTTATATATGCAATATTATCCATGTTTGTATTTCACATGAGGTTTCACTATGTTATACAGTCCCATGTTACATTTTTAAGCTTTCCTTCTAGTAATATACATGTCCTTAGACTTTCCCTTTCAACCACAGTCACATATATAATAGCTCGGGTAGTCACAAATTCTACGATGTGTTCTCACCATTTCCATTCATTTCCAAAGATTTACAATCAAGCTTTTTACCGATTCTGCATGAGAATAACCCTCAACTTTGCGTTCTCTACCCTCATTCTATTTTCTGGTGACCTATATTCTATTTATTAACTTCATGAGTTTATACAATATATTTCGTTCATAGTAGTGTGATCATACAGTATTTGTCCTTTTGTGTCTGGCTTGCTTCACTCAACATAATGTCCTCCAGGTTCATCCATGTTGTCATATGATTCACGACTTCATTTCTTCTTACAGCTGCATAACATTCCATTGTGTGTATATACAACAGTTTGTTTATCCATTCCTCAGTTGATGGACACCTGGGTTGTAATCATCTTTAGCAATTGTGAGTGATGCCGCTATGAACATTGGTGTGCAGATGTCTGTTCATGTCACTGCCCTTGGTTCTTCTAGATATATACCTAGTAGTAGTATTGCCAGGTGACATGGCAAGTCTATATTCAACTTCCTTAGGAACTGGCAAACAGTCATCCACAGTGGTTGCACCATTCTATATTCCCATCAACTGTGAATAAGTGTTCCTATCACTCCACATACTCTCCAAAACTTGTAGTTTTCCAACATTTTATTCGTGGCCATTCTAATAGGTGTGAAATGATATCTAATTGTAGTTTTGATTTGTATTCCCTAATCACTAGTGGTGCTGAACTTTTTTTTATGTGTTTCTTCACTATTTGTATTTCTTCTTTGGACAATTATTTACTCAAGTCTTTTGCCCATTTTTAAATCAGGTAGTTTGTCTTTTTTAAAATATATTTTTATTAGAGAAGTTTTGAACTTACAAATTAACATGCACATGTGTGTAATTCCCATACAACATCCCTCTACCAACATACTACATTGTTGTGGAACATTTGTTACAGCTTATGAGATAAGATCATCAGACTATTACCACTAACTATGGTCTATAGTGTGCATTTGGTATTTTTTTCCATACTCCCTTATTATTAACAGTACATCTTTGGCATTGATGCAAGAATATTACAGTATTGCTGTTAACTATAGTCCATAGTTTACATTAATTGTATTTTCCCATGCTTTTCCACATTCTTACCACTTTAAAGTAGTGATATATATTTGTTCTAGTTCATAGAAGGACATTCTTATACTTGTACTGTTAACTATAATTCTCATCCACCTCTGGGTTCACTATGTTATTTAGTCCTTAGATTATTCTCTAGCTTTCTTTCAATTAACATTTATATCCCTGAGACTACCTTTTCCAGCCACAATCCCATTTATAAACCAGCTGTGTTAGTACAACTCATTATAATTTGTTACTATTAACTCTATCCATTTTGAGACTTTTATAGCCAAGTTAATTAAAACTTCTACATACATTAAGCATCAGGATCCCTTTGCAGCCCTCCTCGAATCTCCTAATAACCTATACTCTAGGTTTTAAGTCCAAGTATTCATTCTTCGTAGTTAGTTCATATTAGTGAGACCATGCAATATTTGATCTTTTGTCTGCTGTATTTCACTTAGCATAATGTCTTCAAGATTCATCCATGCTTTCCTATGTGTCCCAATTTCATTTCTTCTTAGAGCAGCATAGTTATTCCATCATATGTATAGACAACATTTTGTTTATCCATTCATTAGTTGATAGACACTTGGGTTGTTTCCATCTTCTGGCAATTGTGAATAATGCCACTATGAACATCAGTGTGCAAATGTCTACTCACCTCACTGTTTTCAGTTCTTTTGGATATATTTCTAGTAGAGGATATGCTGGAACCTATGGCAGTTCTATATTTAGCTTTCCAAGGAATCATCAAACTGTCTTCCACAGAAGTTGCACTATTTTATATTCCCATCAACAGTGAAGGAGTGTTCCTATTTCTCCACATCCACTTATTGTTTTCTAATTTTTGTTTTTTAAAAAAATAATGGCCATTGTGTGCAGTGTGAGATGATAGCTCAATGTCATTTTGATATGCATTTCCCTAATAGTTAGTGATATTGAACTTTTTTTTCATGTGCCTTTTGGCCATTTGTATTTCCTCTTTGAAGAAATGTCCAACTCTTTTGCCAATTTTTAATTTGAATTCCTTTCTCTTCTATTGTTGCATTGTATCATTTCTTTATATAGAATGGAAATCAAACCCTTATTGGATATGTGGTTTCCAAATATTTTCTCTCATTGAGTGGGCAGCCTTTTCAACTTCCTGGTAAGATTCTTTGAAGCACAAAAGTGTTAAAGTTTGAGGAGGTACTATTTATTCATTTTTTCTTTCATTGCCCATGCTTTCAGTGTAGGGTTTAAGAAACTACCGCCTACCACCAGGGCTTGAAGATGTTTCCTTACATTTTCTTCTAGGAGCTTTATGGTTCCAGCTTTTATATTTAGGTCTTTGATGCCTTTTGAGTTAATTTTTGAGTAAGGGGTGAGATGAGGTTGTCTTTCTTTTTTTGGCAATGGATATCCAGTTCTCCCAGCACCATTTGTTGAATAGACTGTTCTGCCCAAGCTGGGTGGATTTGACAGGCTTGTAAAAAAATCACTTGACTTTAGATGTGAGGGTCTGTTTCTGAACCATCATTTGGTTCCATTGGTCTATGTGTCTATTTTCATGCCAGCACCATGCTGTTTTTACCACTGTAGCAAGGTAATATGATTTAAAGTCTGGAAATGAGAGTCCTCCAACTTCGCTTTCCCTTTTTAAGATGTTTCTGGCTATTCAAGACCCATTACCCTTCCAAATAAATTTGTTAATTGTATTTCCCATTTGTTTAAAAAATGCTGGTGGAATTTTTAGTGGGATTGCATTGAATCTGTATATCAATTTGGGTAGAATTGACATCTTAATGATATTTAGTCTTCCAGTCCATGAGCATGAAATGCTCTTCCATTTATTTATGTCTTTTTTACATTTTTTTAGCAGTGCATTGTAGTTTTGTGAATACGAGTACTTTATATTTTTGGTTAAGTTTATGCCTAAATATTTGATTCTTTTAGTTGCTATTGTAAATGGAATTTTTTTTCTGACTTCCTCCTCAGGTTGCACATTGCTAGTGTATAGAAACACCGATTTTTGTGTAGTGATCTTGTATGACACTCTTCTAAAATTGTTTAATAGTTCTAGTAGCTTAGTTGTAGATTTTTCAGGACTTTTTAGGTATAGGATCATATCATCTGCAAATAGTGAAAGTTTTACTTCTTCCTTTCCCATTTGGATGCCTTTTATTTCTTTTTCTTGCCTGATTGCTCTAGCTAGAACCTCTAGCACTAAATTGAAGAACAGTGGTAACAGTGGGCATCCTTGTCTTGTTCCTGATTTCAGCAGAAAAATTTCAGTCTTTCCCCATTGAGTACGTGTTAGCTGTGGATTTTTCATATATGGCCTTTGTCATGTTGAGAAAGTTTCCTTCAATTCCTATCTTTGGTAGTATTTTTATCAGGAAAGAATGCTGTATTTTGTCAAATGCCTTTTCTGTGTCAATCTATAGCATCATGTGATTTTTCTTCTTTGATTATTAATGTGGTGTATTAAGCTGATATGGCCACTTGATTTTTGACAATGGTGCCAAGTCTAATCAATGGGGAAAAGAATAGTCTCTTCAACAAATAGTGACCTGGTTATCCATATGCAAAAGAATGAAGATGAGCTCCTACTTCACACCACATATAAAAATTAACTTAAATTGAATCAAAGATGTAAATATAAGAAACAAAACTATAAAACTCCTAGAAGAAAACATAGGGAAGCATCTTCATGACCTTGTGTTAGGCAATGGTTTTAGACTTTATACCAAAAGCACAAACAACAAAAGAAAAAACTAGATAAATAGGACTTCAACAAAATAAAAAAACTTTTGTCTATCAAAGAACTTCATCACAAATGTAAAAAAACAACCTACAGAATGGGAAAAAAATATTTGGAAACCACATATCTGATAAGCTTTTTAAAAATTTTATTTATAAAGAAGTTTTAGGGGGGTGAGGTATATAGGAATTCTCCTATATTTTCTGATAAGCTTTTTTTTTTTTTAATTAATTGTTTTTATTTTTTTTAAAGTTTTAGATTACATAAATCCTACATAAAAAATATAAGGGATTCCCATATGCCCCACTCCCTCCTCTTCCACACTTTCCCATATCAACAACATCCCTCATTAGTGTGGTACGTTTGTTACAATTGATGAACACATATTGAAGCATTGCTACTAACTATGGATTACAGTTTACATTATAGTTTACACTCTGTCCTGCACAATTCTGTAGGTTATGACAAAATATACAATGACCTGCATCAGCCTCTGCAATGCCATGCAGGACAACTCCAATGTCCCAAAAATGCCCCCATATTACACTTATTCTTACCTCTCCTACTCCTCAGAACCTCTGGTGGCCACTGCCTTTATATCAATGATAAGAGTTCTTCCATTGCTAGAATAATAATGTCTATAGTAGAATAATAATAAGTCCCAGAGACTTAAATATTTGATCTGTCCATGTGCCAGTTAAGCCCTGAATTTAAGCAGAGTTGCAACCTACTTTCCAGCTCATTGGACTCACCCAGGACAACTAACAAGGAGATGATGATGGACAACACCCATCCCAAGTAACAGAAAGTGTCTGCAACTATAAGCAAGATGGTCCCATCCAACTGTCCCATGAGATCTAAGCTCCCTAGCAATTAGAAGCAGAGTGGGCCTCACCATCCCCAAATCCTCAAGATTGGGGAATGAACAATGGACTAACGTAGACTTAATTATTCTGATAAGTTACAACTTATCCTACAACTCAACAACATAAAGATAACCCAATTAAAAATGGGCAAAAGACTTGAATAGACATTTCTCCAACGAAGATATACAAATGGCCAATGAGCACATGTAAAGATACTCAACGGCATTACCCATCAGGAAAATGCAAACCAAAACTACAATGAGATATCATTTCACACCCTCTAGAATGGCTACTATTAAAAATGTAGAAAATAAAAATGTTTTAGAGGATGTGAGGAAATAGGAACCCTCAGTCTTTGTTGATAGGAAAATAAAATGGTGTAGCCACTGTGGAAAAGAGTCTGGTGGTTCATTAGAAGTTAAAGTTAAGTATAGAATTACTATATGACCTGGAAAACCCACTACTATGTATTAAAAGTGAGGACTCAAATAGTTATTTGCATACCAATGTTCATAGCGGTATTATTCACAATTGCCAAAAGATGGAAGCAACTCAAGGGTCCATCAACAGAAGAATGGATAAACAAAATGTAGTATATACATACAATGTACTATTATTCAGCTATAAAAAGGAATGAAGTTCTGATGCATGCTACAACCTGTATGAATCTTGAAGATATGGTGAGTGAGATAAGCCAGACATATAATGATAATTATTTTATGATCTCACTGATATGAAATAATTAGAATAAGCAAATTCTTAGAATCAGAAACTATATATAGATTATCAGGGCCTGGGTTGGTAACATTAATGGACAGTTAATGCTTAATGTGTATAGGGTTTCTGTTTGGGGTGATTGAAAAGTTTTGGTAATGGATTGTGGTGATGGTAGCACAACATTGTGAATGCAATTACCAGCACTGAATTACATATTTGAATGTAGTAAAGGTTGTATATATGTTACTAGAAAAAAAAATTTAAACCCCATAGAACTATACAACACAAACAGTGAACCCAATGTAAACTAAGGACTATAGTTAATAATATAATTACAATATTGTTTCATCAATTGTAACAAAGTTACCACACTTATGTGCAATGCTAGTAATAGGGAAACTGAGAATGTGAGGCGGAGTATATGCAATCTCTGTATTTTCTGCATGATTTTTATATAAATCTAATTTTCTATAATTATAAAAAGCAAAAATAAAAATATAAAAGTTGGTAGTTAATTTACATAGGCTAAGTCTGCAAGGTCAAGACTATTACCTATTTGAGGTAATATTTTTAAATTATTAGCTTGCAAGTAAGTTGACAGTCTTCTCTAATTCCAAGTTTCTGTAGTTGAAAACCTTAACAAATGGTATATATCTTTCAATTTTTATTTTTCATGTCTTTGACATTCTTATATTTTCTCTTTTGCTTTCTTAGTAACAGTTAGCCTTAATGAATATTACTGAGTCAATTTTGAATTCAAAGGAGAGAGGTCCTATTATTTGGCATTTCATTTATTTCATAAAACATTTATATAGCATGTATTATAGCCTAGGTGTAGTTCCAGGTGCATCACAAATGTTGACATATTTAAATCTCAGAACAATCTTGTGAAGGACAGATGAAGAAATGAAGACCACAGAGGTTAAGTTACTTGCTGAAGATCACACAGCTATTGAGTTGTAGACTCTAGGCAATCTGACTCCACAGACTTATCCTTAAGCAAGGTGCTTTCCTGAAATAGTGCCGTAAATGGGGATAATTTTAAAAATAACATTCTAAGTGGAGAGTTGGTTCATTCTGGAGGGAATAACCTTAATTAGGATGTACTTGTGCTTTGGACACTGACCCTTATTCTTATAGGACTTCAGAGAAGATGTTCTGGAGAAATGGAGGCCACAGAGGATAGAGGGCACAATGATTTGGGGTTGGAGGAAATCTTGCAATGCCCCACAATCTTTGCCAAAAACGTACCCATCAGTGACAGCAGTATGTGAACACTGGTGGCCTGAGACAAGGGTATGGTAAGTGGCAAATGTCTTTGGAATTTCATGCTTTATTTTATAAATGTTCTTGAATTCTGCATAATATTATACTTTAATATAAAAATCATGTTTCAAATTACTAATCATTGAGTAAAATTGATCCTCCAGAAGATCTAGTTGCTACAATTTTTTGTGACTTGAAGTAGCACACTGGTTCAACCTTAGTTAGAAAAACCTAGCTCCATAGAGTATTTTTGGAGAACCCTGAAAGATTCTCTCCTATTTGTGTCTCTTCTTTGTGCGCTATTGCTCAGAGACTCTATACTAGCACACATTGGTTGTGTAGCTCTGAATAAAGTGAGAGCAAGAGGGTACCACAAATAACAACTCCAAAGGTAAATAGGTTTGGCAGTCATTGAATGGTGCCCCTTTCACTTCCCCTTTTAACTTGTGCCAGCAATTGTAGAGTCAAATGTCCAGGAACTAGGCGGGTAACATAAATGAGTGAAAGAGGCCAGGTATGTGTGCTGTAGGAAATGTTGGGGACTCTGGCACACTGGAGGGCACAGGCACCTCTAATGTGGACTGTACTACATACTTCTAGCCCGGTGAGAATGGGGACCAGGTTTGTCAGGTATTCTGATTTTCAAAAATTAGAGAAATGAGAAAGTTGGATTATTGTGTAAAATTAAAATGTTTAATTTGGTAAATAATTCACACCTCTGACCTATGCTTGTCCTTTCTTCCAGGAATGGAGACCAACATTTATGTTGCACAACCGTGTATGCCTTTGGTTGGTAGATGGGTACTTTCTGGCTGTGCGTGTTAGGATAGGCATGAGAACAAGTCCCAAGAGGGACAATCAGGATGACTCTTCTTAAATAGGCTAAAGAATGACTTTATCATTTTTATGCTCTTATTCTCTGAGGAACACACATTCCTTTTGTTCTGTCTTTAATGGAAAAGAAGAACAACTGTTTCCCATTCTCTGAAAAATACTCCTCATATTTTGAAAGTTATTAAAGTTCTCTTTGCCCACATTTTGCTTTCTTCCAACAAAATAACCCCAAATACTTAAATATTTCCTCAAGGATTTCTTTTCTTCTTACTTTTTAATCATTTTCATTATAGACCTCTGGACCCTCTCCAAGATTCTCATTTCTTGCTTATAATGTGATCACACTGGAACAACTTATTCTCATAAAAACTCAGCTAAAGCTAAATACAAATAAAAGATTATTTGCAGTTACTACATGTTATGTCTTTGTGCTATTCTCAGATAGGATTGCATTTCTGATCAATATGTTAAAGCTCCAAATCATTTCCACTGTATATATGAATAGTCTATCTGTTCTTAACCTTTTGCCATAATTTGCAACTTTTATTGCCTTATAATTCACCCTATATAATTTCCCTTCTGTTTACTTTTTTCCATATCTGGAATGCTTGAAATTTTATGCTCAATACACATTTTCTGAGTGAAATAACTAAAATGTGCTTAAGGCAATATATCCCACAAAACTTTTTTATTGAATGTAGTAGAAGGTCCTAGTACCTTAGACTTGGGATCTATAAAGAAAAAGAACTGTGCCTAAGTCTTGGCTCTTGCTCCTTATTAATTACAGCATGTAGTTAAACTTTTATTTCCTAACCTAGAAAATGAGCATAATAATATCTACTTTTAAAGTTATTGTGAGGATTATATGAGATACTGCAGGTAAAATGCTTATCCTCAAAATATTCTAGATTAGGAAAAAAAAAATACCCAAAACATAGAGCACGCTTTCTGAATAAGTTGAAGACAGGAATATTATTTCTCATCTCATGTTTTCCCTTCTGGTAGATCTTATGCTGGAAATTAGTTCTGGACTCTAAGAATTCTCATTCATGGTGTTGCCTCTTGATGCTTCACTTTCTCATCTTTCTGCTCAAACTAAATGCACAGTGGAGCTATCTAGTCCCAATAAAATACTACACAATGTTCACATTTCAAAAATCAGCAACAGCATCAATTTTATCTTTTCCTATTATTTTCATGAGATAAATACAGTCTGCTGATGCAAAAAAGAAATGTCATAACTGCTGTGGAAATAATTGAAAGAAGAATAAAATATTTGCCCCTACAACAAAGTGGGATGGACTCTTTGCAAGGTAAGGGCCAGGTTTTACTGAGAGTGTGCCTCATAGTAGATGTTTGGTAAGCATTTCTTGGTTGGTGATGGTAGCAGTGGTGATGGTGATACGAGAAGGAAGGGCTTAGCCACTAGAGGAACAGAGTATGAAGTATTTCAGTGAGTATCAGACTCCAGCAAAGCTGTCGGAATCACAGGAAAAGTAAGAGGAAATGACAGTTCAGAAGTAATTCACAGCAACTTGAAAATAACAAACTGGCAGATTTCATGGATGCTAAAATTCACAATTCTAAAATGGCCACCAATTTAACACCTGAAGTGCATGCCTCAGCAGAAATTATAGTTTAAAGTGAAAACATACAGTTTCTTTAGCAGGAACAGAACTTTTGCAAAGCTTATTGTCATCAAATGATAGTAGTTAGGGATGGTGTCTCTTAACACAAGTTATTATAAGGCAATAACTCACATGATGTTTATATTAAGCTTATGATTAATTAGAATAATTTTAGAAATCCATTGACCTTGCAAGACAATTTCATCTTTAACCACTATAGTAAATCATTTTTTCTCAGAGCCACTTCAAAATTATAATGTGACCCAAGGACATGATGAATTTTATTTTTATTCCTTTTCAATTTTACCTTTTCTGAAAAAAGAAAAAAAAAAAAAAAAAAAAAGGTCATTGACAATGAGACAAATATAATCTTACTATCTTTTCTTATCTTTATTAATGGTGGGTTTATTATAAAATTAATATTTTTCCATATTGAGGAATACAACACCCTAGAAATTATAATGTAATACTACTGGCTCCCAAAGACTTGGAGGACCAATTCATTGTGTGTGTCTACTTGGGATGATTTAATATGCAGTGTGTAGGAAAATAGTGAAACTAACAATAATTAGGAATCAAGTAACTGAATTTTGCATTGGTTCTACCATTCTATAGCTGTGGGGTTTTAGGCATATAATTTGAGCCGCAGTTCCCCTTTTATTTAAATGGGATTGATGTCACAATGGCCTCCCAATGGTGCTGGATAAACCAAAGGAGGTAATGCAAGGTCATTTAAAAACTATTAGAATGTACCACACCAATGCAGGGTGTTAATAATAGGGTGGTATATGGGAATCCTGTATTTTATGCATGATTGTTCTATAAACCCAACAACTTCTTGAATTAAAAAAAAAAAAATCCTAAGGGTTGAGCAACACCTCTACTTCCACAACTATTACCAGTACTACGACAGCTGCTACCACCACAACCATCAACACTACTTTAATTTTAGGTTTGCTTTAAATAGCTATCATTCATGCTGAGTTTGAATATGATCAATATGTAGATGAACTACATATATACATCCCTCCCACAGTTGCATAATTAAAAACAATCGAACACTATGGAAAAAACAGTATTATACTTTTATTTACTTTTCAACAATATTAATAATGTCCACTGAAAAACAATTTCCAAAATAGATACAAAATTATGAAATAAAAAGTGAAGCACTGAATTAATGAAAGAATGAATAAAAGTCTTCAATTATCCTCTCTTAATGCCACACCCCAGAGGTTACTCGGGCTGTGCTTTTTAGTCTACTGAAAGTTTCTACACAAGTGGAATATCAGATAAGGACCGTCAAATACTTTGCCTTCTAGTGGAAAGACACTAACTTAGAACACTGGCATAAACAAAGAGGTTTTGGCACAGGGTAAAGTCTTAGATACGATGGCAAATATGACTTCTCACCTCTCCTTTTGCCAGTCTTTATGTGAGCTGTTGTTCTTCTGTCTACATTGAATATTACAACATCCTTTTTATTTTTAATAGTTTTCAGGTTATCTCACAGTTCCAAGTTTACAATTTATTTTCTCTGGAACACATTTCAAGTTCCTAATTCCATAAGCAGAGTCACTTGATTTCAGCAATCAAATGTACCTGAATCCTACTACCGGTTTCCAGAAGACAGCTAGTGCCAGTCATCTTAAATGGAAGATTGGATGTATGGGTGAGAGGCAAGATCAGGTAGACAGGGATATAGGTAGGCCTACCAAAGGTGTCATCAGGTGGTGAAGGAATGACCACTTGAGGCAAAATCTAGTTTGTGATATTGGCAGGACTAAGGCCCTGTATGGTGGGTACAGGCAGGAGTACTAGAAGGGTGATGACTCCTAATACATGCCTTTGCTTAAAATTAATACTTAAGCATTTTCCATGTAAATTTAAATGATTATATGACAGTCATGGATATGTCAGATTCACGTAACCAATTAATTATTTTGCATTATAGTGTTTCCAAATTTGTTTTATGAATACTGGCTATAAGAAAAGCCTTTGGGCTTTAAGGTCTCTTCACAATTCTACTAATTTCTTTAGAATAGAGTCCCTGCTATAGAAGTTCAAGGACAAAGGATATAAAATTTTTAATGACATATATAAAAAATTGCTTTACTGTCTGCCAGATTCATAACCATACACTTACAGCATCAAAGCCTGAAGTGGCCCATCTCACTGCTTTGTCCACCCTTTGTGGGATTTTTCTTTATATAATTTCTGTTATTTTGACAGGAAAAGGGCATCATGTTTGGATTCCCTTAATTGCCATATGTCTATTAAATATTTCTATTTCTTCTTTTGTGAATTTCTGATTAATATAGAAAGCCTCATATAAAGTTTAATAATTTGCATGAGCCTTTTATACACTGAAGATCTTAACCTATTGCCATAGTTGTTGTAATACTTTCCAGTTTATTTTTGCCTTTTAATTTGAATTGTTGGTTTTCACTTATAGAATAAAAATTATTTATGAAATCAAATTGGTAACTATTTTCTTTATTATTTCTTTCAAACAATACAAAAGACCAAAGGCAATGATACAAGATCATTAAATAACTCTAAGATACAACTACTACTACCACTTCCATCTTCTACTACTGTTGCTGCTGCCACCACTACCATCACCATTTGGATTTGGGGTGTATATAGTAAAAAACGAAAGTCTGTCTCAATCCTTCCTCCCTGTGATGGTTAGGCTAATGAGTCAACTTGGCCAGGTAATTGTGTCCAGGTGTTCCAGAATTTCCCAGCTCATCTTTGGACAGCCAACTTCTCCCAGAAACTCATCAAGGACCTTTCATTGGACTTTCATCAGAGCCCCTGATTTGCAGCCTGCCTGTGGAACCTGGACTTGTGCATCCCCACCTCACATAAGAGACTTATAAAATCTCATATTATTGACAGATATCTCCTGTTGATTCTGTTTCCCGAGAGAACCCTGACAAATACAGCTTGGTACCAGAAGTGGGGTGGTTCTTGAGGAACAGAGTCTTAAACATGGGATATCTGAGTTGGTTCTGGGAGTTTTGTGATTGGCTCTCTACTCTAATTGGACTCAAGGGTACTAATGACTCCCTTTCCAATAATGAAGAGGTTGCTAACAGTCCATGGCATGAGCTGGCAATAGAGATATGCAAAATAGCATTACTGGATTTCCCTACTTCCACGCTTATAAGAAGCAAGGATCTGGGGGAGAGTGTTTTCAACACCTTAACAGAATTTTGTGGAGTCAAAAAGTATAATGATGTTGGCTGACTCCTCCTAGATACTCTGGATACAGTTACAAAAGAAAGAGATGAGCTAAAGTCTTCATATTTGAAACTTAAATGCCACATGAATGATATGAAAGTTTCTACGTGTGCCTTGAAAGAAAATCTTGTCTCCTGTAGCCACAGACTTGAGATATCTGAGACTCAAACCCAGACTCTCATTGTACGAATAGCAGAATTACAGAGGAAACACAAAACCTCAACCACTCAGGGCTTCTGCAATTAAAGTGAGGCATTGATTGAAAAGGAGTGGAACCCCAAGGATTGGGATGGAGACATATGGGATGATGATAATATTGGTGGGGACACTGGAACCCTAAATTCTGCTGAGTCTTTACCAGATAAACCTGCGATGGCCTGCCCTGTAGAGCCCACAGCTTGTCAACCTTGTGTCATCCAGCCTCCAGCCTGCCCCAGGGAGTCCGGACCTCCTTCCAGCCCCGAGGTGGGTACCAGTCAAATTGAAATCTGCACTGCCCAGTATCCAGCCTGCCCCAGAGAGTCTGGACCTCCTCCCAGCCCTGAGGCAGGTACCAGCCAAATTCCAGCATGCACTGCCCAACTTCCAGTCTGCCCTGAGGAATCTGCCTTCCAGCCCCTGCCTGAAGAGATTAATCCTGTCTCACCAGAAGAAAATGCAAAGGAATGCCCTGAGGTCAGTAGCCTGCAAGACATCTCTAATCTTTCTCCTTACCCAACCCCACCACCCTTCAAGACCTATTATTAGACTAAAATCACAACAAGTCCCAAAGGAAAAATACAAAGTGTGACCCATGAGGAAGTATGCTATACTCCGAAAGAACTGCATGAGTTTTCCAACTTATATAGACAGAAATCAAGGGAATATGTGTGGAAATGGATACTAAGGGTATGAGATAATGGTGGAAGGAATATAAAGTTGGATCAGGCTGAATTTATTGATATGAGCCCACTAAGCAGAAATTCTGGATTCAATGCTGTAGCTCGAGGGGTTAGAAAGGGCTCTAACAGTTTGTTTGGGTGGCTGACTGAAGCATGGACCAAACGATAGCCTAGCATGTCTGATGTTGAGATGCCTAATTTGCCGTGGTATACAGTAGATGAGGGGATTCAAAGGCTTAGAGAGACTGGAATGCTAGAATGGATTTACCATTTGAGACCTGCCCACCGACCCCAGGAATGTCCAAGGACACACCTTTAACAAGGACTCTGAGGAATAAATTTCTAAGACTAACTCCATCTTCTCTGAAGAGCTCAGTGGTTGCTCTTCTCTGCAGTCCAGATATTACTGTAGGAAGGGCTATAATGGAATTGGAATCCTTAAATATTATAGGGATGATCGGATATCGGTCCAGTAAAAGTCAAGCATCAGCAGTTAATCGCCAAAGGGAAGGTGGGCGTGGTTACCGCAATGAAAGATTCAAAACAGCACACAGAATAGTCTGAGTCGCATGGAGTTATGGCATTAGCTAATAGATCATGGGGTACCTAGAAGTGAAATACATGGGCAGTCTACTAAATTTTTTCTGGATCTGTATAAGCAGAAGAGATCTAGGTTGAGTGAACAAAACCCTAACTCAAATGACAAAATCACGGCCCCTTAATCAATTCCCCGACTTGAGACAGTTTACAGACCCAGAGCCTCTTGAATGAAGAGAAGGCCAGGTCCCTTGGGGAAGGATCCTGTTAAACTGCCAAAAATTTGTACTGTTAATCTTCCTCCCACCTTTCCCCAGGGAGACCTACGGTCTTGTAACTGTGCATTGGGGAAAAGGAAATGAT
Source organism: Tolypeutes matacus (assembly GCA_026826555.1). Classification (NCBI taxonomy): domain Eukaryota; kingdom Metazoa; phylum Chordata; class Mammalia; order Cingulata; family Chlamyphoridae; genus Tolypeutes; species Tolypeutes matacus. The sequence goes on along the minus strand of JAKSZT010026914.1, from coordinate 3,998,733 downwards.
CAGACATCCTGTGGATTATTAGACACTGGCTCAGAAGTGACATTAATTCCAGGAGAGACCCACAATGTCACTGTGGTCCACCAGTCAGAGTAGGGCCTTATGGAAGTCTGGTGATTGATGAAGTTTTAGCTCAGGTCCGCCTCAACAGTGGGTCCCCGGACCCATTCTGTGGTTATTTCCCCAGTTCCAGAATGCATAATTAGAATAGACATACTCAGTAACTGGCAGAATCCCCACATTGGATCCCTGACTTGTGGAGTGAGGGCTATTATGGTTGGAAAGGCCAAGTGGAAGCCTCTAGAACTTCCCCTGCCTAGCAAAATAATAAATCAAAGGCAATACTGGATTCCTGGAGGGATTGCAGAGATTAGCATCACCATCAAGGATTTGAAGGATGCAGGGGTGGTGATTCCCACCACATCCCCATTCAACTTTCCTATTTGGCCTGTGCAGAAAACAAATGGATCTTGGAGGATGACAGTAGATTATTGTAATCTTAACCAGGTGGTGACTCCAATTGCAGCTGCTGTCCCAGATGTGGTATTGTTGCTTGAGCAAATCAACACTTCCTCTGGTACCTGGTATGCAGCTGTTGATCTAGCAAATGCTTTTTTTTCAATTGCCATTAGTAAGGACCACCAGAATCAGTTTGCTTTTAGCTGGAAAGGCCAGCAGTATACCTTCACTGTCCTGCCTCAGGGGTATATCAACTCTCCAGCCCTATGTCATAATATTGTCCACAGGGACCTTGATCATCTCTCCCTCCCACGAGACATCACACTGGTCCATTATATTGATGATATCATGTTGATAGGACCTACTGAGCAAGGAGTAGCAAAGACTCTAGATTCATTGGTAAGGCATTTGCATGAGAGAGGATGGGAGATAAATCCAACAAAAATACAGAGTTCTTCCACCCCAGTGAAATTTCTAGGTGTCCAGTGGTGTGGGGCCTGTCGAGATATTCCTTCTAAAGTAAAGGATAAGCTGTTGCGCTTGACCCCTCCTGTGACCAAAAAAGAGGCACAATGCTTTGTTGGCTCTTCAGATTTTGGAGACAACACATTCCTCATTTGGGTGTGCTACTCTGGCCCATTTACCGAGTAACCAGAAAAGCTGCTAGTTTTGATTGGGGACTGGAATGACAGGTCCAGGCTGCTGTGCAAGCTGCACTACCACTTGGACCATATGATCCAGCAGATCCAATGGTGCCGGAAGTTTCAGTCACAAATACAGATGCTGTCTGGAGCCTTTAGCAGGCCCCTATAGGGTAAACACAATGCAGATCCTTAGGAGTTTGGAGCAAAGCCTTGCCATCTTCTGCAGATAACTACTCCCCTTTTGAGAAGCAGCTTTTGGCTTGCTACTGGGCCTTAGTGGAGATTGAACACTGAACCATGGGCCATCAAGTTACCATGAGACCTGAGTTGCCTATCCTGAGCTGGGTATTGTCTGAACCACCAAACCATAAAGTTGGGCGTGCACAGCAGCACGCCATAATAAAGTGGAAGTGGTATATACGAGATAGGGCTCGAGCAGGTCCTGAAGGCACAAGTAAGTTACATGATGAAGTGGCACAAATGCCCATGGTCACCACCCCCTGCCATGTTACTTTCTCTTTCCCAGACCACAGCTTTGGCCTCTGGGGAGTCCCTTTCAATCAGTTGACTGAGGATGAGAAAACTTGGGCCTGGTTTACAGATGGTTCTGCACCATACGCAGGTACCACCCAAAAGTGGACAACTGCAACACTGTAGCCCTTTTCTGGGCAAATCCTCCCAGTGGGCAGAACTTCGAGCAGTGCACCTAGTTGCTTGGAAGAAGAAATGGCCAGAAGTGCATATGTACACTGATTCATGGGCTGTTGCCAATGGTTTAGCTGGATGGTCAGGGACTTGGAAGGATCATGATTGGAAAATTGGTGACAAGGAGGTCTGGGGAAGAGGTATGTGGATAGACCTTTCTGAGTGGGCAAAAAACATGAACATATTTGTGTCCCACGTGAATGCTCACCAGAGTGTGACTTCAGCAGAGGAAGAGTTTAATAATCAAGTGAATAAGATGACTCGCTCTGTGGCTAATGCTCAGCCTCTTTCCCCAGCCATTCCTGTCATTGTTCAATGGACTCATGAACAAAGTGGCCATGGAGGTAGGGATGGAGGTTATGCATAGGCTCAGGAACATGACTTCCCCTCACCAAGGCTGACTTGGCTACAGCCACTGCTGAATGCCCAATCTGCCAGCAGCAGAGACCCACTCTCAGCCCCCGATATGGCACCATTCCTCGAGGTGACCAGCCTGCTACCTGGTGGCAGGTTGACTACATTGGGCTACTTCTACCATGGAAGGGACAGCGATTTGTTTTAACTGGAATAGACACATACTCTAGATATGGGTTTGCATTTCTGGCATGCAATGCTTCTTCCAAAACTACCGTTGTGGACTTACTGAATGTCTTATCTACTGCCATGGCATTCCACACAGCATTGCTTCTGATCAAGGAACCTATTTCACAGCAAATGATGTGCAGGAATGGGCACATGCCCATGGAATTCACTGGTCTTACCATGTTCCCCATCATCCTGAAGCAGCTGGATTAATAGAACAGTGGAATGGCCTTTTGAAGACTCAGGTATGGCACCAACTAGGTGGCAATACCTTGCAGGGCTGGGGCAATGTTCTCCAGGAGGCTGTGTATGCTCTAAATCAGTGTCCTCTGTATGGTGCTGTTTCTCCAATAACCAGGATTCATGGGTCCAGGAATCAAGGGGTGGAAATGGGAGTGGCACCACTCACTATTACCCCTAGTGACTCACTAGGAACATTTTTGCTTCCTGTCCCTGCAACCTTAAGCTCTGCTGGTCTACAGGTTTTAGTCCCAAAAGGAGGAGTGCTGCCACCAGGGAACACAACAATGATTCCAATGAACTAGAAGTTAAGACTGCCACCTGGCCACTTTGGGCTCCTCTTACCTGTGAATCAACAGGCAAAGAAGGGAATAACTGTACTGGCTGGGGTGATTGACCCTGACTATCAAGGGGAAATAGGACTACGTCTACATAATGGTGGTAAAGAAGAGTTTGCCTGGAATGCAAGAGATCCTCTAGGTCATGCCCTGTGATTAAAGTCAATGGAAAATTTGCAGCAAACCAATTCAAGCAGGACTAACAATGGCCCAGAATCTTCAGGAATGAAAGTTTGGGTCACCCCACCAGGCAAAGAACCATGGCCAGCTGAAGTGCTTGCTGAAGGTAATGGGAACATGGAATGGGTAGTGGAAGAAGGTAGTGATAAATATGAACTTTGACCATGTGACCAGTTACAGAAACGAGCACTGTAATAGTCATGAACCCTTCTTCCTTGTTTCATTATAGCATGATTGTACATGTACACAAAACGAATTTCTTTGTTTTCTTCCCCAAACTTTTCCCCTATCATATGAAAAGTTGTATTAATTTCACGTCATAATATTTAAGGATGTCAAGTTTAAGAGTGAATATTACCCAAAGACTTGCACCCTATTCTGTGGGGAATTAATGCGTTTCTGTTTGTACGCAGGGGAGTTGAACATTGTTAGGCAGAAATATATATGTATGCTTGTCTGTTATTGTTTTTACTTAGATACTAAATATGGTTTAGGGTACTGTATATGGTTGCTGAGTTGACAAGGGGTGGACTGTAATGGTTAGGCTAATGTGTCAACTCAGCCAGGTAATTGTGTCCAGGTGATAGGTCCAGCAAACACTGGGCTAATTGTAATACAAGAGCATCTATGGACTTCGATCACCAGTGAGTTTACTGAGTGGATGGCTGATTACATCTGCATCAATCAGGGAGATTGCATCAGCAGTGGGTGATGCTTTTATTCAATCAGTTGAATGCCTTAAAAGGGGAAGTGATTTCAACATTCAGAGAGAATTCCCCAGCTCATCTTTGGAACGCCAACTTCTCCCAGAAACTCATCAAGGACCTTTCATTGGCCTTTCATCGGAGCCCCTGGTTTGCAGCCTGCCTGTGGAACCTGGACTTGTGCATCCCCACGGTTGCATGAGAGACTCTTATAAAATCTCATATTATTGACAGATATCTTCTGTTGATTATGTTTCCTGAGCGAACCCTGATTAATACACCCCCCTAAACTCACTCAGCTATGGTTTAATGGATTTTCTTTTATATGCCCTCAAGTTTCTCATCCTATCAGACATGGAACTCAGTTGATTCAAATTTCAAAATACATCTTGAATTCTCCACTTCTTTTTGTTCCCACACCATATTTCCTGGTCCAAGACATCACTATCTCTTGTAATAGCCTAATATGTGGTCTCCGAATGTCCATTCTATCTTCCCAACAATCCATTATCTTCACAGTGGCCCACAATGATCATATAAAAATGCATTCTCATGTAAATATTTTCAGTAGTTTATCCGTTGCAGTTAGGTTAAAACACATCCCTAACCATCTTGTAAAGTCCTGCAGGGGCTGGCTCCTGCCTATTTCTCCAGCTTCCTATGTTGCCTCTTTCCTGTTGCTTACCTTTTTTTTTTTCTTTTCAGTTCCTTAAAGCTCTTTCTACCTCCAGCCATATACTGTACCTCCTCTCAGGATGCTGTTCCCACCCCACTCTCTTTGCATGGCTAATTCTTACTCACTATTCATGTTAAATATTACTTCTTCAGATCTGTCTTCCTTCAGTTTCTCCAATTTAAATAGGATTTCTCTTTTCATACTTTTAATTTTCCATTGTAATATCAATGTCAATTGTTAATGAATAAACATTTGGGCAAATATTTACTTCATATTTGCCTCCACCAATAGACCATACGCTCCATGATTATCTGACGCTTTCAATATTGTGAAAAGTTTATCATATTCACTTATTGGGAGAGGGATGATACTGCACAGGATAGGGTGCCAAGAAGGTTTCAAAAGTGTGCGTAGTGTTCCATATCTTGATTTGGATGGTGGTTACATGAATGTATACATTTATTTTTACATGTGTACAATTTATGAATTTGTAAAAATGCTTGAGATTTCTGTACTTTTCCATACATCAATTGTAATAAAGGTACCACATTGATGTAAAGGAAAACTGAATATATGAAGGGGGTATAGAGAAACTCTGTATTTTCTGCATGACTTTTCTGTAAACCTACAACTTCTTTAATTAAAAAAAAAGTAAAAACAAAAATGCAGCTATTTTTGTTCAGATAGTGGGACAGTATGCCCCATAAAGTTCAGCCCCTCCCTGGACTTAGGAGGTGAGTATTGGTTAGTTTAAGCTAATCATGGCTCCTGCACCCTTCTGGGCATGTGATACAGTCTTGGCCACTGACATATAAAAGGAAGTCTTCTGGGGGGCTTCTAGAAAAGTTCTCATCGCTCTTTAGAAGAGACCCAAAGTTAGAATAAACCTTGTCATCCCTCCAGATGCCTGATTCTGAAGCTGTGATGCTTGGAGGTGCTGCAGCCAACCTGAAATGATTCTAGGAAAGCTGGGATTGTTGTAGAACCACCAATCCAGGTCTGTTTCATCAGTAAGTCACAGAATTAACACACAATATATTTTTCCTTTTTCCAGACATTTTACAGGAGTCAGTCAATTTTAATTTTTGCTTAAACTCCATTTAGACATATAGTAGAAGCTGTTGATGACCCAACCCCTCCCCTTTGCCCACCATGATATGCTGCTACGAAAGCTAGTGTCCATAATTCTGACAGTTTTTCACCTCAGTTGCCTGCACTTTCCCACTGCCAGAAGTAGTAAAGCTGAAGTAGGGGAGGGAGGATTTATAACTCTCCCCTATGCCTCAACCAATAGGGAATGGGATTTGGTAGGCAAATGTCCTAACCTCTCCACTCTCTGGTAGGATATTTCTGAAGTGCATCCCAGATTGTTTCTCAGAAGACCTCAAGATTGAGTTCCACTTGCCCACAGCAAATGCCCACTTTTTAACTCACACTTTACTGGTCTTTCTCCTTTCCTAGTCTCACTTTTCCTATTTTTTCAAACTTGCTTTCCCTTACCTGGGATTGCCTCCTAAATAAATTACATTTGCCCAAGACCTTGTCTAAGGGTCTGCTTTTGAGGAACCCAAATTAAGATAAATTGGATATTCTGTTCCCTGCAGCTGAAAGCATTATGATACAAATGCTCTAAGCAGCATGGTATAATAGAACTTCTTTTATGGTGGAAATGTTCCATACGTGCAATCAATACCCAATATGGTAGCCATTATCTACATGTGATTATAGAGCATTTGAAATGTATCTAGTGTAACTGGGGAACTTAATTTTAAATTTTGTTTAATTTTAATAATTAAAATCTAAATGTCATAAATGGCTAGTGACTACCATATTGGACATAAGAGTGCTAGATGCATTCCAATGAGGACTGAGTAAATGAAACAATTGCATTCTTGTCTTAATCATCAGAACTATATATATTAATCATCAAACCTTATATTTGCACAATAAACTATTTTGCTTGGCTAGGCTTTGTGAAGAATACAAAGATGAATAAAATAAACAGCTCCTGCCTTCTAAAGACTCAATCTAGCTACAGAAGCACACATATAAATAAATATATAAAGCAGAAGATACATGCTGCAACAGTGGTATAAACAGAATACTATGGGATATAAAAGGATGCACAATTAATTTCTGTTGTGGGAACCCAAGAATACTTCACTGAGATGGCAGTTGAGCTGGGCATTACAGATGAATACAATGCCTTTGTGGAAGGGCAATGAGAGATGTACTTATAGGTGGATAGGGACAAAGACATAGGGAAACAATATGAACAAGAAGCATGAGAATGCAAGTACTATGGTAAAACTGGACTATAGACCAAAACTCTAGGTGAAGTCTAGAGTATGTGGAGCTTTGAATTTCATATTAACATGCTTTGATTTTATTATTCCTTGAGCAATAGAGAGTCATCAAAGATTTGTGCTTGGGTGGTGATGATGGTGTTGGTGGTGACATAATCAATTAGATACATGAATGATTAGACACATAGAAATCAGTTAGGAAGTTACAGTATTAGTTCACATAAGAAGTGATATTGACTTGAACTTTGTCCACAGTGATGAGGAAAAAAAACAAGAGGCAGGTTCAAATACATTTCACAGTTAGACCTGATCCTGTCTGACCACAAACTGAAAGTAGACTGTGAAGAAAGAAAAGTTGAAGATGGCCCCAAGAGAACATATGGGAATAGCAGTTTTGGGGGCAGTCGGGGACATCATGAGTCTATTGAGATCAAAGAGATGCTCATCAGACATTTGGGCATGCAAATGCTGGATGTTGCTGTTCAGCTATGTCAAAAGAATCAGAGAATTTGAGTAGAAGAAGACTGAGAAAAGACTCTTGAAAGTCATGTGTAGCTCAAAGAGGATAACAAGGGTTTGGAAAAACCAAGGTGAAGCAAAAGAATGGATTTTTTATGAACCACTTTACACTTTTAGTTAATATTGAGTAAAAGATTGTTATTTATTCCTGTTATCTTGATAATACGAGCTCATTATTCTAGTATACTGATTTGACTACCAGTCATCATACAGAAAAGTTATCCAATATTTCCATTTGTTTTCCTTTGTATTTTTAGCCTTTGAAAGTAGTTTTAGAAATAAAATAATTGAATAAAAGGAAAGGCTAATCAGTTTCCTAGAAAAGGAAGCAGTATTGTAAAAATTGTAGATGCTGTGAGGCACTCATTCCCTGTGGCTGGGACTGTGGCCTCTGACAACTCATATCTGAGCACCTCTGCAAGGAGTGTCCTTGGACTTGCTCATTACACTCCCTCCTTGGAGACAGACTGGCGGATGTGGCTCCTTGGTTTCATTTGGGGTCATTTGTAAAGAACCATCCCAGAGCTAAAGTCCCTGTGGAAAAGGCTGACGCGTCTGTTGCAACTTCATCACAGTTCCACTTCTCCCTTTGTATCCCTTCACTCTCTCACAGGTGTTATTACCATGCACATTCTCAAATAAACTTCCTACATGCAAATCTCCATCTTAGCATCTGTTTCCCTGGGAACCCAACCTAAGATGAATTGAAAATAAAAATCTCAGTGGGTATTTTTTAACTTGACAAAAACATTTTAGACATTATTTAAAGCATCAGGATTATTTTTTAATTTGAAAAAGAAGATTAATGAGGTTGTCTTCTTAAGTCATTTTAATTTAATCAGCATGGTACTGGTGCAATAACCAAGAGACAGATGAATAGATAATAGTTATCTTAGAAATAGAACCTACTACCTACAATAATTTATTATATAATCAAAGCTATTGACATCACAAAATATGATAAAGATTAATGGCATAACAAATCAAAGAGGAAAAGAAAGATTATTCAAAAACTGTGCCAGGACAACAAGGTAGAAAAAATTAATTTAATCCTTTCATTAGGTACTGAAATAAATCCCATGTGGATTAAACATTATCTCAATTTCACTAATAATCAAGGAAACAGCTTTATATACCAATGAGATAACTATCTTTCACTTGTCATATTGGTAGAAAAGTGTTGATGAGGACACAAGGAAAAAAGTATACTCATATGCTGTTGGTGGAAACCCAAATGTGACAGCTTTTGAAAGACAATTTGATGTTTTCTTTGAAAAATTAAAATATGTATGTCTTTGGTTTAATTTGCTAAACTTTTCAAATGAAGAATAATGTATATGTAATATATTATATGAAGAATATATATGCATATCATTACATATACATAATTCTGAATTATATGAAAAACTTTTTCTTTTAACACATAACAAAGTATTATTTCATTTGAATACCTATAAGGTGGCAGAGTACAGATACTATCTCCATTTTCCTCAAGGAAAGAGTGATGCTCCAAAAGTTTAATGATTGCTCAAGATCATGGAGCTAATAAATGGCATAGATATTAAAATTTTCTGACTCAAACATGTTGATAATTCCTAAAACTATTTGGCTATTAAAAAAATTTTTTTTTATCTAACTGAAAATAATGTTAAATAGACCTGGACTTAACTCTGATTCCACTGCTTAAATTCTTATCATGGGCAATCTCATTCTCAGGAATGCCCACCATTAGCAACTTTATTCCTCCCTCCCCTTGGGAACCTCAGTACTACATTTCTTTAGCACCTGCTGCTATATTTCCATCTCCTGCAGATTCTGCCTGTGTTCTCTGTCAGCTTTATTAATCATTTGTCATTATGTATATTTTCACCTGATAAAAGAAAAACTTTTCATGCAATTTAGGATCTCACAGCTTTATTGAGCAGCATCCCATTCAGAAAGCAGAACTGAGCTAAACTGAAAGGATGGGAAGGGGAGGCTCATATTGGGCAAACGTGGAAGCAAGTGAGAAAATGTTCTGATTGGCTGACATTAAGAAAAAACAAACAAACAAACAAACAAACAAAAAAAGTTTCCATTTTACATAAGGTGGTCTTACGAATGGGGAGCAGAGACACATTGTTTATTCTGATATGTCAGTCCATCCTGGTAAGCTATCTCTACTGGACCAAAACTTTATTACAAGGTGTTGCTTATCACCAGCCTTGTAGGGTATATTCCTGGAAAACCCTGACAGGTCAGTTGTTTTTTTCTTTTGGAAAAGCTCTTCTTGGAGAAGGGTCTTCTCCTGGGACCACCCAATGAATGAAGCCATTTTATTTTATTTTCACTTCTTCCCAGTGTTCTACAGGGTTCAGTTTGCAAATAATTGAGAACATAGCTAGAGGAAGTAAATCTTGTGCTTCTCCTTAGTCCGAATCTTCCTCCTCTCTTTCACGGGGGTTTCTGGTTTATTTAATGATTCATTGGAACATAATGTTACCGGATGGTTCTGGTTTCTGGGCTTCTAGGCTCTTGGCTTATGTTGCATAAAAGAATTTAAGTACACACCATAGGGTAGGCAAAGAAGTAAAGTTTATTAAGAAACAAGAAAAGTACATGGTCCATGCCAAGGCACAGACTGCGGGCAAACTGCAGGGTGAGTTATGTACCTGGGACCCCAGGTCAGGGCTTTTTAAAGTCTATTTGATGTTGTGATTGGTTGCCCCACCTTTCATTTCTCAGGGGCCCAATGGTGAGACTTTTGAGGATATCCGGAGCTTTCCCTTGACCCCAAACAGGATTCTCATTCCAAATGAGATTCGCATTCCAAGGTCTCATGGGATCCCTCAGAAGGTTTCTGGGTGGGGTCTCATGGCCATGTGGTCTGCCAACCATGTTTTCTGCCAGCCATGTTGTCTGTCGGTTCTTCAGCTGTGACCTAAGTCTTCCCTTTCCCTATACTAACCTGCCTCAATAATATATACTCTCCCCTTCCTTTCCTTTGTATTAGATATTAAGCATTAGAATTGCAGTTCCAATTACTCTCTCTTCCTTAACTCAGTACCTTCTAAACAGCCAGTACTCAATGAATTTCTTTTCAAATAAATTAGAGAATGCTAATCTGATATGTGGGATCCCTTGATCTATTTCCAGAAGTTGCTTTGTGCTTCTGTTTTTTTTATTGTTTTTTTTTTTTTTTCTTTTTAAAGAAGCTTTAGATTACATAAATGTTACATCAAAAATATAGGGGATTTCCATATACCCCACCGCACACACACTTTTCCCCATTAACAACATCTTTCAATAGTGTGGTACATTCATTACAATTGATGAGCACATATTGAAGCATTGCTACTAAGCATGGTCTATAGTTTACATTTTGGCTTTTACAGGTTTTGACAAAATGTATAATGGCCTGTATCCACCAGCAATGTCATGCAGAACCAATGTCTCAAAACTGCCCCATGTTACACCTTTTCTTCCCGCTCTTTCCCCTCAGAACATCTGGTGATCAATGACTTTATATCAATGTTCAAGGTCTTCCATTACTAGAATAATAATAAGTCTACTTTAGTCCATAGTTGCATTCCTCCCTTCATTCTTCAGTCTTGGGGATTTGAGGATGGTGATGCCCACTCTGCTTCCGATTGAGAAGGGGCTTAGATCCCATGGGACGGTGGAGAGAACTTTCTTGCAGTTGTAGATACTCTCTTTTTTTGGGATGGGCATTGTCCATCATCATCCTCTTGTTAGTTGTCCTGGGCGTGTCTGATGAACTGGAGAGCAGGTGTTGGCTGAAACTCTGCTAAGATTCAGGGCTTAGCTGGTATATGAACAGCCGGAAGATTTAAGTCTCTGGGACATATATTTATTGGGTATGGTGCTAATTATGGGTTCAGATAAAAGAAGCAGAAAAACCATGTGTGTAAAATTATAAATGAGTCTAACTCTGATACCCTGGGGAGATAGATTATCATATATTCCAAGGTAAGGCGCACTAATAGGGTGCCAATTTCCTGGGGTTGTCTGTCCTGCCTATAGTGTCTAGATGTCTCCAGAGCCCCCAGGAGCACCCCTGCTTATGGCATTGTTTACCGTGGCAGTTAGTGAGATCCTCCTGAAACGTGCGTAATAGTAACCTCTGGAATGACCTCCTGACTCACTTTGAAATCTCTTAGCCATAAAAACTCATCTGTATTTAATATTTCCCCCTTTTGGTCAAGGTCTTTTTCCATGGTTTTTTTTGTTTGTTTGTTTGTTTGTTTTTTTAATGTTAGTACTCATTTTACTTTTGTAGTTCTTGAGTTAGAAATTTTAACAACCACTGTTGCCTAAAACTTTGCCTGATCTGTAGCAGCCAACTATCTTCAGGTAAAAAAAGAAAAAAGGATTTTGCTTCGCAAATATGCTTGATGTGGGGGTTTTCCTTCAATTTTTCCTTTTGAGTTAGGAAGACTGTTGATTCTGTATAGTGACTTCAATATACACTATTTGAGGGGGTCGGATGTGGCTCAACTGGTTGGACGTCCGTCTCCCATATGGAGTGGACCCGGGTTCGATCCCTGGGACCTCCCGGTAATAAAAAAAAAAAAAAAAAAAAAAAAAAATACACTATTTGAGACTATCCCAAAGAATACCTAAGAATTTTAAATTCTAGAAATATAGCAAAAGCATGTCAAAAGATAAAGTAGGTGAACATTACAATCATTAAAATGAGCCTCCTTTGTTTCTTAATACTCATTTTGATCTGCTATTTCTTACTAAATGGTGCTTTAAGTAGTAGCAACAAAAATAATGATAAAGATAGTAGTTATAGCAAACATTTATTGAGTTTGAGTATGAGGCATGATTATAAGTATTTTACATGTATTAACATGTATTTCAAGAGAGTACTATTATTATCTCTCTTTTTTTTTTTTTTTTTTTTTTTTTTTTAACCATTGAAGACTCTGAAGCATAGAGAGGTTGAGAAAATTGTCCAAAGTCACACAGCTAAAAAAGTGATGAAACCATGAATTCTACTCAAGCAATCCACTCCAGAACCCACACTATGCAATATTATTGTTATTATTATTAAATGTTTTCTCCAAGTTAGACATTTTTAGAGGACTGGCAGGGAAACACTGCAATATAATGAAAAACTTGGCAGGTCTTTGCCCTCAATTACTGGGGAAGCACTTTAGAGAACAATTGGGATTCCTGTGGTAGATGTCTTGTTCTTCAAAAGAAAAGGCTCTGGGCCAGGCCTCATAGTTCTTATGCTAATGAGATGACAGTAATGGGACCAGCCACACCTTTAATCTTGGGGTGGAGGCTGGCCACAGGGGAGGGGAGACCATATAAATTCTGGAGCCAAGAGGAGTTTCCAAGATTGAGAAAATAATCCCTGCTGTGCTGGGAGGGTGACTGGTTCTGACTGCAGGTGGAGAGGTCATGCCTGCATTTGAGATCCTCCCAGCCCTCTTCTTCTTTTGGCTTCTTCCTTTAACTATAATAAAGCTCTAATCGTTAAGTATAGCACTTTCAGTGAGTTCTGTGAGTCATTCTAGCGAATTATCAAGCCTGAGGGGGTGATAGGAATCCCCAATTTATAGATGGTTGGTCAGAAGTGGGGAAGGCCTAGGCCCCTGAACTTGTGACTGGTGCCTGAAGGACAATCTTGTAAGGATTGTAACCTGTGGAGTCTGGCTAACACTGGGTAAAGTCAGAGTTGAATCTGAGTTACTGCAATCTTTGCAAATGTTGTGGAGGTTTTTCATACCCTTTACAAGCACAGAGGACACTTGTTTCTTAGAATGCATTGGTGCATTTCTTTATTCTCTTCAAACTCCCAGTATTTCGGCTTCCATCGTTAAGTGTTGGCCAACTTCAAACATTTCATTTTTATTAGTTTCTGTCCTTTGCCAACTAGCCTAAACAATTGCTATATATGAATATCTGTGGGAGTGTATAAAGATATTATAGGAAAAACCAAAGATAAAGTGTTAGAGTAGGTATTCTTGAGTAAGTCTTCTGCCCAGACTCTAAAGCCTTTCAGGCAATTGATTGTGGCTTGTAAATCTGATGGGCTGATTTGATCTGCCTTTAAAGGAAGCCCAAACTAGGAAGTAAAATGAATGAGAGGAACAAAACAAAGAAGAGTGATAGTGATGTGATGTCTAGTAGTTTTGAGGGTAAAAATGATAAATGATTTAAATCAGAATTTCTAAAAGAGAAAAGTAGTTTGGTAGTATAAGGAGAAAAACATTATGAATGTTTGGAAATAAAAGCCAGCCTAGGGGATCAGAAATTTAGTAGTAATTTGTGTACATCAGAGAAAAAGAAAAATTAAATGTCTCCAAAGAGGTGAAGGTATATTTAGTAAAGGAAAAAAAATGGCACCTTTACTATAGAGTCTCTGAAAAATTAAGGAAAAGAAGAAAGGAAAAGTCAAGGAGATGGATAAGGGGAAAATGTAGGAACTATTAAAGAAAAAGAGAGAAAGAAAGATATTGAAGGAGTAATATTTACAGGGGACTTTATTTGATTTTTTTAAATGAATAAAGCCATAGATACAGAAAATGTGTGAGAAAGACAGAGTTCCCACAGCTGGTTGCTGAAGTAAAGGCTGTAATGTTTCTCTATTGTGACAATTGACCGACCAGATAAATTACAATTCAGTGAGTTACAGGTGTGGGAAATGGAGTGGAAACGTACAAGGGACCAAGAAAACTATAAAACTGCAGTGGCTTTATCAGTGGACTCATGTTGAGTTCATCTAGTTGATGAACATCCTTATCAGCCAGCAAATATAAATGACTTATGGGAATAATATTTCAAGGCATAATGACACGGCTATATCTAGTATTCTTCTAAGATCTGGGTTATTAAATATTAAATATCAAAGCTGTAAATTATAGTAGCAGCTTTATATAACTAAATTAAATTCAAACAAAACCTAATTTCCTTAATCATTGGCTGTAATCCTCCAGGAACATATGCTATTAACTCAACTACAAATGGCACAGAAATTGTATGTCTTCAGTTAAGTTATTTAATATCAAATTCTAATCCAAGGCAGGACTTCTGTGTAAATCTCCTACAGGAATTTTAATACTTCTACAATCATGTTGGTTTTTTATAGAGTAACTAATCTTTTCATACTCTGATTTCTTGCTCCTTTTTCCAATTTTCTCTCTTTCACTTTTTCTCAGCATATTCTAGGTCAAATTTTTTAAACAAACATCCTGTGGATATTTTTTTATTTATCTATATTTTTTAGCCACAGTTATCACAAGCTGAGATTTTTTTACAGAGAACTAATTAAACTTAACAGCTATTATTTATAGATCAAATAAACAGTTGTGACCATGTATGACAGTACAAACTAAAATAGTAAAAAACTGATCAGCATAATTTGGCCAATTGTCCCATGGCCAAATGTTTATTATGGAGTTTGTTCAATGATGAAGTACATTGTGTCTATTATAGTTATGAACCAATGGCTTACATGAATTAATTTTATATTCTTCATGGAAAAAAGTTAACCATTTTGAACAGTCCATTATGGGCAGAGACAACATAATACATGAGAGGAAGGAAAGGGTAAGCTCATAGTATGGGGATATATACACAGCATCAAGGAGATGAGAGTCCTGTGAAAAATGGATGCTTGGGAAACTTGGGCCTCTGTTCCTAACTGAGGCAAACAGTGATGCGAGGCAAGGGGAGTAACCTGACAAACTCTTAGAAAGAGGGTAATTATTGAGGTTTTAGTCCTGAATGTCAGGCTTCCTGAATGTGAGGATGGGACAGTCTAGGACTGCTCTGAATCTAACAAGATTCCCATTGTACTGTTCAAGATAGAAGGCTGTCAGCAAGAGGAGATGGTTGATTTCCTGGAGATCAAATGGTGGCAATTATTCCCTTCTGCATCTATAGGCTGAAAGCTGCTAATTTTCATTTTTCCCAGTCCAGACTTTGTCAGGTTTGGTGTCTCTCCAGATTCTTCTCTGCCTGCCTACATGGTAGGCAGGTCAACATGGACTCAGTTCCTGTCATGGTCAGGTTCCCTGCATGGGATAGCCGGCATGCTCAAAAGATTTAACTAAATTGAGTTTAATGAAGGGACAATTTATCCAGATGTGGGCAGAATTAAAGGAGCACTGGACAGGGATCTGTAACAACTGGAAGTTGTATCACCTCTATGCCTGAAGAAACAAGAGGAAAGAACCAGAGAAAGTTTTGAGCCATGAAAAAGGGTCCATCCAATGAAGCTCTAATCCCAGAGTGCAGCCACTGGCAGCACTAGGTGAGAGAGGGAGAAATGAAAGGAATAAATTCTCCCACTTCTCTCTTCTCCTGCCTCTTGCTGGTACCCAGCATTGTCAATGCAACTGACAGTCAGAGGTCAAGGGAACCTCTGGACATAGAATACGGCAGAGAAGAGTGGAGAACAGACCTTTGTGCCTATGTGTTTTTTGGAGGGTAGGAGTATGACTGGGGAGCACTAGTACACACTCTTCCACATCTCATCAAAAGGTACCACTATCTACCCAATTGCTCATTTAAAAAACCTAGGAATCATTTTTATTCGCTTTTTGTCTCACTTCACACAAACCATTACCGTGCCCTGTTGGTTCTATCACCAGAATTTGTTCCTCTGAATTCTCTCCGTCTCCTCTGCCTCATTATTTCTCTGCTGGGCCATGTCAGGAACCTCCTAACTGTTACCCTTGCTTTTGCTCCCACCCCTCGCCCACCCTCTTCCCCATCATTACTAGGAAGAGGCTTATTAACCTGGTGGTGACAAGGGGTTTTCACAGTGCAAAGAGCTGTCAATAAACCAATATCCCACCCCATGATTTTCATACTCATCTCCTGAGAATAGGCCACTCTGACAATGGTTTGTTCACTCTTCCAGTCCCTGAAGATACATCTGTGAATAAGATAAAGTCCCTACTCTAATGTTGTTTGCATTCTTGTAGAAGGAGACAAACAAGTATAAAATGTGCCAGGTGATGAAAATATATTATGAAGTAAACTCAGTCACGGTAAGCAGCTAAAGAGGGATGGAGCACCTATGCTAGTCAGGGAATGCCTCTTTAATGAGGTGATGCTTGAGCAGAGCCCAGAATGATGCAACAGAGGGAGCTGTGAGCCATGAGTTACAAGCAGAGCAAGAGGAAGCACTAAGGCCCTGATGCAGGATTGTGCTTGGCATGTTAGAGGAATAAAGAGGAGGACTCTGGCCAGGCAGGATGATCCAAGGGAAAAACGAAGGGAAACAAAGTCAGAGAGGAGGCAGTGGGCTCGATCATGATCATGTAGGGTCTTCCATACCATGGATAGGCCTTGGGATTTAAACTGAGTGTGGTGGAAAACCATTAGAGAGTCTGGAGCATCACTGTGGCATGAACTGAGTTATACTGTTTTTAAAAAAAGCGCTCTAGTTGCTTTATGGGTAATTGACCAGGGGCTGAAGGTTGGAGCAGGGATAAGCTAAACAGTAGAGAGGCTAGTTAGGAGGTTGCAGTTAGAGTCCAGGTAAGAGGTGGTGGTGGCTCAGGATTAGGGTGGTAATAGTAAGGCGACATGAAATTGTAGGGTTTCGGATATATTTTGAAAGTAGGATTTGCTGATGGAATGGATGTGGGGGGCTGGAAGGAAAAGTAAGTAACTCTGATTTCTGGGCTAAATGTTAGTTGCCTCACAAAAGATCTCTCATCTGACTCCATTGCCATTGTTTTTCATGGGTAAATACCTTTGTGGGTCAAACCTTTATAAATATTCAGTATCTTCTTGATAATCTTAAGGTATTTTAATGTATCTTTTCTCTTTGACACATAGAGAACAAAAGAATTATACTTTGATGAAAGAACTGGAATTCAGAATTGGAGTGAACGTCAGTGAGCATCAGAGGCTCCAAGGTTACCTGCTGCTTAGTCTTCATGTCCTAATCAGAGTCTAGAATGAGGAATCTCACTGCCCCTGAAGCCAAGACTCTTCATCGGGAAACTTGGTTTTCTCATTTAACCTTGCTCTGTTGGAGAGCTACTTCTCTTCCATGATGCTTTCTTATCTAAACTTCAAGGGATTATTTTAGGGCTGCTCAAGAATGTAGAATTCTTTCCCACATCAACTATGCAAAATGTTGATGTTGGGTAAAGAAAGTACATGAGATTAAAGAGACATATAATGGGCCTAGAGGTTGCAAGTGACCAAAAATATCTAGTTCCAGGAGCCCAGGAAAAGAATGGGAATTTTTTTTTTGGTATATATGTTAGTAGCATAAATATTAAAAACAAAAACAGAAACCATAGGACTGTACAACACAAGCTGGGAACCCTAATATAAAACATGGAATATAGTTAATAGTACAATTATAATAGTATTCTTTTATCACTTGTAACAAATGTACCACACTAATACACGATGTTAAAAATACGGGGAGAATATGTGAACTCTGTATTTTCTGTATGATTTTTTTCTGTAAACCTACAACTTCTCTAATAAAATTTTTTTTTTAAATTCTCTAATAAAATTTTATTAAAGTTCACTTTTGCCTTTTCCTGATTAAAAATGAAGTAACCAAAAAAAAAAAAATAAAGGCAGGGGAGTGTTCATTAAGCTAGTAGTAAAGGATCTAAATTACATTCATAACACTAACCTTAGTCTGGTCCGTAACCATAAACAAGTCTTGATCTAATGTGGTTTGAGACATAAGTAGCCCAAATATTCCCAGGCCTTGCTAGCTTGCAGCTTCTAGATAAAGTCAGTCGGCCCCTAGGTCTCTGGAGGCACATGGTTGGCCCACATATCACCAATACTGCCTCCGACCCGAAGGTGGGCCCGTGCCTTTGCCTCTGCTGGTCATCTCCTCAAGTGCTGATCAGGGCTCCCTGCCCAGGCTGCTCACGTGGAGTGCTGATCCTCCACTCAAGCTCCCCTCCGGGGCTTTGGCACATCCACACTGCATCTTAAAGCTCCATCGCCACTTGTCTTTGGCTCTTTGGTTCTCTTCTGCCCTCAGAACAGTAGGAAAAGGCCTTTCCTTCTCACACACTATTCTTACAAGCAATGTCCCACAGAAGTCCCTTATTCCCTAATGGGAGCTTGTTTTAATGCTCACCCCAAACACACAGGTTTGGGAATGGGGGCGGGGGCGGTAACACACAGCCTCACAGAGATCTTGGGGTCTTTCTGCCACTCCCACTCAGTCTGCTCACCTGAGTGTGGCTCACACGAATGTGGATAATGGTTTCTCCTCAAGTCCTCCTTGAAGTAGTCCTCCCACAACTTGTCTCGCCTTATTAGTCTCACTCAGCCTTCATCTATATCCCTGCAGTGGATAGAATTCAAGTTCTTTGAGGCTTACGGGTCCCACAGGACCCTCAGGGCATGGCTAGAGCTACGAATTTGGAAAGTGGAGTGTGGGGCATGTTGAAAGAATTAAAGAGCCATCTTTTTCTCTGAAGGCTGGAGCAAGTTTAGTAGCAAGAGGCAGGGTGTGACAGGGAGTGTGTTTGTGGGGGAGGATGCAAGGGTAGAGAGAAGGGGATGTCATCTACCCTTCCATGCTTGCACGTCCAGGCCTCAACTCTGACCTCAGTGCTCCCTGATGTTTAAGTGGTTGGCCATACCAAGGATTCTTTTTGCTATAATAAAATTTTAACCAATTTCATATACTGTATCTTCATCTGCAGCTACATTTTCAAATCTTAGTAGTTTTAAAAAATGGTAAAAATTGTCTTGAATACCTTTACCTCAAAACTGGATTAGGTTGATTCTCAAGAGATTATTTTTGAAAGTTCTGGAATTTCTTATAATACCACTCTCTATTATCCCACTCCCTATTGCTTCCATTGACCTTTCAGTGCTCATTTTACCACAATTTTGGGAATTTGTTGCTGTTGTTGTTAAAAGTGTACAAACCTGGGGGGCGGATGTGGCTCAAATGTTTGGGCGCCCGTCTCCCATAGGGAGGGACCTGGGTTCGATCCCCGGGACCTCCTGGTAAAAGTTTAAAAAATATAAATAAATAAATAAATTGTTAAAAAAAAAAAAGTGTACAAATCTGATAGAAGTTAGTTACCTAGCAGGAGACATACTGATATATGATTTTTTTTTAAGGCTCCTTGGGAAACAAAGGCAGCAGAGGTATAATTCTTGCAAAAAAAATACCTTTTTTTTTTTTTTTTTACATTGGGAGCTTTGAAAAAATGAAGCAGTATGAACAATAGTCAATTTCATGCTCAATACAAAGTATTATGAGCTGAAAGTTCTGTACTAGAGGTTTCAAATAAAATAATATATATATATAGCTCATCTTAAAGGCATAAAGTTTACCTGTTATATAAGGTAATTTGGAGAGTGCAAATAGCTTCAGCCATTGTTGTGAAGTCTACATTTTTCTGAAGAAAGTTGAAACTCAACTACTATTCAGTAAAATGAAAAGATGCTATAGTCATTGTGGAAGTTTGATGTAATTATGAATTCCAAAAATATAATTGAATCATGCTTGTAATCTGATCTGTTAAACTGGGCATGATTAGGTTAGGATTAGGGCGTTGAGCCCCACCCCTTGGTGGGTGGGGAATTGAATATAAAAGGTAAGGCACGGGAAGCGGCTGTGGCTCAATCAGTAGGGCTCCCGTTTACCATATGGGAGGCCCCGGGTTCGGTTCCCCGGGCTTCCTGGTGAGGGCAGGCCTGCCCGCATGGCGTGGTTGGCTGGCCCGGTGAGCACAAGCAGCAAGGGGGGTATAAATGAATAAATAAATAAAAATCTTAAAAAAAATAAATAAATAAAAGGCAAGGCAAAGGACAGTTGAAGCAGTCTTTTGAGAAGAAGTTTTGACGTTGGAAAGAAGGCCCCAGGAGAAGAGAAGCAAGCCGTTAGCCTGATCGTCTACAGCTGACCTTGTGGAGGAAACAGGAGCTAAGCCCGGAGAGAAACGCAGCCCCGGGAAGAGAGGAACCCCAGAAGCCTGAACCCTGGCAAACGCCAGCAGCTGTCTTGCTCTAACACGTGGCAATAGACTGTGGTGAGAGAAGAAACTTAATGCTTTATGGCCTGGTATCTGTGAACTTCTACCCCAAATAAATACCCTTTATAAAGACCAAGCCATTTTTGGTATTTTACATTAGCACCCCTTTGGCTGACTAATACAGTCATATTTGTGCAATATTTCTGCATTATGAAATTTTGATTCAGAGAGAGGGGGTACCAATTAGTTTCTCCAAGGAAAGTCTGTACTAATCTTTTAAATGAATCTAACATTGCACCTATTGGAGAATTTAGAAATGTTTCACAGGAAAAAAGTATTGCTTTTATTTACAGCTTCATAGGTCATCTCCAAAATCTATGAATACAGTGCAGTGAAAAAATGAAACACCTTAGTGTTACTACAGATCACCCTTTGGGCAGCTTTTCTTTAGAACTTACAGCATGAAGGTGTTATATTAACAAAGAAAATATTTCAAGAGCCCTCAGCTTTGTAAAAAAAAATCATGTAGCACAAAGAATGAAAACCACCTCCTTACAAACATAGGGGCTTTACAACAAATTAGGGTCCTGAGAGTTGGCTGTATAGTATGATTTAAAAAGTAGGCACCATGGTTTTTGGCATGGTTTACCTACCAAGCATGCTTTGATAGCAAACCCCTCAAAACTAAACCAAACCTTTCACAGCTGGTTGGTGGTACAATACCAAGATGTTAGGGTAACCAGGCCATGCATGAGAAGTAAAAGAACACTATCCTGAGTTAGACAAGAGTGTTCTCCAATCAGAGGTTGTCTTAGTTTGCCAAAGGACTGCCAATGCAAAGTACCAGGAATGTGTTGGCTGTTTTTTTTTTTTTAATTTATTGAAGTATATCACTCATACATGAACATACATAAACAATAAGTGCATAGAAATAGTTGTGACCTTACAAAACAAACATACATAACATCATACAGCGCTCTCATACCTCACCCTACCACAAATACCTTGCATTGTTGTTATATATATATATATATATTTTTTTTTTTTCCAAGAAACTTGTGTTTATTTGCTTTCAAATGTTTGCAATTGACAGTGAATTTGAAATACTGCTTTGTAATAGATACTCATCAGAACAAAAGGGAGCCAAAATAGTTGCAACAAAAGAGTGGGAATGAAATTGACAAAATAGAATTATTGGTGGGTTGTATTGCCCAACATTCAGAAATTGAGAACATGCTACTAAGACACGGAGAAAATGACGTCAGTGTCATGTATTCCACAAGGAAAAACTGTGCTCAACTCTGGCTTGGTCCTGCTGTATTTATAAATCATGATGGCTGACCTAACTGTAAATTTGTGTCAGCTGGTTGAGATACAGCATGCTTGAAGGCTCTGAGAGATACTGAACCTGGAGAAGAAATTTCTTGCTATTATGGAGATGGATTCTTTGGGAAAAAAATAATGAGTTCTGCAAGTGTTACACTTGTGAAAGGTGGGGAACTGGTGCTTTTATTTATTTTATTTATTTATTTTATTTCATTTTTTTTATTGTGAGTAAAAATCAAATTTTTCACAATACATACCAATATTTGTAAAATGATATGTAAATATATATGCATATATGTGCATTTGCTTACAAAAATGTTATTTTAATATATATATATATATATATATATATATATATATTTTTTTTTTTAAGAGGTGCTAAACTTACCTAAATATTACACGGAACCTACAGGGATTCCCATGTTCCCCATCTCCCACACCTCCCACCACGTCCCATACAAACATCTCCCACAAGTGTGGCCCATCACCCTCAATGGACTTACACATCCTGGGGCCTTGCCATCAACCATAAACCACAGTTCACATCGTAGACCACACTCTCTCCCACACAGTTCTGAATGGTGTGTGCTGGTTTAAAATGGCCTACATCCATTGCCACAATGGCACTCAGGACAACCTCCAAATCCTTGAGATGCCCCTGAATTTCAACTGCACTTCCCCTCCCTGTCCCGAAAGTGTCCAGTGGCCACTGGCTCCACCTCACTGCTATAATTTCTTCCATTGCTAGAATCACCATATGTGTACAACAGAATACCATTAAGTCCACTCTAGCCCATAGTTCTTCCCCCAATCCTGAGGGGACTGGGATGGTGATGTCCACTCCACCTCCAAGTGAGAGAGGGCTTATATACCATTGATATGGTGGGTGGGATGATCCTGCCTGCAGATGTAGGCCCTCTCCATTCCCTGGGATGGCCGTTGCCCATCGTTGTCTCCTCGCCAGGTGACTTGGATGAGTCCATTGAGCTGTAGGGTAGGAGTTGCAGCTCCACCGAGATTCCACACACACCTGGCACATAGGTAGGCCAGAGGCTCCAGTCTCTGGAAGTATACCTAAAAACTCCAGCATCACATATGGATTTGAATAGAAGGGACTGATGAACCATGTGCAGACTTATTTGAGTCCAATTCTGTCACTCACAGGAGCACAGATTCCAAAATAGAGCCCACTGATAAGGCATCAGTCTCTGGGGCTGTTGTTATATATTTTTAACTAATGATTAAAGAGCATCCTCAAAATATTACTACTAACCAAAGTATTTTCTCCCAACCCACCCTATTATTATTATATTATTTATACATGAACACACATAAACAATAAGTGTATAGTAAAAGTTGTGAACTTACACAGCAAACATTCATAACATCATACAGGGGTCCTATACATCAACCCTGCACCAACACCTTGCATTGTTGTGAGACATTTGTTACAAGTTATGAAAGAATATTATCAAACTCTTACTGCTGATTATAGTCCTTATTTTACATATGGTATATTTTTCCCCAACCTACCCTACTATTATTTTTAAAATATATTTTTATGACAGAAGTTGTAAACTTACAAAACAATCATGTACATGTGCAGAATTCCCAACCAACACCCCTCTATCAACACATCACAATGTGGTGGAACATTTGTTACAGATTATGAGATAATATCATCTGATTATGACCAGGTGCACAGCGTACATTTGGCACACATTTTCCATACTCCTCCATTATCAACACAGTACATCTTTGACATAGATGCAAGAATATTATATTATTACTGTTAACCACAGTCCATAGGTCACTCCTGTTGTATTTTTACCATGCCTCTCCACGTTCCCACCACCCTGCAACAGTGACATACATCTGCCCTAGTTCATGAAGGACACTCTTGTGTCTGTACCATCCACCACAATTCTTAACTACCTCTGGGTTTACTGTACTATTCAGTCCCTAGATTATTCTCTAACTTTCTGTTAATTGGCATTTACATCCCTAGAGCTACCATTTTCAGTCACATCCCCATCTATAAGCTAGCTGTTACTCACTATAATGTGTTACTATCAACTCTGTACATTTCCACCCTTTTACAGTAAAGCTAATTAAAACTTCTACATACAATATCAGTAGTCTATCTCAGTCTTCCTCTTATCTCCTTTAAGAATCCACCACCTACCACCAGGTCTTGAAGATATTTTCCTACATTTTCTTCTAGAAGCTTTATGGTTCTTGCTTTTATACTTGTTTTTTTATTCATTTTGAGTTAATTTTTGTATAAGGTGTGAGATAGGGGCCCTCTTCCTTCTTTTGCTATGGATAGCCAGTTTTTCTCAGCACCATTTGTTGAATGGACTGTTCTGCCTGAGCTGGGTGGGTTTGACAGGCTAGTCAAACATCACTTGACCATAGATGTGAAGGTCTGTGTTTTAACCATCAATTCAGTTTGATTGGTCTATGTGTCTGTCTTTTTTTTTTCTTTTTTTTTTTTTTTATTATGGGTAAAAATCAAAATTCTCACAATACATACAAACATTTGCATAATGATATATAAATATATGTGCATATATGTGTATTTGCTTACAAAAATGTTATTTATATATATATATATATATATACATATATTTTAAGAGGTGCTTAGATTACCCAAAATATTACACGGAACCCACTGGGATTCCCATGTTGCCCACCTCCCACATCTCCCACCACATCCCACACAAACATCTCCC
>JAKSZT010026914.1:3942911-3969372 GCA_026826555.1 Tolypeutes matacus | reverse complement strand
CCTTTAGTATTTCTTGAAGTGCTGGTTTCTTCTTGACATACTCTCTTAATTGCTGTTTATCTGTGAATATTTTGAACTCTCCATCATTTTTGAATGCCAATTTTGCTGGATAGAGAATTCGTGGCTGGAAGTTTTTTTTCTTTTAGTGTTTTGACTATGTCATACCACTGTCTTCTTGCCTCCATGGTTTCAGCTGAGAAATCAGCACTTAATCTTATTGTGCTTCCCTTGTATGTGATGGTTCTCTTTTCTCTTGCTGCCTTGAGTATTTTCTCTTTGTCTTGAGCATTGGACAGTTTGACAAGTATATGTCTTGGAGTTGGCCTGTTGGGATTTATACTATTTGGGGTGCGCTGTGCTTCCTGGATCTGCACATCCATCTCTCTCAATAGAGTTGGGAAGTTTTCAGCCATAACTTCCTTCAACACTCCTTCTGTTCCCTTTCCCTTCTCTTCTCCTTCTGGGATGCCCATAATGCGTATGTGTGTGCGTCTTGCATTATCGGTTAATTCCCTGAGACCATACTGGATTTTTTCTATCTTTTTGTCTATCTTTTCTACAATCTCTTTGATTTCAACTGTATTGTCTTCCATATCACTAATTCTTTCCTCTGCCTGTTCAATTCTGCTGCCATGTGAGTCCAGCGTCTTTTTCATTTCTTGACTTGTGTCTTTGTTCGCCATCATATCCATTACCTTTTTAGGTGTGTTAGTTATTTTTTCAGTATGTTCTCCCAGTGTCTTCTTTATATCCTTAATCTCTTCCTTCAGTTCTTTAAGTTGGTCCATGATATTTGTTTGGATAGCTTTGATTAGTTGTTCGATGTACTGCATTGCTTCCTGGTTTTTATTTTGTGCACTGGACTGGTCCATGTTTTCCAGTTTTTCAGAGTCATTTGTATTTTTCTGTTGCCCTCTGGTCATCATATTATCTTGATGGGTTTGTTCAGTTGATTAGCTTTTCTCTATGCTCTAGAATTTTATTTAGCTGTTGGTTCTGCGTGTGAGTTAATTTTTCTCTTTGGCAGTTTTTCTTCTTATTTTATTTCCTTACTTCTTTCTATGTTCCCTTGAAGGCAAAAGGTTAGGGCCAGAGGAATCAAAAGATGTAAGGAAGGCAGAAGGATAATAGAAATATTGATAAAAGATAGAAGAGGGGCAAAATGAGACTTAATGAGATGAATATTTAACTTGTGTAGGCAGTGTAGAGTACTAGGAAAAAATATGGAGTTCCTATAATGGACTGGGAAAACAAATGGAGGAATATATATATATAGTGATTTAGAAGGCTAGAATTATGAGGAGGTAGAGAAATAGTAGAGAAAGGTCTGAAAGGAAAAAGTTAATACTAATAAAAAAAAAAAAAAGAAAAAAGAAGAAGAAAACAAAATAGATGGGATAGAAATTGACACCCTTAAGTTGTGGGCCTATGAAAAAATGTTGTCTCTAACAGCCACAACAGAAAACAGAAGGCAGAAACATGCAGGAAGGATAAGCGATAGTTTGTAATACAGAATCAATATATACAGCGAGTGGGAAATTACTGAATAAGAAGCCCAGCAAATAAGCGACCAGCTGGCAGCACCTATTTAAAAAGAAAAAATAGAAGGAAAAAGGAAGGGGGGAGGAAAATGGGAATAATAGCAATAGACCAGAAAGTAACAGAGAGAAACCAAAGATCCACACAGGCAAGCAGTCAAACAGAGCTAAGGGGGGTCAATGATTCCCCTAGGGTCCACGTGGATCCTTCCTGCCTACTTGTGTTTATCAATGAATTTCCCCACAGGGTTCTATATGCAGGTCCTGAAGCAGCTTTTAGCTATTAAACTAAATTAAAAAGAATTTATTTTTCAATTGTTGAGGTGACCTCACTTTTTTTTTTTTTTTTTTTTTTTATTAGCCAAATGCAGGACCCAAAATAATTCCTCTTCTAGACCAACCCCCTTACGGAAGGGACCCTAGCTGGGCCCATGGAAATTAATCAAGCACGTCCCACTTTCCGGACTCCCCAGGTTAGCTGAAGCTCTGATGTTAGTCAGTGAGGAGTGCTAAAGATGGCGGATTCCGCCCCTTCTGGTGCCGAGCTCCAGCGTCACTGGGCTGCTCAGTAAATCAGTTTGAGTGCAGATTCGCGTCTGCTCTCAGCCTAATGCTGCTTCAAGTCGGCTTATCTGCTCCCCAAAGCTATGGGGCGGTGCAGGCAGCCAGATAGATGTCTAAAAATATAAAATACCCTTCCCTGTCTTCCAACAGAACCCTCCCTTTTTTGGAAGTGTCCCTTCCTCCTGCCTCCGCAGCGGCCCGGGTCTTATCCCTGGGTGGCTAGGGAAATCAGCTGCGTTCCCCGACCAAAATCCCCCCTCCGGTTCACCGGGTGCT
This sequence comes from Tolypeutes matacus, assembly GCA_026826555.1. Taxonomy (NCBI): domain Eukaryota; kingdom Metazoa; phylum Chordata; class Mammalia; order Cingulata; family Chlamyphoridae; genus Tolypeutes; species Tolypeutes matacus. Next base: position 3,966,994 of record JAKSZT010026914.1, on the reverse strand, counting down.
GACTAGCTCGTTTGCTCTGTTCACACAAGGTCCAAGGGGCGCCAGGCAGCCAGCTCCCCAGAAAATAAAACTTTTTCGCCCCGCCCGCGGCTCCAAATGGCCGTTTTATTTTTTATTTCCGTAACCGCGGGGCTCAGCCGCCTGTGCCACCCTCCACCGGCAGCCTCAAAACTCACGAATCTCCGCCGTTCGGTCCACGCCGCCGATCCGCGCAGATAGATGTCCCAAGCCTCTCACTCCAGGCGTGCACCGCACAGACCCCCGGGCAGGACCCCGTCCCCAATCCACCTTGCTCTGGGAGCTTGCAGTGTGCGCCCTCCTACACCAACGCCATCTTGCCTCTCCTATGTGTCTGTCTTTATATCAGTATCATGCTGTTTTTATCAATGTAGCTTGGTAATATGGTTTAAAGTCCAGAAATAAGAATCCTCCAACTTTGCTTTTCCTTTTTAAGATGTTTCTGGCTATTCAGGACCCCTTACCCTTCCAAATAAATTTGATAATCATGTTTTCCATTTTTTTAAAAAAATGCTGGTGGAATTTTTATCAGGATTGCATTAAATCTGTTTATCAATTTAAGTAAAATTGATATCTTAATGATATTTAGTCTTCCTATCTGTGAGCATGGAATGTTCTTCCAATTATTTAGGACTTTTTAAAATTTCTTTTAACAGTGAGTTGTAGTTTTCTGAATACAAGTGTTTTACATCTTTAGTTAAGTTTATTCCTAAATATTTGGGTTTTATCTGTCATAATTTATTTTCACCACTCTCTTGAGACTTTTAGTTACTTTTATTGATATAATCTTCATTTCTAGACTCTCTTCCAGGCCTCTCTCTCCTGTCTTTTCTTTTCAGGCTGTAGCACATCCTTTAGTATTTCCTGCAAAGCAGGTCTCTTGGTTACAAACTCTCTCAGTTTCTGTTTATCTGTTACTATTCTAAACTCGCCCTCATTTTTGAAAGACAATCTTGCCGGATATAAGATCCTTGGCTGGAAGTTTTCTCTTGCAATATCTTAAATATATCACACCACTGTCTTCTTGTCTCCATGGTTTCTGGTGAGAAATCAGCACTTAATCTTATTGGGTATCCCTTATATTTTATGCATTGATTTTCTCTTACTGCTCTCAGAATTCTCTCTTTGTCTTTGGCATTTGACATTCTGATTAGTATGTGTCTTGGAGTTGGTCTATTTGGATTTTTTCAGATGGGAGTACATTGTGCTTCTTGGACATGGGTATCCATGTCCTTCAATATGGTTGGGAAATTTTCTACCATTATTTCTTCAAATATTTCTTTTGCCCTTTTTCCCTTCTCTTCTCCTTCTGGGACACCCATGACATGTATGTTTGCATGTCTCTTGCTGTCCTTTAGTTCCCTGAAAGCTTGTTCAAGTTTTTCCAATCTTTTCTTCATCTGTTCTTTTGTATGTTCACTTTCAGAGGCTATTTCTTCGAGCTCACCAATCTTTTCTTCTGCCTCCTCAAATCTGCTATTATATGATTCCAGTGTATTTTTAATTTCATTTATTGCACCTTTCAGGCCTGTAAGATCTGCCATTTTTCTATGCTTTCAAATTCTTCTTTGTGCTCACCCAATGTCTTCTTAATACCCTTAATTTCTTTAGCCAACTCATTGAATTTATTAAGGAGATTTGTTTGAACATCTATGATTAGTTGTCTCAACTCCTTTATGTCATCTGGAGGCTTATCTTGTTCCTTTAACTGGGCCATATCTTCGTGTTTCTTGGTGTGGCTTGTAATTTTTGTTGGTGTCTTGGCATCTGGCTTACTAGAGTATTTGTTCTGGGTGTAGTTTTTCTTTTTAATTTAGGGCTTCCTGCCCTTTCTCTCTTGCTGGTTTTATAAAAGGAGTCAAGTATGCGGTTGGTGCTATAAGCTGTGGAGGCTCAAGCTTCCCTCAGTCCCCAAGGACTGATGAAGCTTCTCCCAACTTTCTCCTTTGCCAGGGATAGGGACAGAGCCACAGTTGTGTGGAATAATCCAAGTCGTGCAGGCCTAGACTCTAGTAGCCCAGAGAGACTGATGAAGCTTCATGCCCCTTTCTTCCCTGCCTGGGGTGGGGATGGAGCTGCAAGTGTGGGCAGCAATCTATGCAGTGCAGGTCCAAGATGACCGCAGTTCCCCCGTAGACTTCCGATTATTCAGTCTGTGTCAGCCAAATGTACCTGCAGTTACCTGGATACGCTGTTGCGGGTCCCACCAGCTTCCTCCCTGCTAGAGGTGGGGCTGAAGTCTAGGCTAGGGCTGCAGGCCAATCTGGATGAAAGAAATCCGTCTCTATAATCACCGTGATTTTCAGTCAGCCCGGCTTCCCCTCATGCTGGGGGTGGAGTCAAAATGGCAGCTACCGTCCTCCTTCAGACTTGGATAAATTCAAAGTTCAGCTGTTCTTAGGGTTATATTTTAGCCAGCCGAACTGACTAATCAGTAGCTGAAATCGGTGGCCAACTGTCTCTTCCTACCCTGTTTCTGGGAAATGGAGCTTCCAATTCCTGCCACAGAATAGCTCCTGGGGTGGCTTGAGCTGTCAAAAGTAGGATGATCACCCATCTCCTCCATGTGGCCTGTAATTTCCCGGAGAGGCTGGCGTAGCTCCCCCAGCTTCCTCCCTGTCCGAGGGGGGCCTAGGGCTTAGGCTAGAGCTGCAATCTTATCTGTATGGAAAGAAGCCAGTCCTACCAGCACCTGATTTTCAGTCAGCCCCACTTCTTCTTGTGTCAGGCGCAGAGTTAAGATGGCGGCTACCAGCCTCTTTCTGACTTGGACAGGTTCAAACTTTAGCTGTTCTTAGGATTATACTTTAGCCCGTGAATTTACTAATCAGTAGATGAAGTTGGTGCCCATCTGCCTCTTCCTTCCCCGTTTTGGGAAGTGGAGCTTCCAATTCCAGCCATGGAACAGCTCCTGAGGTGGCTTGTGCCTCCAGTGGAGGATGGGCACCAGCCTCCAGGGGCGTGAAGTGCTCTACTTATGAATCTTCTCTGCAGATGGGCAGTTTACTCCTTCCACTCTCTCAAGGATGCTGTAGGATACACTTCTGGTCTCCTGGAGCCCCCAAACAAGTCCTTTAGTTAGTTCTGGGTGATTGCTAACTGCCCTGTAGCAGGAGCTGATTCTTAGAGCACCTTACTCTGCCACCATCTTACTGATTGTTCCTATGTTGGCTTTTATAATGGGAAATCTATTAGGGTAAAGGTTTACAGTTCTGAGGTCATGAAGTCTCCAACTCAAGACACCATCAGAAATGCTTTCTCACCAGAGTCAGCTACTGGTAATCCTGGTGTCCTACCATGTGGTGATCAGGCATATTGCAGGGCTCATCTCCTCAGCCTTGAGATGCTTTGTGGGCCCAGACTCTTGGGGGCTTGGTGCTTAACCTTTGGATTCTCATGTCCTCTCTCACATGGCAGGATCAAAAATGGCAGGGCTCCCATTTCCTGTGTCTCTCACTCTGTGTGTCTCCGTTTAATCAGAGCTAGCAAGAGAGGGGAGACCCAAGCTAGTTCATGCCTCACCGACTTATCCAATCAGAAAGGCCCACACCCACAGGAATGGATTAGTTCAAAAAAATAATCTTTTTATTTTGGGGATTCATAAAAGATCTTCAAAGTGTCACAGGGGTATATGCGTATGTGGCAGTTTGAAGCTTTTGTGGATCTCAGAAAATCAGGCTCTTAGGGTTACTCCATTCCTGTGCATGTAAACCTATTGTAGGGGTGACCTTTTGATTAAATTCCTTCAGTTAATGACCTCTGGTGAGATTGTATAACACAGGGTGGGTCTCACTTCTCTTACTGTAGTTTTTTATAAACGGTGGAATAAAAAGCCTAAGTTATAGGGAAAAAGCTGCAGGGACAGAGAGGAATACAGAGGCTGAGAGAGAAGGCCCCTGGAGGCAGAAGCTGAAAGCAACAGAACACAGAAGCTAAGAGGTAGCCACTGAAGCCAGAAGCTGAAAGAATCGAGTTCTGAAGGAGCAGGGACAGATGACCATTGTGCCCTGCCATGTGCCTGATCGCCTACAGCTGCAGCTTGGGGAGAAAGCATCTTCTGATGATGCCTTGATTTAGACACTTTCTCAGCCTCGGAACTGTAAGCTTGTAAATTAATGAATCCCCATTGTAAAAGCCAACCCATTTCTGGTATATTGCTTTGACAGCCTTTAACAAACTAATACAGCATAGTTCTGCTTTCTGGTAGAACCTCAGAATAAGCTTTTAAAATCAATTTTCATCATTAGAATCATACCTTTATTCAAAGGAATAAAATATGCTATTCCCACCCTAGAACAGAGGCCCCTCACTAGAATACTACCCGAGGGCAGGGTCTGTGTGTGCCTTTTTCTCCACTATAACTCCAAGGGTCATTACATCATGGGGACTTAGTGAAAATTGGTTGATTGTCTACTCTCTTTCCCCTTCACTCCACTACTATTGACAACTTCACTGCACTGCTTTTGAAACAGAATGCAAAACCTGCATCTGACATATAAGAATTTATAATTCAGCCCTCAAAATATGTCTTCAAATTTCATTTTAAAAGGAGCATCTTTTAGGGTCGTTGCCCAGCTTGAGAATTTAATGGAATGGTTTAGCACATGTGGACAATTATTGGACTGACATATTCTAAATGTATTCCCTCTCCTGTGATAGTGACAAATACCTCCGGTAGGTCCTTAGTCATGCATTTCAAAGGCCAGCCATCTCCCATGTGCTGCCAATTAATCCTGCTTTATATATGTGTCTTGTGAATGTTCCTGTGTAGTCATGTTTATATTTTGTAGTTGCAAAGTTTAAGAGTCAGAAAATCCCCAATGCAGTTCCTACAGTTTTCTGACTCCTTAATTGGACTAAGAAATTTGAGTGATTACAAATATTTGAATGATTACAAATCTTTCCTAACTTCTCTAACTCACTAGCAGCATGATCTAGGGTGAATCATTTATCTGCTTCCAAATCCAGTTCCTCATTTGTAAAATGGGGATTAAAAACATACATCCCATTTCTATGGCACAGGGTCACTTGAGGTGAATCAGATGATACATGTAAAAGTTATTCTAGGGAAGCGGATGTGGCTCAATCGACAGGGCTCCCGTTTACCTGGGTTCGATTCCTGGGACCTCCTGGTGAAGGCAAGCCAGCCTGTGTGGTGCGGTGGGCTGACGCAGCAGGACGACCCAACAAAGGGAGACAAGCAGACACAGAAAAAAAAACGCACAGCAAATGGACACAGCGAGCACAAGCAGCAAGGGAGGATAAATAAATAAATAAACAAATAAATAAAATCTTAAAAAAAAAAAAGTTATTCTAACAGTATGAAGCATCATTGTGTGATTGGGTGTAACTATTACTATATAATATATTATGAATTTATTAAACTGTGGATTTATTTTGAACTAAAATCACCAAACTAGAAAATTGATCTTTCATAGTATACTTCTTAGGTTATATCAGGAATACTAAGTAGCACAAGTGCTGCTACTCTTCTTTCCTGCAGCCATGGCAGACCTCCAAAATCTACCTGGGAGGACTTTCTAAAGTTCAGGTTTCTAGACAGCTACTCTCCATGTACTGGAGTAGGCCCACAAGTTGATGTCTTGTTGCCATTTCTGGATTCGTTACTAATTAGTCAATTGCGTGGGCCAACCAGTTCTGTCAAGCTATTGTCTAGATTACTATCCATTTATATACTGGAAATTGGATCTGTGGATGGAGTGGAAAACACATGTTTAATCTTAATTATAGCAGTAGGCAATGGGAATCATAATTTTTCTCCATTTTCTTTGCTAAAACTTTTCCAATATGTCTTAGCATTTTAAACCATCGTGGCCAGAAATACAGACATTTCTGTGTTCCTCTGAATTTCCTTCCAAATTCTGGAGTTTGTGGGAGTCGCCTTTTCAGAAAAGAGTTGTTTGAAAAGAAACAAGAAATCAGGCTGAGTACCAAGAGCAGAACACAAGCTAAGTTATCTACCCCCCTCATCACTCCTTTCTCTCCTTTCTCCCTCCGTGCCCCACCCCCACTATGAGCACAACTAGTCCTTCTGGGGATATGTTCTCAACTCTTCAGATTACACAGAAGAAACCAGAGTTTTCTGATTAAAGCAAGCAGAAGTTTTTGTTTCCTTTTTTTCAATGAATCATAAAAAAGAAACAAAACAAAACACATTCAGCTCAATCGAAATCTAACCAATTGCATGGCTTTATTAAACATAGCATTGACAGAGAGAAAACATGTAGTCCTTGCCCAGGGAGGATGGATGCCAAGAACAGAGTAATTCTCTGGCTTTGTCTTTGATATCTATAAATTTTATTTTGTACAAGTCACTAAGTTTCTGATTAGCTGTTGATATTAAACATTGGGGAAATGTACAAACGTACGGTAAAATGCATTAGGGGTTACCAAATGTTAGCTAGCCATACTCCATGAGAACCCTACTCACATCTGTTTTTGACCTCCAAAGTGCATAGAATACATTCTTTTCTCTTCTATTTTTCTATCCCCTTATTTTTGTGGCCAAGTATATATTGGATGCAAAAACTTGTTCAGACCAAAACTTGGCATGTGAACTCTTGGTTTGGCTGCAATTGGGTTACCACCAATTTGCAAAAAATAAAGTATGAATAATAATCCAAGCTGTAAGAGTGCAAAGTAAAATAAATCTTTACTATCTTATCAGAGCATATAAATCAATTTGGCACATAAGTCAACCTAAATTTCTGTGTAAATTTCCAGATACAATTATGATTCTATTTCAGAGATAGAACCAACATATTAGATATGATGAGAATTAAAGACCCCATGAATGATCCTTTCCTCATAAACACAACCCAAGCCCTGAGCCATGGAATTCTACTGAGTTCTTTGCCTCTCTGTAGGTTTTTCTCCTCTCATTGCTCCTGTCCCTTATCCAATTCAACTTGTCTCTCCTATCTTTTTCTGCTATGTATATGCCTCCTTCCTACAAACAGGCAATAGATTCTCTCTGGGGAAGAAACAGGGGCCAAAAAGGGTATTATTTTCAGAACAAAAATCTGCAGTACTGATTTGTGATGTTAACTTCCACCATTTTTCATACCTCAAAGTCGACTTAAATGTCAGTCTCACTACTGGTTTGAAAACCTCATCCATACTAGATCCCCACTGCTGATTTACCTGCCTGGCACCAGGGCCCCCACCACATCACAGTCCACTGAGAGCCAGTCTTGTATAGACTGGCTAGATTCCACCCAGAGCCCTCAGCTCTAGTCAAACTTGAGAAAAAACCACTGGCTCTCATTTATCATGTATCTACAAATCATTATGGTACAGGCACATTAGTTCTTTCAGTGCCACAACAGCCTGTTTGACACACTCTTACAGATAAGGAAATGAAGACTTAGAGAGGTTAATGAACTTTCCTGTAATTACGTAGTCATATCTGCCTAATACCCAAGCCCATGCCCTCATCTTGCACTGTTACTCTACCTGCCATGTCTATTCCACCCATTCTCCCATTTCTGCCATCCCTGGTGACCAACAAAAGTCATCCATCCCATCTCTCCTCTATGGCATGTCTTTATACCTTACTACTTTGCAATTCTGCATCTCTGACAACTCCATACACTCCTTCACCCTGACCAGGGATGGGGGTGGTGATGCTAGAAGAGGCCAAGGTCAGAATTCTGGCAGCCCATGGAGCTTCTACCCTCAGGTAAGTGTCATCCTCTTTTGATGTCAATGCCACCTAGTTTTAATGTTTTCTCCCTCCTTTCATCCTCCAGTCATCTCCTTTATTCACTCAGAAACTTGGCATATGGATTAGTCCTCTTTTCTACCCAAACTTAGTATTAAGAGATTTCACCTTCTCTTGTCCTTATGAAGTAATCCAATTTCTTGCTACTTCTATTTTCTTCCAGCCTATGAATTTCCTTCATTTCTCTTTTTGCCTTAGTCATGCTGAACTTTACTGTAGATCACAGGATCCACTCCCTTATCAGCATCCTTGGTTTCTTTATATGTCTCTACTCTGCTGACACTACCTGGGAAAACTAACCCTATTGATGCATATTCCTTTATGTTGGTCCTATTACCAGCTCAGATTTGTTCATTAGCCTTTTAATTTACCTTTGTGTTTGTTACCTTCATTTCTCTCAGAGACAAGCCCAAATCGTTGCCACTCTCCTCAAGACCCCTCCCCATGCCCAACACTCACTGTCAGACATATCAGCATATCCTACTTCACTGTGACAGCTGAGGTCATCAGGCCTGATGTCTTCCAACTTCCTATATCCCTTCAGCCCTTGACATATCTAAACCCACATACATCCTTCCTTCCTTGCAATCTCAGAGGATAAGAAGTCACTTCTCCTGCCTAGAGTCTCTCCCTTCTTTTCTTCATTTGCTAATTCCTCACCAACTTTTAAGGCATCATTGCATGTGTTCACTCTTCCGAGAAGGTTTCCTTAAGTCCAGACCCATGGTCAGGTTAGGTGACTCTCAGAAGATGCCCAGAAAAGGCATCTATCATTCTGCTTAGGAGATTCTTTTGTAAAGTTGCTTAGGTATTTGCTTCCTAGATCCATGTGAGAGTTCCCCAAAGTCAGGGACCAAATCTTGCTCACCTCTAAATTCTCAATGCCTAGTGCAGAACTGTGACATAACAGGGACACAATTTTATTTATTTTTGTTATCATACTTTCTTCTTATCTGAGCCTGGATATATTTCCTTAATACAATAGAGAAAAATAATAATAGTAATCAGACTAACAGGTCCGTAAGTGAAAAGGTCTCATGATTTTACATCTTATTCTATTAAAAAGAAATCTATGTATATATGTATACACACACTTACACGTTTTTCCTAATTTTCTAGTACTTTACGTACAATAAAAATATCTCCTGTTTCACATCCTTAATGCTACCAATAGCGAAATAGTTTGTGACTTTGGACAAGTCACCTGACTCTTGTGGGCCTGTTTGTAAAGTGTAGGGGTTGGATTAAGTAAGCTCTATGAGACAATGATTTTGTGATGACAGTAATATTAAAGCAGAGAATATATTCATGGAAGGCAGAAAGAAATAATTGATTCTGCTATTCTAAAAGAATTGTCAAAATGTCACATAAAAATTCCTTTTTCTGGTATTTCTGACCTGAATTTTTAAATTAATAAACTGCTTTTAAATAAAATGAAATAACCAAATGAAATCTTAATTGAAATATCAATTTAGTTTTTAAATAAATTTTTGAAGTTACAATAGTTTTAGATTTACTTAAGAATTATAACGATAGTACAGAGAATTCCTGTATACTCCTCATCCATTTTTCCCCATTGTTAACATCTTACATCACCAAATATTTGTCACAACTAATGAGGTGACACTGATACATTACTACCAACCAAACAAACTTTAGACCTTATTTGGATTTTACTACTTTATCCTTTTTTTTTTCAGGATCCCATCCAAGATGCTACAGAACAGTTAGTCATCATGTCTCCTTAATTTCCTCTGGTTTGTGAGAGTTTCTCAATCTTTCCTTGTTTTTCATTACCTTGGCAGTTTTGAGGAGTACTGGCCAGATATATTGCAGGATGCCCTTTACTGACATTTATCTGATATTTTTCTCATGATGACACGGGTTATGGGTTTTGGGGAGGAACTACAGAGAGGTAATGTATCATTCTCATCACATCATAACAAAGGTACATACTCTCAACCTGAATAATTACTGATGATATATATATTGACCTCAATGCACTTGTTAAATAAATATTTTCGTATTCATTACTGCATGTGATTCTTTCAACAATCCTGAAATTGACAAGACTGGCATCCTTAGTTCCGTTTTAAAAAGGGGAATACTGAGGCTGGTACTGGAGCCAATATGCTATAACTGTCACCCTACTCTTCATAGCATCCTGAATGTCTCCCCTAATTTAGATGCTTAAGAAGTAATGTCTTATAATGCTGTCCAGTGAAAACTCATTTTAGTGTCCTATGTTTAGAGATGTTTATGATTAAATGAACCATGGCTTCTGTGTACTAGATATACTTAACCCTGGTTTTATTTATGTAAAATTCAGATCAAAATGTCCAATCAACCAGTCAAGAAACAATGAACAAACCACACAAACTAAGAGTGATTTAATTTAAGTTTTGAATGAGCATTCAGTTTTCAAACTGATATTTTGTGTTTGACAGTCATACCTTATTTTCTTAATAATTCAAGCCTTCCCACCAGATTCGAAAAAGCTATTTAGGTAGTTTCTCCCTCCATGAAACAGGCTTGTAACTAAAAACAGAACATTTGCCTTGGATGTATAACAACGTTGCTCACTTTTCAATCAGATGGGAAGAGGGACCTGATAACTGTCCCTTTGGAACCACTAATAACAATAATAATAATGATTTTATTTTAATTATAGCAATAATAATAAAAACTAACCCCTTGAGTCCTTATTATGCGGCAGGCTCTGTGCTAAATGCTTAAATGATGAGCTCATTTCATCCTCAAAATCTTTTGGTTACATCCTACGAATATCCTTATTCCACAATGAAGACAATAAGGCTCAGAGACATAAAGAAACTCACCAGATCATGTGTTTGGGGCTGTGATTCATACCCAAACTATCTGATCCCAGATCTCAAATTTTAACTACTCTGCTATCCTGGGAAATGAGTCTCATACTTTTCAAGGCACTAAAAACACCAGCATTTTTAGACTTGCTTGTCATCACAGTAGATCATGAAGTGTCTCCACTGATCAATGATCTCCCTGCACATGATAGAAATAAAGCAGTGAGCAAAAAATAATGTCATTTTCTAGCTTTGCTATTGATCCCACCATTCACAAGTAGCTTGTTCCAGAAGAAGACTTAGCTATGGAACCAGCTGGGAAATAACATATTTTTGCTTGGGGGTGTTGTTTATTCAATCCTCCATTTCTCCATTTATTTATTGAACAAATATTTACTGAGTGCCTGCTATATTCCAAACATTTTCCTAAGCACTTTTGAAATACCAGCCATTTAAATCCTTAAATAGACCCGAAGTTACTCTCATTATTCTTATTTTACAGATGAGAAACTGAGGCACAAATAGATTGAGTAATCTTCCAACAGTCAAATCATAGAGCTAGGATTTGAAAAAGGCAGCTTGAATCAGGATCCTCCACCTGCACTTTTGATTTTTCTTTGCTGGCTATTGAAGTGTCTGAAGATTGAATATTTATTACTGACTTTTTTTTTTTAAAGAATACCTGTTACAATTAATGCTAATCTAATAAAGCTCTGCTTTTCCTTTCCTGTTATATATATTGTGAAACAGGGGCAGTTACATTTCCTATTTAATACACACGTTTCAGAATGCTCAAAATAATATCTGGCAGTCTTCTGGTACAAAATGGTGAACTAGGAAATCAGACTTATTTGAAATTGAAATGACAGGAAGGGTATTTAAAACAGGAAGAATACAACAGAAACAGTGTTAGGAAGCATGAATGGGTGGGCCAGGAATATTGAGGAAGTCCAAGAAGATAGAATACAGAAAGGATTGGCCCAATGGAGAAATTAGAGCAGAATAAAACAGTCTAAGACAATAAAGGTAAGCGCAGTTCTTTATGTGAGAGCTCCTAAGAAGCTCAAGTCATAGACAGCAAGAGGAAAGGGCAGCCGTGTTCAAGGTATTTGTCCAGTAACTATATTTAGGACAGTAGAAATGGGGAGAGATCCTCTCTGCTTCCTGCTTAGGGCAGTCATTAATGTTATTTGCCCACAAAGCTTAACCCTGAGAGATGCTCCCTAAAGAAAGGGGGGCAGGGTGCTCTTATGAAGTGTGTAGAGAGAAGCAGAGTGAGTTGGGGGTGAATATGAACCATAGCTGGGGGATGGAGTAGAGGAGAGAAGTTAAGGCCACTCCACCAAGGACTGACCGGGATTCACCAAGTGCATGCTCACAGAGGAAACCCTTCCTACCTTGGCACTCCAGAGGAAAGCTGACCTGATGGTCATTTCCTTGGGCCACTGATCTCTGCTGAGGTTTGAGCTCAGCTGAGGGCAACCAGGCATAGGGTTTGTCTCTTTCCGGGTCTCCTATCTCAGACTCAGCATTTCCGCCTTCTTCCTGAGTTCAGCTGTGAGCTATCAGGCATTATAGCAGGGCTTGTCTCGAGCTGCTCCGTGAGCCCAGCCTCTTGGGCAGGGGCACTTAACCAGGGGTCCACAGACCCCCAAGAGTCCATGGAAAGATTTCAGGGGGTCTGGGAGCTTAAATTGAAAAAAAATCAACTTATTTTCTCTGACCTCTAACTGAAATCTAGCATTTCCTTCACTTATGAATGTATGCAATAAATAAATTACAGTAGTATTCATTTCACCTGACTGGCAAAAGGGGTCTGTGGAACACAAACCTGGCAAAAGGGGTCTGTGGAACACAGCTTCCTCTTGGGGCTTCCTGCTTAAGTGATTCTCTAGTCCCCTTTGTTACATGGCAGGGCCAAACATTGCAGCTTCCTTTTCCTGTGTCTGTCTGTGTGTCTGTATTTCCGTTTATATCAAACCCAGCAAGGGGGTGGAGACTCAACCTGAGTCATGCCTCACTGACATTGTCCATTTGAAAGCCCTAAAGTGATCAAATCAGGTAATCTAACCAGAGGACTCTGGTTAGATCGGTGACCATCTTGCTTCAACACGTGGCAGCTGACTTTGGTGAGAAAGCACCTATGATGGTGCCTTAATTTGGATATTTTACAGCCTTAGAACTACAAGCTTTTACCTCAAATAAATCTCCTTTATTAAAGTCAACCCATTTCTGGTACTTTGCATTGGCAGCCCCTTTGGCAAACTAAAACACCCAAGGTCTGGTTCTGTCACACCTCTTGTTATTCACATCTACCTCACTTGTTAGACCATGCCTCTCCTTCCAATAACTACACCCTTTACATGAGCTCGTTTGAGCAAGTCTGTTTCTTGCAACCCAAATCCCTTTAACTGAAAGGTAAGTCTAAACAACTGTGTTCACTTTGCCATCAGAAAGTGACTCTGTCTCCTGGAACAAGGGGACGAGGGATTTACACATCAGTGGAATTACAGCCTGAGTGTGTGAGGTTGAGATTGTTTTTTCAAGATTAGATTTTTAAAAAATGTTTCCTATTTTTTTGTTTGGAAAATTACTGAGCTTTTGAATTGGAGGTCTCAAGATATTTCATCCTCCAATCTTTTAACAATGGGCTTAGAAGAAGATTAAGAAGAAATAACCTTAAAATTCTCTTTGATAGTAGATTTGTTTTTTTGGATCCAGAGACAACAGAACTTAGACTGAATCTAAACCTTTGGAATAGGGATCAAAAAAGATGTTTGGAAGATCACCGCCTGACCTCCCTTTTTCTTTTCTTTTCTTTTTTTTAAACCCTTTTCCTGGAGAACACTTACTAGGGGTCTTGAGAAAGAAGAAGAAGAAGAAAAGAAAAGAAAAAAAAGAAAAAAAAAAAAAAAAAAAAAACCTACCCCAGCACTATCAATTAGCCCTTAGTGTCCTGTTGAAAAATTAACAATTCCACAGAACATCAACATCAAACAAACTCTGTGAGCTGATGGACCAAAACAGAAAAGAGACCACTCCATAATTATGTCTGAACACAAACAAGTCATGAACAGTAGCCAAACAAGTCAGAAATGACCAAACACCCCCTATCTAAGTAAGATTTAAGATACACAGTCATAGAAATAACCCAACTTCCTGACATCATCCAATCTACAGTGAAGTTTCACTTTCTTAAACCTTCCTTAAAATCTCCTAAGAAAATCCTTTCTCAGTCCTTGATAAAACTTTCTAACCCTTTAATACCTTCTTCCTGAACAGCTTTACCATTCCCCATGGCGGGTGTTTTCCTTTGCTGAATTAATAATAGACCCAACTTGTACAACTATAGGTGTGCTCCTTGTCTTTTTTGGCTGGAGGGCATTGACAGGCCTTAGGAACGTCATGTTTCTCCAAGAGCTGCTCACCTGGACTAACTTTCTGGATCCTGGCAATAATTGCCAACATGAAGCATTTACCATGTGCCAGCTGCTTTATAAGGATTAACTCATTTGATCCCCACCAAGGCTCTATGCGTAGATAGGCTTTGTACCCCATTTACAGGTGAGGAAACTGAGGTGCAATTGTCCCAACACTATGAAGTGGCTGAGACAGGAGCTCCAAGACAGCCAGTTGACCTGGCCCTGGAGCTCCAACCTCCCCGCAGGCTACCCCCCCACCCCACCTCGTGGATCACTGAACAGCATGGGGCCACTGTGCCGTCATCCTGCACTGAAAGGCACTAAAACAAGCAGCCCCTGGAAAAGCATTGCTGGGTTTCCAGTAAAGTGTCGTGGAAGAACGGAGACCCACAGAAATAAATTTCTCCCTGATTTCAGTTCTGGAAATATCAAGTTTCTTCTAAGCAGATTTTTTTTTTTTTTTTTTTTTTTTTTTCAATCAACACCAGTTTCTTCATCTGTAAAGAACAAAACATTTTTTTTACATGTCTCTTTGGGAGGCATTAATCATATAACCTGGAGTTTTTCAATCTGATTTTAGGACAAGAATGGACTTATTTTAAGTTGAAAAAAAACCTAACCCAGAAAGATATTTCTTTCAGTTTTACTAGTGTGTTCAAGTGAACATTCTTGCTTCGTAGTAATATGAACAGCACTTCTTTATCTCCCTTCATAAGAAAGAAAGAGGGGTCTCTGAGGTGCAGAACTTTGGAAGGCAATCATTTCTAGGGAGATTCCAATAACTTGGTTTCATTTCATTTTATTTATTTTTGTAATTACCTTTCACCCATGTCATTCATACTGTTTTTCCATTTACAAGTTGATATAAAATTTCCTTTTAAAATAAATTTATTTCAGTAAAAATTTGAGTCTGTTTAAAGAAAAATGTTAAATAAATAGTAGTACAGGTGTAAAAGAGTATAACAAAAGTCAAGAAGGTGTTTTAGGAAACCCTGACTTGTTTCCTCTTGCCTGGGACAACGGAAAGACCAGAGTTGAACTCATGGATGACTGATGCTGACTGAGAGTGCAGGTTCTCATTCCATGAACTCTACCTTCTAATGGCACTCCGGCCTTTATTTTCTATCCCCGCCCCCGCCCCCCCTCTGCCCTCTATCCTTTTAGGAAAAAACAGAGGTGTGATGGAAAGGGGGAACCTGAATATGGCATGTTAAAGAATATCTCTTTGCTTCAATAACCCAGGGCCCAAAGAGTAAAAGTGACCCAGGCTGCTCATTTTCTGACTGACGTGCAGAAAGCTCTGAGTGCCCAGCGCCTCTCACTTACTTTAGTCTTGGGACTAAAACTCGGCAGGAACTGCGTTTCCAAACACGCTTGGACAGCGAATTCTTTGCCCCTCCCCCGCCCCAGCTTCAACAGTCACCAGGAGAACCTAAGCATGTGAAAAGTGCGAGTGAATTCAAGTACTGGGGTAGGAAAGGAAGGAGGAGGTGCCGCAGGTGCAGCCCCTTCTCCCTCTTTTCTGGCCATGCAGCACCCTGACCATCAGTCCAGCTCCCTCTTCTCTTCACAACTCCTCGGTATGAGGATGATCCTGTGGACCCACGGAGGCTGGGGTGGGGGTGTGTGGGAAGAGGGCAGGGATGGAGACTGACTCCCGGGATGGGGAGGGGGGTGGGCGGTCCTGGAGAATAACGCCGAGGAGCCCCGGCGGCGCGGCCCCAGACTCCCGGGAAAGCCAAGCAGTCTACAAGAGCTGGGTTTGGATTCTCCCCGACTCTCTTTGGAGAGTTCGCAGGAAGTTTGGGGGAGGGGCGAGCCGCGCTCTCCTGTTCTCCAGGCCGCAGAGTGTAAGGAGGGACGGCAGTAGCTGCAGAAGGTCTGGGCGCTCGTCACGTTCCGGCCAAGGATCAACTCCCAGTGCTCCCGGCTGGGTCCGCAGGGCGAGTCCGCCGGCATGGAGGGGCTGGTCTTGCTCAACGCCCTGGCTACCCGGCTCCTGTTCGTGTTGCACTCGCTGGTCGGAGTGTGGCGAGTGACCGAGGTGAAAAAGGAGCCACGGTTCTGGCTGCTGGCGCTGCTCAACCTCTTGCTCTTCCTGGAGACTGCTCTCACCCTCAAGTTCAAGCGTGACAGAGGCTACAAATGGTGAGCGCGTCCCGGGGAAGGGAGGGAATGCAGGCTCCTCGAGTACTGTCTCCCATCGCACTTACGGGCAGCCCCTGAGCCCATCACTCAGCAGCCCGCGGATTCTTCACTCGGGTTTGGCTTTCTTTGTCCTCGCTGGGATCCTCGAAGGCGCGCGAGATGTTCGCGCGGCTCTTGGGCACGCCTGGGGCTCCCGCGCGTCCCAGCGCAACCCTGGTAAGGCTAGAGTCGTGAGCGCAGCCACATGACACTCACACTTAGGTTTGGGAACTTGGAAGGAAAGAGGGAAGGGAGGTTCTTGCCTACTCTGTAGAAAGTGTCCCAAAATGGGGGAGTCGAGGGGGAAAGAGAGGGGCCGTGAACCCTGCTTTCTGAATTGCGGACCTGTGGGTGTGCGCGGGTTGCTTCGCGTGCTTGCAGGTATGGGAATGGCCTTCTCAGGGCATCAGCGACCTTTGCAAGAACTTGTACGCACCGGGCAGCCTTCTAAGGCAAGAAGCCCCTCGCAGCGCGACTGTGGTCTTGCCGCTTCTCTTCTTTTCAGCCCGCGGCGCCCTGCGCTCTATGGCACGCAGCCAGCTTCAGGTGTCCGGTGTTGGTGGCTTTGGCGATTGGCCGATGGCCAGCCCATCTTGGTGCAGACAGGTTGCGACGCTGGTGGTGGAACCAGCAGGTAGTGGCTCAGACTTAACATGCAAGAACTACAGCCCTGCATGATGCTTGATTTCCCGTCCCAAAGACTGGAATGGCAGTAGAAGAACTGAACAAAAGATTCTCCAGCCTTTTAAAAACGGTTCCTCCTTCAGTCTATTCTTATTTCAAACTTAAAGTTAGGCTGCTTTCTTTATTACGTTTTAAAAACAGTGAGGCAGTGTTTTAGTATTATCACTACTCTAAAAAAGTGTACTTAATGCTATGAGAAAGAAGAAAATAATGTTAAAACAATATTAACCAATTCAAGAATTACATACACAATGCCACCACAGTCAGAAAAAGGAAAGGAAAAAAAAAAAAAAAAAGCCCCCTCTACAGTTTTTACAAAGTACACTATGAAGGCTGTGTATTCCATGACAATTCAAGGTTGAGAATGTGTTTCTCATAAGATGATGTGAATCTTGCTTAACTTTTCCATTCTTGAAAAATTCTCAAATTATCAATGAAAAATTATTCAAGTACAATTCTACTTTAATACAGAGGATTGGAATGTTATACTCTCTCCTCCAAATGAATAGCTTATTAAGCACAAGAGATTTGAGGTACTTTCCAAGTGTGCCTTTTGGAAATCTCAAAGAAAAAATGACTTTAGTTTCCCAAATTAAGCCTAAGGGTTAAAGAAACAAAAGGGGAGAAGATTGTTTGTTCACTCAGTAGGTTATTAAGGTCGTTTTAGTTTTTACTGATTATACTATGATAGAAATATCTCTGGTAACAGGAGAATGAGGTCTGAAGCTGAAAAATATACCATGTAAAGTAGTTCTGCTGCCAACCATCAGCGGTTCTGGGAGGAATGTCTACCTCAGGAGAGGGGTCAGTTCAGCAGGACCCGAAATAAGCCCCTCCCCACAGCCTCAAGAGTAGACTAGTAACCAGAGCTCAAAATCCCACTCCAGTGGCAGAGAAATACTGTCACCAGTGAAACTTAACCATCATGTCTATATCATCATTGATAACTCATTCAGACTGACATGTAACTTGCAGCCAACCTCCAGAGGAAACAAGGGTTGGGAAAAAACTGGGTTGATGGTCAGTCATGAGTCAGATTCAGTAGGAAACTGAGGACATAATGGTGTTTAGACTGTGGACCTCAACATCGGACAGGTAATGGGGAAAATCTGAGCTTCCCTATTACTAACTGTGGGATGTTGATCATGTTACTTAAACTTTCTGAGCCTCAATTTCCTAATCTGTAAATATCTATTCCATCAGGTTGCTGGAAAATTAAATGAAATAATCCATTTACGTGGTCAATGAATAAAAAGGGAATGGCCTTTTCTAGATCTTAAGGTTTTTCTTTCCTTTTTTCTTATTAAAAAATATTCTGTGTGTCCACTGGACATGTTTTATGTCTGTACTAGTCAAACAACTTTACCTGAGGGACTGGTCAACAAACCATTGGGTTCAGAGCAAAAAAGTAGAAAAAGAAGTTCTTTAAGAACAGGTCCATGATATATTGTACTTTATCACACCAATTCAAGAAAATCTTGCTGGCTTAATGTCTAGACTAATATTTGAAAATGAGCAAAGGAAAAAAGTTAATAGATTTTACTTATTATAAAATTTCGTGAATAAATGAGTTTTGGTCATTTGTGCAGTGGACAAAACCTACACACTACTCTGTCATAAGTTTGAGAAAAAATGAAAAATGGATTGCTAAACAATATAGGAAATTACCCTTGAAACAATGTGGTAGCAAAAATGGTTTAATTTGGGGAACATTCATTTCTGAGTGGGTGTTTTCTGAATAAAGCAAGGCATCATTTTTTGTTGTTGAGGGTTAAGAAAACTTCCATCAGAAAACCTAAGCTGATGAAATAAAATATAGATAAAGTAAACATGGCAATAGCTATACCTATATATAGGAAAATGTTTATATATATAGAGAGAGACAGATATATGGATGTATAGATCTATATGTAGATGTATATAGATATATAGATACATCTTTTGACCCATTGTTCCTACATTTTGGAATCTATTCTATAGAACCAAAAATACCCATGTGTAATGACATATGTACAAAGATATTAATTTCCATTTTATTAGTGGGGAAAAAGCCGAAAGCAACTTCAATATCCATCAATAAGGTGGTTGAAAAATTGTGATGTACCTATACTATGGAATATGGTATTGCTATTAAAAATAATGAGCTATATTTTAGCTATTGGACTAGTGGGGTATATGTGATACGCTGTTAGAAGAATAAAGTTATTTAGTTATGTATATTGTCCTTTTTTTCCCAAAAAATTGACCAAAGAATTACCTTTTGCATCAATTGAACACAATATTTGTATAAGTCAAGAAGAAGTGGTAGAAGAAACCCTCCTATACTGAAAATAAAGACATAAATAGAATAATGCCTGAAAGGTAGAGTAGCCTATGTACACACATAAAGTGAAAATTGTCATTTCTTTTCTTCTACAATCAGATCCATGAACCTCATTTGGATTATCCTGGGCTAGTTTGAATATTGTTTGTTTTACTAAAATTTATACCTGGCCTCAAACAAATCAAATCTACAGTAATCATGGAACAATAAACAGAGCTATAGAGGAAAATGTGAACTAAATTTCTTGAAATGTAGCAAACATATCACACTCTTCCAAGGAATGTTTCTTTAGCTATCCTTTGAAAAGAAAAAATGGAACCAGAGATGCTGAGCTCAGCTGTCCAGGGACAAGCAACATTACATCAACACTATTAACTTGCCAGTTGGAGAAGTTTAATTTGTTGGAATGCTATAGGAGAGAGAGTGAGCCAACGATAAATACCTTGTTAAGCTCAGTAAAAAGATGCTGGTGGAATTCACTCTTGTTTCATCTACTGTTTATTTCACCTGCATATTAAATTACAATTCTTTAAAATGGAAATTAGTATACCTCTGCTTTATTATTATTATTGTTTTATTTTCTATTGTCTGGGCAGCAATTCAAAGGTTCTGTGAATTATCATTTAGGTAAAGTAAAATAAAACTCAATATTTCAGTTGCTTTTCAGCCATTCATGATAAAATATTCTTCAGGGGACAGAAAAATTACCAAGATTGTAACAAATCTGAAGCCTGTTCACTCGAAAGCAGGCAGTATCTGAAAATAAGTAGAAACTAGGTTGACCTTACTGGCAGAAGTACCAAATTTTAAGTACTCTGCTTTCTTCATCAGATTTTCAAGAATACAAGAATGAGGGACTAGAACTACTTCATCTATTTGTTTACTTTTCTTTGTTTTCTCTCTTTCCCTTTATTCGACTGGGCAATTATTTGTTGAATTCCTAATAAATAAGCATGTTACTGTGCTAGACACTGTGTGACCAGGCAGAATAAACAGAAAGCAAACACATTTGAAATCTGAAAACAAAAGGTAATATATTGATAATCACCAATATTTAGCATTTACTATGTTCCGCTTTATTCCAAGTGTTTTACAGTTGATCCCATTTGATCCTGACAACAGCTGTAATTATTTTCTGTTTCTCTGTTTCCTTCCACTGTTAGATAAGGGAATTGAGGCACAGAGCTCTTAAATCATTTACCCAGGATCTCACAGTTGGTAATTGGGAGAGCAAGGATATTAAGACTCCAGTCTCATGCTCTTACCCACTGCTCTCTAATAATTTAGAGGAGAAAGGATGTGATGTGGAATACTGCATGGGTGGTGGAGTGGTTGGAGCGAGGGGACTTAGCATCATTTGAAATGTAGCAGAAACAAAATGGGTAGGGTATGTATTGGGAGAGAGGAATGCAAAAGCAGTGTACATAAAGGATGTCCTGAGTCAGTACGTGACTGTAGGGAAACTTGAACAGCTTTCTCTGGAGGAGGCACTGAGCCTAACATTCTTCATTCAACAAAAATGTATGGAAATTTTACTATGTGCCAGGCATTGTTATAGTGTGGAGAATAAACTCTAAGTATCTGCCATCATGATATTCCCTCAAGCTGAACAATCCATCTCTCTTCTCTCCACTCTGTATAATCACCAGCTACTTCAAAGGCCAGTCCAAATACTGCTTACCTCAGAAATTGTCCTTGTCTAACAAGCCTACCTTGCTGATTGTATCTTTTCCTGTAGCTTTTCTGCAATCTTGGACCTAATTTGTGGAAAATTATTTGGTTCTCAGAATGTTGTTTTGTACTGTTCTCACATAGCTGTCTATATTTTATATTCCTTCAAGTATACCACCACGGCATTGAGTACAATAAATGCTTGTTTAATTAATGAGAGCATAAGTCGCCGTGAACTACAGTAAAGCTTTCTGAGAGGATAAAATGAATTATGGATGTCATTTATGTCATGATTTAATTCATTTCATTCTACAAAAAGATGGTTTTCACTTTAGGATCAAAGAGGAAGACAAATTAGAATTTTCCCCTCATTTTTTCTTTTACATGCTATTTTGGTTTTTCAAGGATGTCTGCTTGTGCAAGTGTGTCTGAGCCACTTTTGTATGTAGTATGAACTCTTCTACGTTCTATTTTAAGTAAAATCACTCCATTGTACCATTAGCAGGTCTCCTGGGATTTACCTACACAATTTTGGGGAAAAAAAAATTGACCTTTTCTCCACAAGAGGAAATCTTTGACCCTGAAAATTATGTGGCTTGTATTGTCCCCTGGCAAAACCCAATTGTTGGTTATTGAGTGTAGAACACAGTAAATAGGTTGTTGAAGTCAGGGGGCACCTCGACACAGGAAACACCAAGATTTCACATGCCACTGGCATTCCTGCCGTTGATAATCCTTCTCTAAACTTCTAAACCTTGGCTTTCTCATCTGCAAGTAGGAGTAATAATAGTCCCACCCTCCAGAGCTATTGTGAAAATTGAAAGAGGTGACACACAGTGTGAATACATTGCTCAATAAATGTGAGTGCTCAACAAATGTTAAGAATTGTTGTGACTTACTATTGCTAGTTATGATCTTGGATAAGTGATTTAACCTTGTTGTGTGGCAATGCCTTCATCATAAAATGGTGATAAAGATAGGGACTACTTATTAGGGTCCATGTGAGAATTATATGAGAAAATACAAGTAAAACAGGTGTGGGGTATTGCCAGTACTCAATAGTTGGTGACTGTTCCCAACTACATAATCATCACAGTCACCTTCATCATCATCCTCTTCACTATTATTAACAGACTGTCAGGGAATGGCAGAACCCATTTATTAGGAGGCGTGATTTAAAACAGGTATGGGATTAGAAGTCCAGTCAGGGAAATAAGAAAGGAAAAATATTATTCAATCAGGGCTGGCATCAACACTGATATTAGATAAGTCTTCATTATTTCCTACATATTACTAAATTTTATTCTAAATAGTATACAACATAAACTCAATTGTACATTACTTACTGAGGCCAAACAGAAAATAAAGTATACTGCCCCCCCTTAAGTTATGGGTAAGTTTATATTTGTGAAAAGAAAAAATTTTCTCCAGTCTTCCTAGTCTTATCTTCTTCCCATGTTTCCTGCCTCCAAGAGAAAACTTATTCCTAAATTTTATAACTTTACTATATGTTGTTTTTAACGGTGTGTATTAGAAATTGTCTGGGTGGTTTATAAGCAAAGACAGGAAAGTTAATTTAGGACCTAGAAGGGTTTCTATCCTAAATTGATCTCGAATTCAAAGCAATTTTGCAAAAAAATTCAATGATATCTGTTTTGATTACTGAATTCCATTTGGAATTTGAGTAGCAGATATTAAAATCCTAGAGTTGACAGATACATAGTACATGAAATCTGATCTTATTAAGCTTTGTGCATTGTAGAATTTATTTGTGTGATGTAATTCTGTAGTGTTTGATAATGTGTATCTCCCTCCACCAAAAATGTTTATAAAATTATCAGAGAGAGTTGGGAAATAAGAGCATTCTTCCCCCGCTGAACATTCTGGACCCCAGGGAGGATGTGATGGAGGGACTTGAAAGGAGACAGACCCTGTGACTTCCATGTGTCTGACCAGGGCACTGGAAATTCTCCCAGAAGATAGACTATTTTTCTCCCTGCTCACACATGCTGTCCAGGTTTCCTGAAATCGCTCTTAGATTTTTAGTTATTCTAGTAGCACTTTTCACTGTGTGTTGGGTTTATCAGCCTTGCCTGCAGTGTATATCTAGAGTTTTATAATATTATCTTCACGTGCATTTGTGTGTACATGCGTTTTGTATCATGGACCTTGAGCTCATTGCACAAGGGTGAACTGAATTTGCATCTTTTTTGAAAACTCACATTGAATGTTATCAGCAAATGATTGTTTTTAGGGATCCCAGTCAGGGTTGGGAAGAAGTGTCTTATCCTACCTAAATTAGTACTGTGTTTCACTCCCAAGTAGAAATCATATTTTTTCCCCTTCATTTCCCAGTGGACTTAGGACCAAAGTAATAATTATTATCTGCATTGAGAACTGGACCCCCAGGAAAGAGAACCATTGACTGGTGTCCATGTTTTCTCTACGGGTATGTTCAATTGAGAGATTTAGAATGGAAAATTATGGTTACTAATATTTTGTGGCTTTTTGTATTTGACTTGGTGAAAAAGTGCAAATCAGTGTGGGCAGCTCTCATGAGTCAGTATAAATGTATCCCTAATTTTGAATTTCATGCTTTACTCCATTCTCATGGAAGTGACATTTTTATGCATACAACATCAGGACAAATCTGAATAGTTTAACTTTTTTTTCAGATAATGGAAAATTCACATCTGCTTCAAGGTTTATTCTCCTAGTGTGTATGTCCCTCACTACTCCGGAAGTTTCTCTGAAGTATTGGTATCAGGAAAGTTAGACCAGGGGTGTATAAATCATTTTATTAAAGAAAGCCAGTGCTGCTTTCCTTTCCTTTCCTTTCCTTTTTTATTTTTAATAAAATACTTTTTAAATGTAGGTAATAAAAATACTTCCTTTGAAAAGGGCATTGACGTAATATTGAGGACATACAGATTGTTAATATAAAATGTCAGGATAGGCACAGAATATAAACCTACCCATCAATTATGGGGGAGCAGTATATTTTATTTTCTGTTTGTATGACTGACCTCAATAGGTCAAGTACTATTGAGTTTATGTTGTACACTAATTAGAATAAAATTTAGTAATCCTCAGGGAAAAAAAAATGAAGTCCTATCTAACATCAGTGTTGATGCCAGCCCTGCTTTAAATATCTATCTATCTCTATATCTCTATCTCTATCTCTATCTCTATCTCTATCTCTATCTCTATCT
>JAKSZT010026914.1:3696685-3942901 GCA_026826555.1 Tolypeutes matacus | reverse complement strand
TATCTCTATCTCTATCTCTATCTCTATCTCTATCTCTATCTCTATCTCTATCTCTATCTCTATCTCTATCTATCTCTATATCTATCTGTCACCTTCTTATTTCCCTTCCTGGGCTTCTAATCCCATACCTGTTTTAAATCACACCTCCTAACAAGTGGGCTGTGCCATTCCCTGACAGTCTGTTAATAATAGTGAAGAGGATGATGATGAAGGTGATTGTGCTGATTATGTAGTTGGGGACAGTTACCTAAGTATTGAGTACTGGCAATGCCCCATACCTGTTTTACTTGCATTTTCTCATATAATTCTCACATGGACCCTAAGAAGTAGCCCCTATCTTTATCACCATTTTATGATGAAGGCATTGCTACACAGCAAGTTTAAATCACTTATTCAAGGTCACAACTAGCAATAGTAAATTACAACAATTCTTAACATTTGTTGAGCACTCACATTTAATGAGCAATGTATTCTCATTGTGTTTCACCTCTTTCAATTTTCACAATAGCTCTGGAGGGTGGGACTATTATTACTCCTACTTGCAGATGAGAAAGCCAAGGTTTAGAAGTTTAGAGAAGGATTCTCAACGGCAGGAATGCCAGTGGCATGTGAAACCTTGGTGTTTCCAGTGTCGAGGTGCCCCCTGACTTCAACAATCTATTTGCTGTGTTTTACACTTAATAACCAACATTTGGGTTTTGCCAGGGGACAGTACAAGCCACATAATTTTCAGGGTCAGAGATTCCCTCTTGTGGAGAAAAAGTCAATCTTTCCTCCAAAAAATTGGTTAGGTAAATCCCAGGAGACCTGCTAATGGAACACTGGAGTGATTTTACTTAAAATAGAACATAGAAGAGTTCATACTACATACAAACATGGCTCAGATACACTTACACAGGCAGACATCCTTGAAAAACCAAAATAGCATGTAAAAGAAAAAAAATGATGGGAAAATTCTAATTTGTCTTCCTCTTTGATCCTAAAGTGAAAACCCATCTTTTTGTAGAATGAAATGAATTAAATCATGACATAAATGACATCCGTAATTCATTTTATCCTCTCAGAAAGCTTTACTGTAGTTCACGGCGACTTATGCTCTCATTAATTAAACAAGCATTTATTGTACTCAATGCCGTGGTGGTATACTTGAAGGAATATAAAATATAGACAGCTATGTGAGAACAGTACAAAACAACATTCTGAGAACCAAATAATTTTCCACAAATTAGGTCCAAGATTGCAGAAAAGCTACAGGAAAAGATACAATCAGCAAGGTAGGCTTGTTAGACAAGGACAGTTTCTGAGGTAAGCAGTATTTGGACTGGCCTTTGAAGTAGCTGGTGATTATACAAGAGTGGAGAGAAGAGAGATGGATTGTTCAGCTTGAGGGAATATCATGATAGCAGGTACTTAGAGTTTCATTTGGGACCAGTCCCTTTGCTTCAGAATTATTTTATGAGAAAAATAGTAGGTAGATCCTAAAGTTGATGTTTATTTTGTCCCTATAGTTATTTTAATCTGAAGCATATGTAACTGAAGCTTGAATGTAACCAACCTCAATTTTAATACAGCTTGTGCTTGCTTTAGATATACTCTTGGAAAATTATAGATTAAGTGATGGATATCGTTTACTAATTTTGCCATCAGCCTATATCATAATTTGAGAATATGCACTTATTTTTAGAAAAGAAAAACAATTGACAGTAACAAATAGTGAAAATTATAACTAAGAATCCTAAAATTCACCTTAAGAAGTACTCTCCACTTTACAAAACCTAAATGTGGGCATTCAAGGGTTTTTTGAAGAACAAAGAGCTAATCCATTCCAAATGGCTATCCGCAATCCATTTTAAATTCCTCTCTGTCTCTTCTGTTCTTATTTGTCTGCTCTCCCATAAGATCACTGACAGAATAAACTGGTCATGTGATCTGGGCATATTTGTAAACATTCATACTTTATATTTAATTTTCCATTTCTCTGGGAATTTTCATGGGCTTTTGGCCATTTACTTGTCACTTCCTCCCCTCTCTTTTCCTCCCAGGCAAAGGGCTCTGGGAAGGGGAGGTGATGGTGAGGGACATGCCAATTAAGAAGACAAATGGGCTGTAGCTGGGGGTCAGATGAGTGATTTCCCAGGCATTTAGAGGCATTTAGAGGCTGTGTGTTCTTGCAAAAGCATTGGGTGCATTGTGAGGGGTTGCAGAAGGGTAGACAAAATATTGACACTATTTTCCCAAGTACTAATAAAAAGTCCTTGTTGAGCAGCCTAGATGGGAATAATTTATGTTAAGGTCCACTTAGAGAAACCAGTCTACTTGTAAGGAAAACGGACAAGCCTTAAATTCTTGAGTCCAGAGGCTCATGAAAGAGTATATTGACCTAGTTTCTTGATTTTTATGAACATAAGTCTATTATTCAAAATGCTCCAGAAATTTTATTGAGGACACTCAAAGGTGTTTTAACATGAAAATTTGAAACTTTCATCTAGTATCCTTACAATTCCACTTTGCCTGTATAGAATAGAAAATAATGAGAAATGAAATACAAATAAAATCTAGATTCACATCAAAGTAATTTTTGAACAATATTTTTGCTTCATTTAACAGTTGCAGATTATGGGTATGATTAGAAAACTAGAATCCTCATTGTTGCTGAATAGAATATATGTGTAAAGAGAAAAGCCTGGGGAGCAAAACAGAGCAATGGGAGATATTGTGGTTAATATATCTTATGTTTGCTTATTTATATTGTTATATGTTTCTACAATCAACGAACATTACTTTTCAATAAGAAAAAAAAAAATGTCATTCTGAAAAAGAGGAAAATGGAATCCTAATTTTAGATTAATAGTGAATTTAAGTAAATAAAATCCACTGAAGGACTAAATTGCTATATGTCATATCCTCATTTTGTGAAAAATGTTATTATTTGTTGAAATGATTATCTTGCAAGGTAAATAATATTTTGTTTTTTGGATGAAATTTACTGATAAAAATGAGTACAGCTCATAAAGAGCTCAGAGCAGTGGCTAGCACGCAGGAAGACCTATATACATGTTTGATTAACAAGCAAATAAATTCATAAACAAATAAAGAAAGAACTGAAATGGTGCTTCTGCTTGTGTACTTTGGAGAAAATTGGTAGATTGGCTACGGGTAGGGGAATTACCAAAAAAAAAAAAAAAAAAAAATCTGTGGCAAGAAAAGACATCTTTAGGAAGGATTAAATTTAGAGAAAAGAGCTGAGCATTATAATTTGGCATTAAAGTATTAATTTTGAGCAACTTCTGTATTCTGACACAATAGTGGTAATTAGGATTGCAATAAATCTGAGTTTCTAAGGGGAGATAACTTATTGGTAATGGGGATTATCAATTTTGTACAAATTTTCCATTTGGACATGTCTTGTTCATTTAATCATATATTTATCAGTTTTAGAAGTCTATGACTAGCATATCATTTTTTAATAACTTAAGCTTCCAGTAACCTGATTTAAGCTATTTCTGCTAGTCTCCTCTGTGGTGTTGGTCTTCATATAGGGTACTTGACATGTACTTACTCCTGATGCCATAAAGACATAAAGACCATGGTAAATTTATTATTTGGTAGCTCCTATAAAAGGGTATGCAATTTGATTAGTTACATAGAAAAAGGTGGGCTCAGACCTGGTTTTTAATTTTTAGAATTCAAACTCTCCTTGGTTCTAAAAAGGAATTGCACTGATTGACAGTGCATGATAAAAAATACTGCAAATCCTCAAAATAAGTAATAGGTAATGGCTAAATAGAAACTGTAAATCAAGGAGGGCTTTATGTAATTACTAAATATTTGGGGGGGGGGTCCACTGTGTGCGAGGTGCCATGGAAGGAGCTGAGGGTATAGTGATGAGCAGACAAATGAGGTTCTTGTGCTGCATTACCTAGAATTGGGGGGTGACAGCAATTAAATAGCAGTAACCATGGCAGCTTACCCACACACATATACACATATACATATGTTATTATAGATTTTGAAAAGCTAAGAAGTAAAGGTAACGAGTGCTGCAGGACAGTACAACGGGAGGAGCTAATTAGCTTAGAGGGACAGGAAAGATTTTCTGGAAGAGTCCTGTAGAGAAGGAGATAATCAGCTGAAAAGAAAGGGAGAGAGGTATTTATTTCTAAAGTGAGATAATACATGTGTGAGGGCCTGAGTTAGGAACGGGCTTAGCTTTAACCCAAATCTGAAGGAAGGATACTGTTATAGGAGCACAGTGATGGAAGGATGGCAAGCAGTGGAGCCCAAGAGTTAGGCAGGGCCTTGATTATGTAGGTCCTAGAGGCCGTGTTGGGCAAATAGCACATGCAGACTGTGACTGGAAGGCAACAATTACCTTGACATCAAATGTGAAGTTTGGCATAATGATGTCCTCAACAATACAAACAACTTCCTTTGATTCCAGGAATCTTAAATAGGTTTAGTTCATTCTTCCCTTATCCTTAACTGGGTCCTCTTTAAATGTAGATACTTTCAGGCATTTAAGCATTTGTTTAATTAATTGAAGACCTAGTAAGACAATGTAATACTACTGGAAAGGACAGAAGATGAAGTAAAAAATAAGAAGGAAGTGATAAAAAGATATATAAGACCCAGGATCTGCCTTCAAAGACCTTATATGAGGAAAGTTAAATCTT
Organism: Tolypeutes matacus; assembly: GCA_026826555.1. Classification (NCBI taxonomy): domain Eukaryota; kingdom Metazoa; phylum Chordata; class Mammalia; order Cingulata; family Chlamyphoridae; genus Tolypeutes; species Tolypeutes matacus. The sequence continues at coordinate 3,938,228 of JAKSZT010026914.1, read as the reverse complement.
ACATACATGTAACTATAAAACAGTGGAGAATGTGTTGGTTACAAGAGAAATACACACTAAGATTAATTTCTGCTGTACACTTGAAATACAGGTAGATGTTGATGGGTAGAGATGTAAGAAAGAGCATTCCAAAACAAGAAGTTATAATTTGTGGGGACATTTGCTCTAATGTCATTTCAGTACCTCTCTTCTCAGAACTTACCAAGCCAAAGACCATAGAGTACTGTGCTCCTAAAAGTGCTTAGTAAAACCATAATTAATAAAACCAAGCATGTGCTATAAATGGCTGATATTTATTCTTCATATCCAAAAGAAAAAATATTTATACACTTTAATACTTTCCCCAGATAATAGAAACTTATATTTTATCCACAAACCTTAAACTTTTTTAGTTGCACAACTATCTCAACCTGTTACTGGAAATGCAGAGAAGAAAGAGAAAAGGAAGTCCCTTTTTCAGTAACTCTACTTTGCAGTTTCTTGGAAATCCAGCAAAATCTTTTAAGAGTAGGACTAAGAGGGTGGGAATAAGGGGAGAAAGACTGTGAACTGAGTTGAATATGACTAATTCTTGGGTCCTCAATATGATTCCTTCTTTCTACCCCATTTCTTATTTATGTAAAATAATTCTAAGGAAGGGGGATAGTGGTACAGGAAAATTTATAAAAATTATTTTATTTTATTTTATAATAGCACATTTGGAAAGTAATGAGCTGCTCAGTTTGAGTAAAATACATGATATATTAAAGGAAGTAGAAGGGGACGTGGAGATAAGACTAGATATGGAGACTTTCAGTATCAGATAAAGTAGTTTGAGTTTTTTATAGTAGGCAATGGAGGAAATCTTGAATCTTGAAGTTTTTTGACATAACCAGATTCCTAATTAAAGGAAATATGCAGAAACAGGATAGTCTTTGTTTCCAATTATAGAAATAAATCTTATGCTTTGAAGATGTTAAGGATTTTTGTTTAATTTTAAATCACTTTCAATAGCTAATTGTGTATTATTCGATGGTTTCCCTAGATTATTTTTGTAACAGTATTATCAGGAGAGTATTTGGCTGATTAACCCCAAAAGAGTCAACAAAATCATAGTTCAGCCAACATCTGATGTATCCAAACAAACATTTACATATTCCAACTGTCCGTCCAACTAGAATTCACTTCCTTTTCCAAGTCCACAAAGGAAATAGTCTCTCCTGATGTTTCCCTTGATATGTGAGGTCAAAGAATTAATTGTTTTTCTTTTTAAAAGCATGATCAATAATGGACTTTTGATACCTCTCTGCAGTTCAGCCATCTCCCAAGTCAATTTTTAATAATATCATGACCCATAACCCTTTTGTTTCAAAATTGGTTTTTGCAGGAACTCAAAGGTGGAGGAATATCTATATTAAATATTGATTTTTTTTAAAGACTTCTTTTTTCTCTTTCCCTTTCTCACCTCAGAAATTGAAAGAAGAAATTAGTAAAGGGGGTAATAGACTTTAAAATTCCATTCTAAATTTCCCTTTTCATTAGATTTGTTAACTTTTATATCCTGGATTATAATATGCATTTGATAAACATTTAATCTCAACACTATTTGTAGAGAAATTAGCCTTTCTATTTTTCAGATCATTTTACACCATTACATGTATGTACTAAAATGTTTTAATAATATTATATTGACTTATAATTTTGACTTTGATTTTCTCTCTAAAGCATGAGCTGAATCTAGCATAAAATGCAGTTAAAAGAAATATATTTGGAAAGTATATAATTTTTATCTTATTTAAAAAATTTAAGGATACGTTTCATTGTACAATGCCCCCAGAATAATACTAATAATAGCTTCTTATTATTGAATGTCCACATTTGCCAGGCATTGTTTTATAGAAATTATCTTAGAACATCTTTGTGAGATAAAGGTGATTGCCCCCATTTTGTAGATTAGGGAACAAACTGAGTGGTCAGTGGCAAATCTGCCGTTTGAACCTGAGTGAGTCTGATTACAACCACTCTTTGGATTGCTTTCTGAATTCTGAATCAGAAAATAATAAATATAGACAGCCTTTTAAAAAATATCAAACCCATCAGCTATTGTTTGTTTATATTTTTCTTTATATAGGTTTTGCAAATACATACAGAGCCAGTTCAATTATACCCATTCCTATTCATTATCCCCTGATTTTTGTTGTCTAACAAGAAGTTATTATTTGGGCTTACAGCATTCCAGGTTAATGCAGAAAAATGCAGTCAATCTTCCTGAAATTGCAACATTGAAAAAAATCCAAGTTGATTTACTATTGCTGTATTTGCTTTTTGTCGAACATATTAAATACAAAATATCCAGTTTTGTGCCTGGAACTAATTGGCAGGGTCCCATTAAACCATATTAAAATTAACATATATTAATTGGATTAGAAATTCAGTGAGAATGACAGCTGCTAGTGCCTTTTACAGTTACTTTGTTTCTCTATAATCCATATGGCAGATATCACATAACGCGCCCCCTCCCCCACTGAAATAAACACTTAATATAAAAAAATTTGACTCAATGTGGTCAGGGTATGTGTATTTCTTTTTCTTTTTCTTTTCAGTAAATGAAAAACTGAACTACCTTTTTTTCCCCTTTCACAGGTTTTCACCAACCATATTTTTATATCTGATTAGCATCGTTCCATCATTATGGCTTCTTGAAATGCATCATGAGACCCAGGTACTTCTCTTTGAAAAGTAAGAAAGTGGAATATTCAACAATAAACTTCTTTCAAGGTGTGATCAGATTTGGATCAGAAATGTACTTCTCCAAGGGACTGGGGTCACCAAAAATTGAAAGAATAAGAGGCTATCAGCAAAAGGAAGTGAATCTATGATCTGTCAAAACTGATAAAAATATGACATTTGTTTAAGACTAAGATTGCATGAATAATTAATATCTTTGTGTTAGAAATCTTATTCCTAAGACCTCTCCCTAACCTAGTATGCTAGAATTTACATGGGAGTGTGAAATTTTGGTTTTAACTCTTGTAGCTTAAATGAGTTTCTGTGTTGTGCTAAGAATGGAGAGGATTTAATAATCCAACATCTGTAAAATGACAATTTTGGGAACAACAAAACCAAAGAAGCCCATTATCTGTGCTCTGCTAATATAAATACAGCCAAACTTGGAAGGACTATTTGAAATAGTTTGCCTTAAATATAGGCTATACAAATTATGAAAGGATATCATCAAAATATTACTACTAACTATAGTCCATATCTTACATTTAGTATATTTTCCCCAAATCCTATTGTTATTATTTTTTAGATATAGTTTTATTACAGAATTTGTGAACTACAAAACAATCATGCACATGTGTAGAATTCCCATACAACACCCCTTCACCATGTTTTGCAACAATCCACGGTGGTGGTGGTGGGGTGATGTATGGGACCCCTGTGTGATGTTATGCATGTTTGTTTTATAAGTTCACAACTTTTAATATACACTTATTATTTATGTTGTTCATGTATGAATGATGTACTTCAATAAAATTTTTTAAAAATACAAGCAATGCAGATTACAAAGGATTCACTTTGGGGGTATGGTGGAGGGAATCATGGCCATCTTAGTGAAATAGGAATTCTCCCCTAGAGCCCTGAATCTAAGGTTAAAGGAGAGGAGCCATGGGGCTCTCCATCAGAAAAGATGGGCTATATGTATTAAGATCACACTGACCTAGAAAACAAACAGTGGTTTTCCAATAAGAGTCCCAGGTTGAAAGTATGGCAAGAGCTGATTTTCATGTGAGCCGCTTCCAGCAGGGGCAACTCTAGGTAGCAGGCTCTAGGGTGGATTCAGTATTTATTGTTAGTAGTGCTCCAGTGCAACAGTGGGGAGACCAGTTAGTCCAGGGTCTATCAGACGACAGCCTGGACTTCACATTCTCGGGATTCAGGTTATAGCACCATTCTACAGGTGAATCATGATTTATAATAATGTTATTTTGGTATCCTTGCTGATAAACTGCTTTAGGCAAGATCTATAAGAATTTGGCCCTATACTGATTTCCTTGCTGCATTTGGTTATTGTATTGCAAGGTAAAGCCTCCTATATATGTTTCAGATATTCAGACCTCATCTGGAAAATGCTTGTTCAAAATTTTAGGCACACAGAAGAGAAAGTAGCTCTGTGGACTATTTTTGAAGAATTTCACAAGCATATACCAATAATGTAGGTATGAAGAAAACATGTCTTCCTTAACTCTCCTGTTTAAACCATATTAGATTTATAGGCCATCTCTATGCCTGTAGCAAAAGTATTTTAGTAACTGTAGTTTGGTTAATTCAAGTTATCATGGCTCTTTAAGACTGTATAATAAGGAGTTAGGGGACTGTTTCAATTTTCTTACTAGTTACTACTTTTAGGGGTATGAAAATAAGTTCTGGTGATTTGAATCAATTTTTTCCTTCACATACAATTCTATGACATGTCTATCATCCACAATAACAATTCATTTCCCCAAATGCTTTTATAATATAAATGTGTTGCACATTTAATTGATATACAGGTCAAATCCCATTACAACAAATAGCATGCAAACAAAAGCGCTCTTTTTAATAAAAATGATTTTTGAGCCCCGGGCAGCAGCTCTCTAATTTTTATACTACAAAAGAAATTGGACCTTTAGTAGTAATAGCTTTGACTCTAATTGACACTGAGAATTAAACTGAATGCCCAGAGATGGAATTGGGCAGAGTGGGTAAAGATGGAACTAGAAAAAAGTGAGAAAAAGAGACAAAAAAAAAAAAAAAAAAAGAAGAAGAAGAAAAAAGATTGGAATTGTATTTAAAGAAATAAGAAATGGCAGAATAAAGGGAGGTCCAGCAATTCCCTTTGTCAGCTCATTTAGGAAATATTGGTAGTAATAAAAATCACTTTTCATCAAATAGCCCTTATATTTTTCAAAATATTTTCTGATATATTTTCTTATTTATGGTCCCCCAAACCCCAGGGGTTACACATGGTACATATATTTCTATTTTATAGAAGAGGACCTTGAGGCCCAGAAAGGTTAAGTAATTTCCCCAAGGCCACACAGCTTATCAACAGTAGCACTGGGGCTTAGGACCCAGGTCTTGACCCTCACCCATTAAACCACACTGTTTCTCTCAGTTATGTGTTTTAGGTTTTAGAGGAGTTTGCATCAAAATTGTCTGAATTTTCATGATAGGAAATAGTAATTTAATTTCCTTTCCCTTTTTCCATTTATTCTATATCCTAAGTGTTCTGACCTATGAATTGGCATTAGGAAAGTATCTTGACCTATTTCAAGAAGGCATTTCTCCTAGATGATAAATTCTTTACTTTTTTGCCTGAATCTGGCTGGGTCAACATAAATGGAAACAAAATGGTTATGACATGATTATGATTCACTCTTAGGTCTATTTATGAAGTGGCACAGTTAAAGCAATGGAATCTTTCTGGTCTTGATGGTATCACAGTCTATTTTGACCCAAAAGAATAGTTTTGAAGCAAATGAGAATTTTGAAGGCATAATCCATTAAAAGTTTCATGTTTTACCCTAGATTGTCTAGATAAATCTATCTATACAATGCTGAATGTAAACAATATTATCCCCCCGCCACCACCACCAAATAGGAGCTGTTTATTCATTGTATTCCTAATGTAACTGCCAATTAAAAGAAAATCTCACCAAAAATAGAGTAATGAGTAGAGAGGGACGCAGATGTTAATCCCAGAAAAGTGGTGGTAGACAGGAACCAAGCAAATCTGGACTACAAAGCTATTTGCTTCCAAGTTATCGTATACTGTCATAGAGAATGACTTTTAAATAATAAAAGGCTTTTTAGTGATAAGATATAAAAAATATATCAACATCACCACTTTTAATATATAGTCTGTTTTCATGCCTGCAAAGTAGTCAACATTTGTTTACTATTGACTATTAAAAGTTCTTAGAGTCACCAAACTACTCTACAACGAGGCTTTGTTGCTTGGTTTCAGGGTTTAAAATTTTATCTTCACCATCTTTTCTTAGAACCTTGGCTGTATACAACAGTGTGCAAACAGCTGTATTTTTGTTCGTAGCGCTATGGTACATGACTATTTTTCTTAATTATTATCACTTCACCCATAACACTAGTTGTTTTGATGGAACATAGAAAAAATAATTTCTTGATAGACTTTCTTTTCCACTTTTTCAAGTAGCTCATAGAATGATTGATGGAGTAGCCATAATAATTAAGAAAAATACACTTCTTCCAGGTTCAGCAGTTTTTAAAAAACTAATTTCTTTCCAAATCCAAATGTGTGATCATGGATGTGTGTGTGAATGTGTGTTTTAAAAGTATGTTAGCACTGCAGATGTTTTTAAAAAATCTTCAACCACACATATATAATTAAAAAAAAAAAAAATATATATATAATATGTATTGGCTTCAGCTACATTTTTCAATTCTACACCTTTCCTCTCCTATATCCTTTTCCTTCCCTTTTTCTACCTCTGATTCCCAGCATCTGGCTGGATAAAAATAATGCAGAGTTCACTCTCAGAAATTCACGTGAAAATTGAAGCAACAAGAAGGAAAAAATTTCATTTCTTTTAGGTCTTTTGTTGAATTTTCTGTAAACCTAAATTGACTATTAAACTGACACTAAAATATATATTTTGGTGGGTGGATATGCTAATTTTGGGGGTTGTTACTGTGCTTACAGGGAAAGTAATTGGATTATTTACTTAAGCAAAATGATATTTCTGATAAAGAGGCTTCTGAACAAGAAACAAACACTTAGAATCAACACTTGTGACCAGAATCTTAAATGTTTTGTTGTTGTCATTGATTGTCAGCTTGTTTTACAATTGTTCCAGGGTTTAAGAAAAGAACTCCAAATATCAATCTATAAATTTTATAGCTCTCCATGTAACTTAGAGTATCTACACCCTCATAGACCTACAACAAATATGACATATTAATTGACACTCTTCTTGTGTTAATTGAAAAGTGGTTTTCTATCTTAAGCTACAATCTCTTTTTTGGAGATGTTTATATATAGTGTATAAACTCCACATATCTTCTTATAATCTCTTGTATAGATTGAAGCCATTTTAAACTTTACCCTATTGGGGTATTTTTGGCATATTGCCTTTTTTTTTTTTTCAATTCTTAGTATTGCAGTAGCCAATCTGAAGGAATGTCCCACAATATCAGCAGCAAAGAAGACTTCAATCAAACTCTGATATCAAGTGAGCAAACTAATGGAGTGGATGATCTCATTGAGACGGTGAGAGCTTTACCCCTTATTAAAGGATCTAGCTGGTACCGGACCTCATGAGGATAGTGCACGGTCCACCTGTCAGCTCATCCTTTCCTAAAGAAATTTGCCAATTGTTTAATTGTTTGGCCCAGGAATTACAAAATAATTGTATGTTTAGAAATTATTAAACATTTAACATGTATAATAGGGATATGTATTTTATAGATATTAATAGATGTATTTAACCTGCAGCACTAAGAAACCTATAATATAGATCAGACAATATATGCATAAAGACAGATAACGACATTTATGACAGAATGATAAAATCAAAAGATTGAAACCTGCCCTGTCTAGTTTTTAAGTGTTTATATTAATAAAATAGAGAAGGTTTCCAGACAAAATAGAATCACCTCCTTGTTCTGCACATAACTGATATCTGGCAAACTGACCATGACTTATTAGAAAATAGTGTAAAAGAGACTTGAGGCCACAGTCCCTACTATTGAACATGTTTTCAAAAATACGATAGGTTATTGGTTCTGTGAGGTTAAATAGAAATGAGCTTTGGGTTCCAATTCAAGCTCCTATTACAACTTGCCTAGATCACTTTGGACATATCACTTAACCCCTCTGTATCTCTGTTTTATCTGAAAAGTGAAAATATTAATATTTACCTTGATAGCATGCCTTCTGTAAGAATTAAATAAGATGTATATGAAGCCTCATAGAAGAAATATAAAGAAGGGTACAAATGAAAGTTTATTGATTTTCATGTTTGTCTTCAATTAGGCTAGCAACTGCTTTGTCTTTTATCTTCTCTTTATGTTGGCATTTGACATCAGCAAGTGATCATAGGGATAAATAGATTTTGCACAAGACATAGGTCAGTAGCTTGCATGAATTGGTTGGAATCATTATCCAATTCACTTGAGGCTTAAGCCCTGTAGTCTTCAAAAGACCATAACCTAGAGGATCAATAATATACTTTGATACTTATTTAACAGTTAATTGGGAAAAGAATGTCATCCATAATATATGAATGGGATGTACATTTTCCCCAGAGACAGAATAAGGGCAGACTAAATTCTGGTTCCTAGTTTTTGGATTCCTCAATAATATGCTAAAAATGCAGAATAAAAATAATAAATGTATAGTTATTCTATTTTCTTATATTTAGGTAATATATACACATTATTAATTATGTTTCTAGTTAGATAGTACATTTTTAAAGCAGTGAAAAAAGAAAAAAGGAGATTTGTACCTTGCTGAAAATATCCCCAGATTAGTAAACTCAGATTTGAAGTCTATAAAATAATAATTTAGTAATGTGATTTTAATATGAAATTTTACAATGTTATAGAAGACAATGCAATATAGTAAAATGAGAAATGATCCTTAAAAGCATGTGGCTTTATGATGTGTATTGGCTCTTTGGATATCATATGGTAAAATCCCACTAGCAAATATAATGTTTAAATTACTTGATAGTTACAAGGCAGCACCATCTTAAAGACTACAGTTAGCTTTTTTCCCCAGAGTTTTCAGTTGAAAGAACTTTTACTTAATTTATTAAGTGAAGAATAACTCCTGAAAATGCCCTTCCACAAAAGCAAACTGCTGATTGAAAGCCGTGGTGAAGAAGGCATATCTTTCCGAAGGAGTAGCTTGTAATCCATCTGTTACATATGACATTTCTGTTAAACAGGCCAAAGTGTTTGTAAATAACTTATCTACAGTGTGTGAGAAAGTTTGGACTTTGGGACTTCATCAGACTTTCCTGTTAATGCTAATAATTGGAAGATGGCTTCTACCCATTGGAGGTGGGATCACTCGGGACCAACTCTCTCAACTTCTCCTTATGTTTGTGGGGACAGCCGCTGACATACTGGAATTCACGAGTGAGACTCTGGAAGAACAAAATGTGAGGTAAGTAGGTCCTACAGTGAAGTCCTTCTTAGCAACGTTAGGCTCACATCTGTCTCTGCTTTCTCATTTATATTCTGCATGAATAAAGATTCTTTCAGTATGTCATTATGTCCAATAATAGAATAGCACAGTTCATAAGAATTTGCTGCTGTTCAGATACATATTATGTACCAGCCTAGTTTTTATAATGCTTAACATTTATAAAGGAGGTTTCTGTTAGGGAAAAGGGGCAAATAATATTTCCTATTGGTGAGAACAGAAAAGTGCTACATGACCACTGGTCAGGTGGGGTCATGCATCTCTGAAAATATTCTGCTGGTAGAATGAGCACGCCCAGCTCTTCTTTCATATCCCCTAGTGCTCAGTAACATATGCAATCTAAAGATCCTATTCTAAAGCAGAGCAGAGCGGCAGTTCCAAGAGAGAACCTAGAGGAGACATAAAAGAATCTTGTTCTTGCCCAGGTGAGGAATTTACATTTCCTGGTGTGAATGGAAAATTTGACAGATTAGGATTTATTTTACTAAATTTTATTTTTAGTCAGTTTTGTTCAAAGTGCCCAAAGGCTTTCTGGTGTAAATGATGATAAATTAAAACTTATTGAGTTGGTACTTTTATTTTTGCCACAAGCAAATAAACTCAGACTCCATGATCACATCTGTTTTTGGAACTACTTTCTTACATTAGGGATTTAAGTCACAGTGCTTGAATGTGCTTTAAGCTTGGGTTGTTTTGCACTCCACTATAAAAATAAATTGGAACTAGGCTGGCTTTTAATGCTACAGTTTACTTTATGCTGTGTTTTTCAAACAATGAAACATAAAGCTGAGCAAAACATACTAACTTACTGAGTAAATGTAATATCCCAATTACAGCCCCAAATATATTTATAATCATCGTTACCTTTAAAAGATAATTTTCAGTTTCATTTATATTAATTTTTCTTATAGGTTTTTAAATGGACATTTTCTTTTTAAAAAATAATCCAACCTAAATTGATCCACTGTCATCAAAATGTTGAATTTAGTTTTATAGTTTTACTACCTTACAATGGTCAGTGCTTTACAATGCATAATGTATTTTCAAATAGTTTAGGACACCTATAATACAGAATTATAGTGATTATAATTTTCTTATAAATGTGTTACAAGGAAAGCATGAAGAAATCATGATGGAGCACACAAACACAAAAACAAATAACTACAGCCATGGTAACAGGGTTATGATAATATAAAGATAGTTTACTACAGTTACATAGATATGAACACATACATGCTAAATATCTAGAGACATGGGAAAGATATAGGATAGGAAAGGGTTTATTTAGAGAGGGGCATCTTGAGGGGCCTACCCAGTCTGAATATACCACGTTTCATAAAAATGTGAGAAATATCATACAGTTGTCTTAATGGCCTGTTTATTAGGTCTATCCAGAAATGTCACCAAGGGGTCTTTTATAGATCAATGTTTGCCAATAATTGTTGAATACTAAATGAGTTAATGAATAAAATCATAATTACTGGGAAAAAGAAACTTTGAAAACAATGAGGCCTTCACTCATTCACCAGCTATTGATTGATTTTCTAGTAACTGTGCTAGTGAGAGCTAAGCAAAAGGATACACAGTACTATCCCAATCTAGGCTAAGTCAGTTCAGCAAGAATTTATGGCGCACCTGAAGCTCTAAGACATGTAAACACATCCTAATTTCTTCCGCCACTAACAGATTAACTTGAATGCTTCATGAATTTCTTTCTTAAAATTTTAATATATTTTGTTTACATAAACTTGTATCATGTCCAGAGAAAGTGGACGTTAAATGGGACTGAATAAGGTGTAATGTGATTTGTGTTATTAAAATTTTTTTTCAGTGGTTATGGTCTTAGATTGAAGTCGTTTTTACTTTTGATGTTAATTGCGTTGTGTCAATAATCTTCTATAATCGCTACTCCATCACAGCAAGTCTCTACTACTCAAAGACCCCGCCCCTCAAAATCAGACCCAAAGAGAACCTAGAGTTTTTCTTTCTCCTAAAACCCACCTCCCAAGTTCTGATTTCCTATCTCTGGTCCCACCTGTACTGCAAGAATTGACTGTCTATGTCCATCCCTTCAAAGGAGACACTTAATCCCATCCCAAAGGAGCCATCCCATTTGACTTCAAAAGGACAATTGTGAAGAATAAACTTAGTATACAAGTTAATTAATCTTAATATACAAGATATTTGCATGTAATAACAGAGGGGATCATTTCATTATAGCCATCATAGTATTGCCTATTATTATGATATTTTATTTTCTGTTTTATTTTATTCCATATTTTGGGCTGATAGATTTAGGAAAACGCCTGCAGCAATGTCTACATCACAATGATAGCTACATCTCTTTCCTCATCCTGGCAAATACCTCAAATCCAATTTTTCCATGTTCACACATTGACGTTCATTTGCCTAGTTTTTGTGAATTTAAATATGCTTCTGAGATCCTGCATTTTTTTTCTTAGTAGCTTTACTGAGTTACAGTAATTCTACAGTTCAATAATATTTAATAAATGTATACATTTATGCAACCATCACAACAATCTAAGTTTAGAAAATTTCCATTATTCCAAAAAGTTTCCCTGTAGCTGTTTCTCTTGGATAGATACTAGGTGTTTCTCTTGGATAGATACTAAAGAGTTAAACGACTGGGTTTCACATTAAGCAAGTAATGGTTAACTTTTTAACAAATAACCAAACTGCTTTCTAAAGGGGCTATACTATTGCCCCCCAGCACTGTAGAAGAGTTCCATTTTCTTCACATTCTTCACATGCTCACCAAAACTCTATTTTTTTTTTTTTTAGTCTTTATGTTTACAGCCATTCTAGTGAGTGTACCTCATGATTTAAATTTGTATATCCCAATGATTACTTATGTTGAGCAACTTTTCATGTGCTGATTAGCTATTCTTATATCTTCTTTGTTCAAATTTTTGCCTATTTTTTATTAGATCATTTGTCTTATTATTGAATTGTAAGAGTTCTTTAGTATACTATGGATACAAGTCCTTTATCAGATATATGAATGTAAGTATGTTCTACCTGTATATGACTTGTTTTCATTTGAATAACTAAAGTTTTTAATTTTGATGAAGTTCAGTGTATTAGTTTTTTCTTTTATGTATCCTGCTTTGGGTGTCATATCTAAGAAATATTTTACTAACCCAATTTTAGAAGAATTTTCTTCTCTGTTTTATTCTAGAGCTTTTGTAATTTTAGCTCTTATATTTAGTTCTATTATCAGTTTTTATTTAATTTTTGTGTATAGTGTAAGGTAAGGGCCCAAGTTCATTATTTGTTTGTTTGCATTGTCCCTACACCATTTGTTGAAAAACAGTCCTTTCCCTATTAAATTGTCCTGGCACATCTGTCAAAAATGAATTGATCACAGATGTAAGGGTTTTTTCCTGGACTTTTTATTCTGTTCCATTGCTCATTATGTCTATCCTATGTCCATAAAACACTATCATGATTACTGTTAACTTTATAGTTAAGTTTTGAAACTGGGCAGGGCAAGTCTTTCAACATTGTTCTTTATAAATTTGTTTTGGCTATTCTTTGTGTTTTCATATACATTTTGTGATCAGCTTGTCAAGTTCTATAAGAGAAGCCTCCTGAAGTTTTGGATTGTGCTGAATCTAAGGTCAATTTGGGAAGAGATGCCATCTAACAATATCATCTTCCAATCTTGAACATGGAATGTATCATTTATTTAGATGTTCTTTAATGTCTCTCAGCAATGTTTTGTATTTTCAGTGTACAGGTCTTATACTACTTTTCCTAAGTATATTCCTAAACTATTTTATTGAAAGGTTTTTGTTTGTTTTATGTTGGCTGGGTGTTGGCACTTGTTTAAATACTTTTTCTGCTTTTATTGAGGTAATAATGTGGTACTTGTTCTGTATTCTGTTAATATGTTACATTTATTAATGTTCAGATGTTAAACCAACCTTGAATTCTTGGGATAAATCCCATGTGGTTTTGTTGTGTGATCTTTTAATATGATTCAGTTTGCTAATATTTTGTTAATAATTTTTACATTTATGCACATGACTTATATTGATCTGTAATTTTTTTTCTAATATCTTTTCCTGGTTTTAGAGTGAGGATAATACTGACCTCACTGAACACCTCAAGAAATGTTCCTCTTTTCTTCATTTTCTGAAAGACTTTGTGTAGGATTGGTATTATTTCTTCTTTATATAATTTATAGAATTCACCCATGAGCCCTTCTTGGCCTAGGCTTTTCTTTGTGGGAAGTTATTTTTTTTTTAATTTATTTTTTTTATTACTAATTCAATATCCGTATTTCTTATAGGTCTATTCAGACACTCTGTTTCTTCTTGAGCCAATTTAGTTTTTTGCTTCTTTCTAGGAATGTGTTCATTTTGTGTATGTTTTCTAATTTTTGGCATAAAGCTGTTTATAACATTCCTTTATAAATATGTTTATTTCTGTGAGGTCAGTCATGGGTTTCATTCCTTAGTTTGGTAACTTCTGTCTTCTCTATTTTTTTCTTGTTCAGGTTTATCAATTTTGTTGATCTTTTAAAAATTATCTTGGCTTCATAGATTTTCTCTATTGTTATTCTGTTTTATAGGTCATTGATTTCTCCTCTGATTTTTATTTCTTCTTTCTTTTCCTTTAATTTTTTCTTCTTCATTCTAGTTTCTTAAGGCATAAGCTTAGACTATTGATTTGAGACCTTTCTTTTTTTCTATTATAGTCATCCAAAGTTACAAATTTTCTCTAACCACTGCTTTACCCACATACCATAAATTTTGTAAGTTAACTTTTTGTTTCATATGGTACAAAATATTTTCCAATTTCTCCTTTGGTCAATAGGTTCTTTGGATATGTATTGTTTACTCTTCAAATATAGGGGGATTTCCCAAATTTCTTTATGCTGTTGATTTCTGTTTCAATTGTGTTGTAGTCTGAGAATATTTCTAAGTTTTTATCTCAACACTTTTAAATTTAATGAGACTTGCTTATGGCCTAGCATATGGCCTATCCTAGTGAATGTTATGTGAGTGCTACAAAAAATGTGTATTTTCCTGTTGTTGGGTGGAGTGCTCTATAAATTTTGGTTAGGTCAAGTTGTTTGATAGTAGTATTCAAGTCTTCTTCATCCTTAATGATTCTTTCCCTAGATTTTATATCAATTACTGAGAATGGGATATTTAAATCTTCAACTATAATTGTTGAATTGTATATTTCTCCTTTCAATACTGTCAGTTTTTGTTTCATATATTATTTTGGGACTCTGTTTTGAGGTGTGTATATATAATTTAAAAATACATTTTTGATGCATTTACACTTTTTCATCATGAAAGCCTTTCTCTTTCTGTAGCAACATTTCTTGTCTGAAAGTCTATTTTGTCTCATATGAATATTAGCACTCTAGTTCTCTTATGGTTACTGTTGGCATGGGATATTTTTACCATCCTTTTATTTTCAAAGAATTTATATCTTCATGACTAAACTGTATCTCTACAGGCAGCATCTACTTTGATCTTTTCTTTTTCTCCCAGCTGTCTTTTGATTGGAGTGCTTAATCTATTAATATTTAATATATCTATTTACATAGTTGGATTTGCATCTCACATTTTGCTATTTGATTTTTTATATGTTCCATGTCCATTTTGTTCCTATGTATCTCCTTTACTGCCATGTATGTGTGTTACATAGATATTTTTGGTGTAAAATTTTAATTCCTCTATTTATGTTTTAAAATTATTTTCTTAGTGATTGCTTGAGGGATTACAATCTACATTTTAACTCCTCATACTTTATTATAGATTAATACTGACTAAATTCTGGTAAAGTATAACAACATTGCCCCACTATAGCTCTATTTCTTCCCCCCTTTTTTTGAATAATTGTCATATATATTATATATACAATAGCACAGTGTTAAAATTATTATTTTATTCAATGTTATGGGATTTTTTAAAGAAATTAAGAGAAAAGTTTATATGGCTGTATAATATATTTATATGTTCTTTTATATTTTCCCACATAATTACCATTCCTATTTCTCTTATTTCTTCCTGTGGGTTTGAGTTACCTTCTGGTGTCATTTCTGTTCAGACTGAAAGACTTCCTTTAGTATTTCCTCTAAGTCAGGGGTTCTTAACCAGAGGTCCACAGGCCCCTTGGGGGTCCATGGAAAGATTTCAGGGGGTCCGTGAGCTTGAATTGAAAAACATCAACTTATTATCTTTATTTTCTCTGAGAGAAAGGCATGCCAATGTTGAGTGTTGTAAAATTATCTGCCACTACATTCTGAGAAGGGGTCCGTGGTTTTCACCCTACTGGTAAAGGAGCCCATGGAACAAAAAGGTTAAGAACTCCTGCTCTAAGTCAAGTCTGTGACCAATAAATTCTCCCAGTCTTTCTTTAGTTTGCCTTCATTCTTGAAGGATGGTTTTGCTGAATATAGAATTTTTGGTTGATGATTTTTTTTCTTTCAGCCTTTAAATATTCTACTGTATTCTGGCCTGAACTGTTTTTGATGAGATGCTAGCCATTAATTGTTTTGTTGTTACCCTTTATATGATGATTCATTTTTCTCTTGCTGTTTTCAAGGTTTTCTCTCTTTAGCTTTCAGTATCTAGGTGTGAATCTCTTTGTCTTTAACATCAAAACCAATTAGGCCTTTGTTGATCTTCTTGGATCTGTAAACTAATGTTTTTCCTCAAATTTGGGAATTTTTCAGTAATTATTTCTCCAAATATTTTTTTCTGCTCCTTTCTCCTCTCTTTCTGGGACCCTATTCCACATATGTTAGTATGCTTAATGGTGCTCCATAGGTCTCTGGACTCTATTAATTGCACTTATCTTTTATCTGTTTTTTTAGACTGGATAAATTCCATTAATTAATCTTTGAGGTCACTAATGCTATCTTCTGCCGTCTCAAATCTACATTTAGAGTCAAATTGTAAAATCAACCCAGTGAATTTTTCACTTCAACTCTATAATTTTTGTTTCATTTTTTATGGTTTTTTACTTCTCTATTTAGATGATCTCCTTTTTGATTGATTGCCATCATATTTTTCTTTAATTTACAAAACATAGTTTTGTTTCATTCTTTGAACATATTTAAAATAGCTGGTTTGATGTCTTAGTCTGTGAAATCCAACATCTATGCCCTATCAGGGTTAGTTTTTATTGTTTTTTTTCCTTTACTGAGTACAGGACACACATTTCTGTTTCTTTGTATGTCTCATATTGTTGTTGACAACTGGACCTTTCAAACATTATTTTATAGCAATACATTATCCTTAGGTTTCTCTCCTCCCTCAGGCTTTTGCTTGTTGTTGTTTTGTTATTTTAATAAGTATCTGAACTTAATCTGAGGAAATTATCTTCCTTTTTTTGTAGTCACTGATCATTCTGCTCAATTTTTAAATTCTTACTTTTATTTTTTGCTCATTTTCTTAGAGTTATGTCTGTAACTACATAGCTTAATAAACAACTAATGATTTGAGCAGAGGTTATGTTCAAACACTTCAAGCCCATCAGACTTCCAGCCTCTGCTGATGGATCTGTGTATGAGTTGGGTAGCATATTCAAAGTTCAGGAAATTTTCACATATGCCTCAGCTTTTAAGTTCCAAGGGGCTTTCATGGGTCTTCCTTGTACATGCCTGCAGTTTCTTAGTCAGTCAGTCATATACAGAAAGATTATCTGGCTCTTCTATGGCTATATTTTCAGAATCTCCCCATTAAAGTTAAAGTTAGTTTACCACTACTCACACCAACTGGGTTTGCAATCTCAATGTAGCAAAGCAAATCCACTCCCCAACACGTATAACACTGGTTGCAAAGCTATAGTTTCTTGTCCATTTCCAACCAAGATTTTACTTTTAATGATAACACCATTAAGTGTGAGATTTCATACTCCACTTCAAATTAAGTCAGCGCCCACTGGCCAGGAAGGGGTTCTGGTTTTCATTACCAAGTTCTCCCTGGTAAAACTATCACTGTAGCCCAGCTGGAAGAATATGGGAACATCAGTGAGCAAGAATGCTGCAGATTCTCATTGTTCTTACCCACAGTTCTATCAGCTTTTCATGAATAAATGTTAGTCAGTTTGTTGTTTGCCTTTGATTGAGTTCCAGAGCCCAGACAATTTTGTCCAGTGTTATACATGATTTTTGGGGGTTGGGGTTGGGGTGGGCAGTAATTTGCTGATCTTTCCATTCTGTTACAGTTACCCTCAAGCTTTTGGACAAGTCTGAATTTCCATATCATTGCCAGGAAGAGTTCACTGATCATTTAAAAATTTGCAGATAACTTGGGTCAGTCTTTATTGAACATAGGTCATTAAAAAAAATCCATTTCTGTTACTTCATTGTATTTGACCATACAAATACCACCAAATGCCAGTCTTTCTCCTCTCAGTTTTCTTAGTGTAATTAAAATTATACTTCTCAAAATCTTTTGCCTCTATATGAATGGAGTCCATTGTCTCCTTAGGTGCTTCTCAAGTGACATTTGTAAAAGTAGATTTCACCTATAGGACAATGTTGGATAAATCCACCTCCAAATTCTTGCACATAGTTTGAGTACTTGCCACTTAAGCTCAGTGATTTATCTACATTCCAGTGTTTTACCTTTCTGAGTAATTTTTACTGTCTAATCTAAAAGTATAGATTTATCTGCCTGAAAAATTTCTGGCTATCATTTATAAAATTACTTTTAATAATTTTACTAATGTTTTTCTCACCATCCACATACTCCCATATTGTGTATGGGCTTAGATAATATTTGTATATGCAAAAGGCATTCATTCATTATTTTAGTGTTAAAGTTGGTTTACTGAGGACTAGGGTTAGGCTATATTTATTCCTATTTTGTAAGATGGTAATACGGAGACAGAGTTTTTAAGAAGCAGATTCTCATAATAATAATAATAATCGGATAATATTTATCACTGGCTGTGTGCTGAGCTCTAAGAGCTTTAGTTGTAAGAAGTTATTTAGTCTTTAACCTTATGAAGTAGATGCTATCATTGACCCCATTTTATAAGCTGAGGAAAGTAAAACAATAGATGTTAAGAAAAATCTCGGCTTACATGATAATAAAAATAACTAACTTGAACTAATTTGTAGTAATCCACCACACTAAGCCTGTGTCAAATGATAGTCTAAGAGCTTTATATGTTTAACATTTTAAAATAACATATTTAATAAAATTATCGAATAAAATCCAGTAGATATTATCATCATCCCCATTTTATGGATGGGGAAACTAAAGAATACAGCTATTAAATTACTTGTTCATATTCATGCAGCCAGTAAGTGATCAGTATAGGATTAGGTCAAAATATCCTATTTCTCTAGTGAGGGCTGGAGCTGGGTTTTGAATTCTGACAACCCAGTGTCAGAACTCAAGCTTTACCACTACTCCCTACTACCTTGCAAATAAATTGCACATGAGGATTTTTTTTTTTTTTTTTTTTGGTACTGGGGCCGGGGTTGAACTCAGAACCTCATTTGTGGGAAGCCAGCCCTCAACCACTGAACCATATCGGCCCCCCTGGGTTGATTTTTTTCACTTGTTTGCTTGTTGTTTTTTTTGTTTTTAGGAGGCACCGGTGACCGAACAAAGGACCTCCCATGAGGGAAGCAGGCACTCAACCACTTGAGCCACATTTGCTCCCTGCCATGAGTTTTTGGTAGAATTATTATTGAAGTTTGGGATAAAAAGAAACTACAAACGTTACCATCTATTATAAAATCTATTTCATATCTAATCACAAAATCCCCTCCAAAATACCCTCTATAAGATTTTGCCCAATCCCAACTTGAGTATTTTCACTAATTTAGAGTATACTAAGCCCAGGGTAAACGCATTTTATTTTGAGGTAATATTATTAGAAAGTACTTCCCTCTATTGTGATGAAGTTTGGATTCTTACAGGTGAAACGCCAATTCTTTCAACCCAGATTGGGCCTCTGGAGGCACAATAAATAAGTTTAATTCTTATGGCACTTGAAAGCCCTTTAAATATATGAAATAAAGCTTTTTAAGAAATCTTCTCCAAATTTCAGTTTCTTGAATTAGCTCACATATAACAGCTCTGAGTTCTCTCTCAAACCTAGTCTCTCACTTTTGATACAGTAACTTTATAAAAGTTCCTCTTAAAACATGAAGCATAACATACAATATTTCAGATATATTCTGAACATTGTCGAATAGAGCAGGGCTAAAACTTACCATTTTGTTTATGGAAATAATGTAATGGTTACAACCACATTACTTTGGACAAGTTATTTCAACTTTATGCCTCAGTTTCATCTTTGGTAAAATAATTGTAACTACTTTGAAGAGTTGTTACGAGGATTGAGTGTGATATACTAGAGTTAAACATTTTGAAAACTACATGGCACATAGTATAAGCTCAGAAACTGTAGGTAACATTATTTAAAATTTTAGACACTTACTGAAGGTCTATGGATCGACACTGACATTTCAAAGAGTCTAAATTCCTGAGGCACTTCCACTTAAAATTCTAGACTTTATACTTGTGAAGGAGCCTGTGATTGCATTTGATTTGGGAAAATCATAAATCATGTCACACTGTGTACTCATAATTAGATAAAAGTAAGGGAAAATCCTTGAGCCTTTTTTTTCAAGGCTGCTGCTGTAAAACTCTATCTCCTCTACCCTATTCTAGGTCATCCAGTTATATCCTGGCAAGATCTTTTGGGATTCAGAATGTGTCTCCCATTGTATTGGTTTTCCATCCAAGCTCCATGTCCTGTGCACATATGAGACACCTCCATCAATGTTGTCCACCAAGTCACTGATGGAAATGTGAAGACGAACAGAATCACGGGCCTGCAGCCACCCATTAGAGAGCTCCCTTTGGAGATAGTTGTTTAAACAGTGGAATCCACCTAAAAGTACATACAGAAGAAAACTTCTTAATCTTGTTAATAAGGACACTATGGGAAACTTTTTCAGAAACCTGTTTAAGTCCAAATGCATTATGTCTGTCATCATTTTATACAGCATTACCTGCTTGGTAATCCTAACTTGATTTTATTAAAAAAGGAAATAAGCTTTGTTGAGTATAGTTTGTTCTTAGGGAACCTGTGCTGATTCTTAATAGTAACTGCCTTCTTCTACAAGGGCTCTTAGAAAACTTTCAAATAATCACTTATAAATCGGACTAGTGATTAATAGTAAATGTGCCTTTTGTAGTTTAAGAAATATTTCTGCTTCATTTAAAAATTTGAACTTCATTTTTCTATCATCAGCCTTGTCTCCACTATTAACTTCCAAGACAGGTCTTGATAGCTTATAAGTCTCATTTACAAATTCTCTCAAAATTTCAGGACCTCTACACTTGAGGCATTTAAAGACATCCCATTCAATCATCTCCTTTAGTGTGGTTTCAATTACCTTTACTTCATGCTTCTCTAGCCCTCTCCAATCTGAAGATCACTCTTGACAAAGATGGAAACAAAATTTGTTACATCACCAACCTCAAATTGATAACTTCCTTTCTATTTTTGCTCAAAAAAATGTGACTGTGGCTTTGGTCATTTTTTAAATTATCTTTTGCATTTCTGTAAGCTCTATTCTTTCTCTTTTGCCTTCAAGACTATTCTCCTACCTATGATAATTGTATATTCGCCCTAGGATGTGGTCTTCTTTTGGACATTCAACCATTCCTTCCACAGATATATGTTGATGCCTATAATTTGCCAGAAACTGCTGTAGGTACCAGGCATAGTGGTTATGAAACAGACATAGTCCTGTTTTCTTAGAGTTTGAAGCCTAGTATTGGGTATAAATCTTTATTGTAATCATCTGACATTTTTTTCTCTGTCTGAAGATAGTGTTTTTGTATATGCTGGGATTTTAATTTTTGAGCATCATCTAACCTTCTTGAGATGTATTTTCAATTAGAGTCTTGAGATCTTTTAACAATTACCACTTTTTTCACCTGATTCTTGAAATCAGTCCTTGCAACGTCTCTGTTAACATCTAACTTTTTCTCTGACGTTTCTCTCCCATAATATTTCCACGATTTTATAAAACTAAAGATAGCAATATAGGTTCAGGAGGCTTTGCCATACTTCAGGCAGATGTTTGCACATGTGGAAGTTGGGTTTTAAGTCTCAATTACCTTTTTTCACTATTCCATAATGATAATGCATGAATTTTTCATGGCTTTCTTATGTCAACAAGCTTTTTGACAACTTACAAAAGGTTTTTTAGGGGATAAACTCAAATATGGGATGAGAAGCTTACTCTTTTCTGCATGTGATCATGATTTTTTATTACTAATTTAAAATTTTGTCTGCATTGTAGGAATAGCCCTGCACTTGTCTATGCCATCCTTGTTATATGGACATGGAGCATGCTGCAGTTTCCACTTGACCTGGCAGGTAAGTATCTTGATGTTTGCTCAAGGAAACAGAAAATTACAAATCTTGATTATAAACTGTACTGAAGCTAAGGAGGCAGTTGAGAGGATTATTGTTTTGTCGTTATAGTGTAGTTCCAATTCAGCTTAGAAGAAAAGTAGATTGAAACTTAGGAAAGCCACAGTTCAATCTACTCGTACATGGTGAGTGAAAATGAGAATGGATAAGAGTACAGGTTTATATTTACTTCAAACAATGGTTCTATCACTGATGATTTGTAAAATCTCTTGCAAACTAGATAGCATACCTGTGCCTCAGTACTTTTATCTATAAAGTGGGGATGCTAATAACAGTAGCTAGGATTAAGGGTTTTTGTGATGATTAAATGAAATACAGTTTGGAAACTGCTTAGCACAATTGCTGGCAAATAAGTATTATCTCTTAATTTTTTAAGGGGTATTTTTCATTCCTTTGTCAGACCCAGGTATTAGAACCTTAAAGGGAGTAAAAATAGTTTCAGGGCCACATTGGAAAATAAAGTTTTTAGAAGTGGTCCTTGGAGTCTTCCTGGTCTTACTTTAGTAACAATATAAATACCTAAGATTTTACAAGAAATAAACTGCTTTCCAGGCATCTCATACTAGTGACGATGTGGAGCTACATTGTCTAATATGGTAGCTACTGGCCACATGTGGCTCTTTACATTTTAAATACTTAAAATTAAATAAAATTTAAAAATTCAATGCAAATCAAACCACAATGAGATACCACTTCATACCTACAAGGATGGTATTTATTAAAAGAATGGAAAATAACAAGTGTTGGAGAGGATGTGGAGAAATTGGAACTCTAGTGCATTGTTGGTAGGGATGTAAAATGGTACAGCCACTGTGAAATGAGTATGGAAGTTCCTAAAAAAGTTAAATATAGAATTACCATATGACCTGGCAATTCCACTTCTAGGTATATATCCAAAGGAAGTGAAAACAGGGTATCAAACAGATACTTGCACCATTATTCACAGTAGCCAAAAGGTGGAAATAACCCAAGAGTCTACCAAAAAATGAATGGATAAACAAAATATGGTACATACTTATAATGGAATATTATTCAGCCATAAAAAAGAATTATATTCTGAGACAGGCTGCAACATGGAAGAACCTTGAAAATATTATGCTAAGTGAATTAAGCAAGACACATAAGGACAAATATTGTAGGATGTCACTTATATGAGATGTCTAAAAATATCAAATTTGCAGAGACAGTAGAGTAGAGGTTACCATGGGATAGGGGAATGGGGGAATGGAGGAAAGAGTATGTGTTTGATAGATATGGAGTGTTTATAAATAAAAGTAATAAAAAAATTAGTTCCTCAGTCACACTAGCCACATTTCAAGTGGCCAGTTGCCACATATGGCTACCATATTGGACATCATAGATAAAGAACATTTTTTAATCAATACAGAATGTTCAATGGTAGAATATTTAACTGGAGTCATCCATAACTTCTAAGACCCCTGGAATTTTGATTTCGAATTCTCTTGGATGCCACCTTACTCTGAAGAAATTCTAGAATTCAATAATTACATTTTCCTCAGGGTGGACTTCTTTTTTATGGCACCCTAACCTGATGGCCTCTGAATTAGAATTAATCTTTAGGACAGGGATGCTTTTTTTTTTTTCTTTTTTCTATTGTGTTTCTTTTTGGTTCACATTGATAAGCCCATAAGTCTCAGAGGCTACTTTAGACCCTAGCATCCATTTTCTGCAAACACAATCATCACTAGTTTAGTTGGCAGTTTTTAAGAAATACCAACAACCTAATTAGTGATTAACTATTATTACTATCTCTCTCTCTCTCCCTCTCTCTCTCCGTCCCTCTCTCTCTCTCTCTCTCTCTCTCTCTCTCTCTCTCTCTCTCACACACACACACACACACACACACACAAGCATGCATGCACGGATTTTGTCCCAATGTACCCTAGAAGGGATTCTACACTGGTGTCTGCTGACAATACATTAGGTGCCATCACTTCAGATGTCTAGTAACACCCTTAAGGGATCCTCTGGAAGCCCTTAGGTTGTTTTTTCTTTTGGCATTTATTGTGCTGATCCTCACCCCCCTCCCATATTTTGTGGCTTATAGCCTTGCTAAGAAAATTTTTACTTGAGAAAACAATTTTGTAAACTTTCATGGGTGATAATGTTATGCAGCTGTTTGAAAAAGAAAGACCAAATGTTACTTCTTAGTAAATCACTATTGTATTTTTTGTATAATTGTACAAACAGTACATTATATTCACCCATATCAAAGCAGCTTCAGAATATTTGCAGGCTCAAGTAGAAGGAATTCTTTGTTTGAAAATTCCAAATGAAAGACTTAATTAATAAATGGATTATTTTCTGCCCTTGACCCTTAATTAATTTTACATTTCAGAAATTTTAAAAAAAGGTTCATCTGTTGATTGGACCTCCCTTTGTTCAAATGGAAAATCAGTAATTATATCCAGTCTTTCTTGTAAACTGTGAAGGAATTAGGACAAAATAAAAGAACAATGGCATTTATTTTGAAATTTTTTCTCTCACAATTAGAAAAATATGTTTAACATGAATTGTTTGAATTTGAATACAAGCACTTGACTTTTTACAACACGATTTACACACATGGCCGAAGGAGCCAACCAGTAAAATAGGTTGGCCCTGTAGGAAGGATCCCGAAGGGACTGAGGCACATACACTCTCTTCCATCCCCTGAACCTATTAGTCAGGTAAGTCACTCATTATCACAATGGAAAGATGGAGGGAGGAAGCAGAGAGAAGCCAGGAAGGTTACTCTAATGAAATCCAACCCCACAGAAACAAAATGAGCCAGTATTGCATACCCCTCTCCTCAAAATACTATTATTATCCCAGCTTTCAAATGAGGAAACTGCGGCCCTGAAAGGTTAAGTTACATGGCCAGCATCTCACTGCTAGAAAACGGAAGAGCCAGGAGAGGCTTCCTGAGTTTGGGCCTTGAGCAAGCTGCTGGGCTGTCTGCCTACACTGCAGACCCAAGGACAGACGTGGCAATTTCCTTTATTCTTTCTTCTCTCTAGTCCATTTAATTGTGTTTTCTCCCAATGTGAGAACTAGATGATGCTCTGGGAATTTTTTTTTTTTTTTTACATGCATGGAAACTAGAGGACTGGCTTTCTTTGATATGTTTTATTGGAGTTATGACAGATTACCAATTTTGAATATAAAATGACCAAGAATGTTAAATCGCAGGTGGTTTCACTTATTCCACCAAGAATTAAATTACAAAGTCCTTCTCAATCATTTCCTGGCAGAGTGCCCTTGTTAATGACATGTCCCCATGTCATTGTATCTTAGGTTTCTTCATTTCAGCGAGACATTTTTAACTGGTCCGTCTTGTGTTTGCAGTACAGTATGTCGTGTGCCCCTCCTCTGGGACAGCGAGGGGCTTCCCGGGCCTGTTCTTTTGCCAATACAGTGCTGATCTGTGGAACATTGGCATCAGCGTCTTCATACAGGATGGCCCCTTCCTTGTCGTGCGTCTCATCCTGATGACCCACTTTAAAGTGATAAACCAGATGCTGGTGTTCTTTGCCGCGAAGAATTTCCTCGTGGTGGTGTTACAGCTCTATCGCTTGGCAGTGTTGGCCTTGGGAGTGCGCGCTTCTTTGCGAAATCTCTCAGAAGGCCGGAAGGGGGAGAACAACAGACTAAACCGGCCAGCAGAGAGTGTGCTCTCAACCCAGGGCTGGGAGAGTGCGTCTGAGGTGGACTCAGCTGTTCCGTTGCGGCCCTTACCACTCGCCTCAGGTGGCTGCCTCCCCGAGCCATAGCTATTTATTCACAGCCGTGTGCATTCTAGAACATTCGACTTTCTGGTTCTTCTTACAGACAGGATCTCATTTTCTTTTCTTTCTTTTTTTAACCTTGGCATATAATAATTTTCAAAAGAATAACATAAAAAGCGATCTTAAAACCAAAGCTGAGGAATTTTCTTTTTTCAGCTGAATGAATGGAAGGAACTTTCTTAGTGGCTATAGCTACAACTTCGGTGTGATGGTATCAGATGTTACAGCTGTTCAGCAACTGAGCGATCTGTTTGTGTTGAACTGTTTGAAAAGCTATGGACAGGGTTTACAATGACATGCCCTCAAAAGATTTAGTGCAGACAAACTGTCGTTGCTATTAACTGAAAATACGGAAGCTTTGAACTTTGGCTCCATTGTTAGACTATCTCATCTGATCTTTTCTGCAATGTCCCTCTGACATAAAAAATATACATTCAGTGAATGCAGAACAAATGAAGGGGAAAGTGCTTTTAAAATTACCTCACTGTGGGCTGGAAGCAGTGAAAACCTCTGCCCAGCTTCCATATCATAGACAGTCCTATTCATCGCTGCACAGGCCTTCCCAGGAAAATAATTTTCCTGGACTTACGTGGTATTCTGTCATGGCGCATCTGCTCTTACAGAAATTTTATTGCTTTTGGCTTGGGCATTGCAAAATTCACAGCAAGCCATTTTAGTTACATATACTGATTGCAAAACAAGAAATTCTGGTAAAATGCTAGAAAAGTCACAATTTCCACTCAGAACACGATTTGCGGTATTTGTCAGTGTTTTCTTAATCCCACTTGACCATTTTCTATATTGCAGAGTTGAATTGTGTGGGTTGATGAAGGGAGGCTCCAAAGCAGTGATTAGAGGTGTTTCAGGGCTTTTCAAGTGTCCTCCCCATGATTACTTGTGTGTGCCAGGAGTAGCAAACATAGCCATAGCTCCTCTCAACTGCCACCACTGGAGATGGCCTTTGGTCTCAGGCAGCATCTTGGCAATGGAGGATATCAGCCCTAACCATGGCCAACAGCCCTTGATTAGTGATGGGGGGACTAGAATATGCCACAGTATTGTGGAAATCAGGAAATTCACTTTATTCCCCTGCATTAAGACATCATTTCCCCAGTATGGAAAGAGCCATACTTTCCCTTTATATGTCTCTATATCCAGAGGGAGGTGGTTCAGAACCTTTTAAAATGATTTGCACTGTTTAAAAGATAGAGTATGAAAATGCACTAAGCATTATAGCAGTAATCATATAGGGCAAACAGTTACTAAACTGTTCTGTTAGGGTTCAAAGCATAATTCCTCCTATGTTATTATGTACAGGACTTCAAGGGGTCATTAAAAATAAGGCAGGGTATGGCCATAAGTTGGATGTGACCTATAGACAACTAGTTGGGACAATTGTATTTCTAAATCTGTTATGAGGTTATGTCTGTTCAAAACATTTGATGAAAAGTTTCTTAGACAAATCTGTTTTTATACAAAGAAATACATATATCCCAATCAATATCTTCTGCAGCACCTATCATCATATATATTTCTATTTCTTTTACTTCTTATTTTTTTTAATTTAAACAATATAATGGCTGCAAAATTACACATGAAACTAATGGAATACAATTACAATTTTCCCTAATAATTTTATGAAAGTTAAAATCAGAAAATTATATTTATATGAGGTAAAGAATTTGGCAACTTGTAAGGGCATACTATTTAAAATGCTTAGCATTTGAAAGCAAAATAATAACTGCTATTTATAAAAATGCTTCAGCAGAATCTGTTTTTATGTTGACTATTCTATATTGAATGTTTTCTTCCACAGCATGTATGTGCTACTTATTATTGCAGATTTGCTCATGGCATACTTTTCATGTTTTAATTTTTTTCTTCCAGCAAAACAAACATTGAGCCTCTAAAAATAAAGTATAAAGTATTATGGTTTTTGCGAAGATATTTTTAAATGCTTCCAAATCTGAAACTTGGCTTGGCTTCGTGAATGAGTTTCTAGTGTTTAAAGTATTTTGTAATTAGCACTTTTCCCGAGGCTTGGGAAATAGAAAGCCTGTCCAAATACTAGCTTTAGGGTGGCAGGAAAGCAAGAGTACCCAGGACCATCTCAGCAACTAACGGTGGCTAAAATACACACACTCTGCAAGATTTTCCAGGAAAATCTGTTAAGGGCAGCATTTGTTGTCCTAACTGCCAGTACTCCTACTTCCTTCAATAGGCTGTTTTTATAGTAGACAGAAAAATCTATATTTGTTTAGTTGGTTTTAAATACCCCTAATTCAAGGTTGTATCTATAGGACCTCTGATGAAAAGCTAAACATTTATTTAGTTACTTGTATGTTTTCATTGTAGATGGCTGTAGCAGTGTAATGTTTGACAACATCCAAGTGTTTGCTATAATGTGGCTAGAACATGTGTCACCTTCCATATGGTGGCATCCTGTGGACTTGATTATACTTTATTTGTAACAAGATAACTGACTCAGATAATCTGTATAATGCAATACAGGCCCTACCTCTACCATCTCCACAGACACACAGCCCAATCTCTCAATGATCAATGAAAGTGGCTCTTGTGTGGTTGTTGGTGGTGGTGTTATTTAATCACTTGATTAAAGCTCAATTAAATGTTCTTTTTAGAAACACATCATTCTACTTGTTAGAAAACACAGTATACATGTTTTGATGATGGTGTGTAGAAACACACTTAATAAATATCTTGTTGAGTTGGTCTGCCCTTACTGGAAGAGTCTTACTTAGAAGGCATGACTTGATCACAAACATCTCAACCTTTGTAGAAAATGAGAGGAAGGAGCAAGTCCTTCCCCCCCCCCCCCCCCACCGCCCACCTTCCTTCTTTGCAGAACAAATAAAAGTTTAGATAGATCTAAATGAAAAATTCTTTCATGACTAGATAGCAGTGGGCTGGGAGGTATTGTGAAATATGCTCTGGATTTTTTCCCACACCATCTCAGCCCTTTTGGGGTTGTTAGAACATTCTACTCCATACAGCTTCTTGGAATTCTGGTATAGGCATTCCAAGGGCTGCTACAAGAAGAAAAAGAACAAACCAAATCAAACCAACCCAAACAATAACAAACCCCAACCTTTTGATAAATGCTAATGCTTAGCTGAAGCAGTAGCCCTACTACCTATAACAGTAAACTTAGAAATTGCAACTGAATTTTGTTATACTTTTTGCCAGTCTTTCCATATTATCAATGGTAAGATTAGTAAATGGTCTTTGTTTTTTATTATTATGTTCATTTTTATTTAAGCTGGAATTGAACATAAGAAAATAAAAATTTGTATTGACCCATAACATTCTTTCTGATCTTCCAAAATGAAGATTATTACACAATTTACTCATTGATTCCATTGTAATTCTGCTAACCTCTAGCAGATATATAGCCAAGAAATATCAGGATTCACTATTGTAACATTAATTATTAACTTGTTATTTAATAGAAACTTTTCAAAGCTCTGGGCAGGCATGCATTGTAAGTGCACATGATTTAGGAATCTCCCCTCTCTGCCCCACGTTTCAGAGTTGAGCATTGACTTATTTTTGACATTTAATCTCAATGACAAACCAATTCTCCTGTTAAAAGAGAGAAAGAATTGCAAAAGTCCAGGTCTCTGTTCACCTTTGCTCTGCTCCAATGCCAGGAAAGCGAGATGTTGAAATATAGTGCAAAGCCTTTGTGATGCAAGTGAAAAATCAAACAGACTTGAATTATAAGAAAAGAAGAGGTTGTTGCTTTTTTCCCCTAATTTCAGACTCTGCTTTTTACTTAGTGGACATTCTGATTCAATCTGCTCTTGGAACCATCTGATTTGGGGTTAAATCAGGCAGCTGCAGGATGTTTACAGCTTCAAGCCTTCAAATAACTTCCCATGTGATGGAAATAATGCTAAACAATGTTTGAATAATCAACTGTCACCGTTTTTTATGTTTATCTTTTATGGCTGCTCATATTCTGAATCTTTCTTGTTAGAATATTGTAGAAAATATTTTCTCTGTATTATTTATAATTATGCTATTTTCCTATTGACCTTTGTCTTTTATATATATATTAAATAGTTTATACACAACTTTATCTTAATGTCTGTTTTTTGCCTGCTTTTCATGTCTTTGTCTTTTACTGTAATTCATTTCATTTATAGTTTTTAATCTTTGGTTTTTTAAAAAAAAACATATCTACTTTGAATATGATTAAAGTGGCATTTCTAACTAGTGAGGAAAGGCCGACCAATTTAATAAATTATGGGAAATTTTGTGATCCATCTGGAAAAAATAAAGTTAGATTTCTATTTCATGCAATATATAGAAATAAATTCCAGATGTATTAAAGATCTAAATGTTAAAGCAAAAAGTATAAAATAGTAGAAGAAAATATAGAATGTCTTTAGCATTTGAAGAAAGGGAAAGATCTTCCAGATCAAGACATGAAACCCAGAAACTATGAAAGAAAAGATTGGCAGATTTTCTAATACAAAGGTTTAATATTCTGAATGGCAAAAGTTATGAATACGACACTATGATTTTCTTTTCTAGAGAAACGCATACTAAACCACAATGGAAATACTATTTTTTTCAAATGCATACTAGATCGCGAGAGATCATTTGTCACTTACTAAGTTGAAAAGGTCTAAACGTTTTTTTAGAATGCTCTATTATAGAGGATTAGTGGGAGCAGGCACTCTTATTCATTGCTCATGAGGCTATAAATTGGTACAACTTTGGAAGGCAATCTGGAAATATCAGTCAGAATTAAAAATACATTTACCATCTGACCTAGCAATTCAACTTTGAAGACTGTGTCCTACAGATACATAAGTACAAAAATGTGTGTACAAGGCTGTTTAGTGCAGTATTTTCTGTAGTATCAACATAGTAAAATTACTTTTGTAATTTTAAAAACAATAATCAATGAAAAACAAACCCACCAACTTAAACACTTTACATGAGCTTGCTGCCATGTAGAGATAATCTGATACATTTTGGAACAAATGCAAAAGCATATTGTTCATGAAACTAAGAAAATGAAACCTTTGCAATAATAATTAAGGATTATCTATCTTTAGGAGCTTTAGGTAAATAAAAGATTTAAATCAGGTCAAATTTGGATGAATAAAAATTTAAACCAGGTCTTATGAAGGGTAAAATTCTGGGGAAATGAAATAATGACTAGATCTATAAGACCACAGTGAAATCAAAGTGATCAAAACACTCATTGGACCTGTACTGATAAGTACCATGAAGACTACTTTGCACCTGCCAAGACTCCCCGGCACTTTCACACTCCCTGACATTTATGGAGCCACCAACACAAACCATAAAGAAATGTCACATTAGATTGCATAGTCAAGCTGATTTCCCCAGGAGACACCAAAAACTGAAGGAACCCTGAAAGAGGAAACTTCAGAATGAATCTATGTATCCATTTCCAAGTCCTTATTCACAGCCCATTTAATTTGTGTATGTAAGGTTTTTTTGATTTTGTCAAATATTTACTTTACAATTGATTATAGTACGTGATCAAATGGATGATATGTAAATCTAATCAGATTATTGAGGAAAACAAAAATTCCTAAACCAACCATATGTCAGATACCGTATGATCTTTATATCCAAACTAAGAATTTTGGGCAGGGAAAATTGGATCTACAAGACAAAATATGTTTTCTCTGTGCATGCTGCCGTTCAACCTCTGCCAAATGTATAGCAGGAGAATTCAGGGGGTTGTGATTCTGGGATCTTGGGGGTTGTTTCTACCTTCTGGCAAAGAATGTTCTTCCCTATTATTCAAGGGTTCCCATATGACCTGAGTGACAGCTAACAGCTGGGTCAGAAGCTATAATTATTTCATCAGCTCTCTTGGTTTCAACTAGTTCCTATAATTCGAGACTATATTGATATCTCTAACCACAGCCTCTTTCCTGGGCTCCGTGCCTGGATTTACATTTCGCTGGTAATTCTGCAAGCATCAAAAACTCAATATGTAGATAATGCATATCTTACCATATCCAATCCACAATTTATTCCTCTCCCTCTGTCCATATAATGGCCAACAGCATCACCAGCCACTTAGGCACTCATGCAAAAACCTGGAGATATCCTTGTCTCTTCTTTCTTATGCCGCCTGCCTAAGTAATCTTGAATTCTATTAGTTATCCTGTTTCTATTCCTCTCCATCTTTACCGTACCGTCATTATTTCAACTGCTGCTATCGTTATTTAGTACTTTATCATTTCTTGCCTCAGTGATTGTGATCACTTCCCAAGGGTCTTCCCAACCTCCCTGTGAACTCCTCCGTCATTTTCTTCCAATCTGCATCCAGAGCTACCCTCAAAGGCAAATTTGACCACGACTCTCCTCTATTTAAAACACTTTGATGAGGCTTCACTGCCAAAAAGATCAAGCCTACATCCCCAAGAAAGCCATTAAAGGCCCACCATAAGCTGGCCCAAACCTGTCTCT
The DNA here is from genome assembly GCA_026826555.1 of Tolypeutes matacus. Taxonomy (NCBI): domain Eukaryota; kingdom Metazoa; phylum Chordata; class Mammalia; order Cingulata; family Chlamyphoridae; genus Tolypeutes; species Tolypeutes matacus. The sequence continues at coordinate 3,906,281 of JAKSZT010026914.1, read as the reverse complement.
TCAACTTTTTCCTTTGCACTCCCTCACTTACACACACACACACACACACACACACAGGGCTGCAACCATAATGAACTACTCATGTTCTGCTAAAGTTGCTATTAAACTTTACATTGCAATGTGTTTGCACATCTTTTTTTTTTTGTCCCCTCTTTTTTTTTTTTAAGCAATGCCCTACATTGCCAGCCCTTCGTTTCTGACTCCTTGTCTACTCCCCGCTCACCTCTCCTGGGTGGCCAAATTCCCCTAACCAGGGTTCAGAAAGAACAGCCCCGGCAGTCAGGAGTGCTCTGCATTATATGGGAACCCCAGTAGAGTGAGCAAAGACAACCCCCACCCCCAGCTTTGTTCCCTGGTTCCCAGAGTTTCTTTCAAGGCAGCAATGATAAGACAATGTAGGGAAGCCGCTGTGGCTCAATCAGTAGGGCTCCCGTTTACCATATGGGAGGCCCCGGGTTCGGTTCCGGGCCTCCTGGTGAGGGCGGGCCTGCCCGCACGGCGTGGTTGGCTAACCCAGCGAGCACAAGCGGCAAGGGGGGGATAAATGAATAAATAAATAAAATCTTAAAAAAAAAAATAAGACAATGTAAATGTAGAACTATGGAATTTGTCGCTTCTCATGGATACTAACTCGATTCTGTAGGAGAAGCAATAGGTCAGAGGTGTCCAGAAGTTTTCCCCTCTTCTCAGTTCTGGTTCAACTATGCAGTTTTGCCTGTGTTTACTAATCTAACAGCTTTTATTTACATTGCCTTATTGATATCTTCCCTTGCTCCTTGCAAAGGACTATTTCCCACTCAGCACTCACCATCTTCTTGGCAAAATTCAGAGGGCTTCACATCCTCCTGCTTGCAGAACTGAGTGATTCTCCTTTTCTGTGGTTTCATAGAACTATGTGTTTATCTCTTTCCCAGTGCTTATCATAATGTACTGTAATGATTTGCTTGTATATCTCTCTGCCCCATCAGACTGTGCGCTGTCTGTGGGCAGAGGCCATGCCTTATACTCTTTTATAGTAACCACAGAGCTCAAGGCAAACCAAAATTTCATCTGTTCCAAGAAGTCAATGAACTACTTTCTGGCTCGGGGACTTTGAACTTGCTGTTCCTTCTACCTGGGACATCCTCCCTCATTTTCCCAGAGCTGGCTCTTTGTTTTCATGTGGTTTCTAGCTTAAATGTAAGGTCCTCAGAGGCGCCATCCCTAAGTCCCTTCCACAATCAATCCCCATCACACTGACCTTTGTTTTCTTTCTAGCATTTTTCACTAGTCAAAATTCTCTTTACTTTTTGTATTTATTTACTTATTGTCTGTCTACTCTGCCTATAATGAAAATGTAAACTTCAAGGCTATTAGTCTTGTTCATCTCTGTGTTCCTAGTGCCAAGCACTTAGTAGCTACTTGTATTAGTTTCCTAGATCTGCTGTAACAAATGATCACAAACCGTGTGGCTTAAAACAGCAGAAACGTATTCTCTCACAATTCTGGAGGCTAGAAGACTGAAATCAAGGTGTTGGCAGGACCCTGCTCCTTCTGAACCATCTAGGGAAGAATCCTTCCTTGTCCCTTCCTAACTTGTCATGGTTGCTGGCAATCCTTGGCATTCTTTGGCTTGTAGCTGCCTTACTCCAATTTCTGCCTTTGTTTTCACATAGCCATCTCCCTTTGTGTGTAGTTGTGTATCTCTCTCTCCTTATAAGGACACCATTAATGGGATTTAAGCCCCCCCCCCCCCAATCCAGCATAATGTGATCTTTATTTGATTATATCTGCAAAGACCCGATTTCCAAATAAGGCCACATTCACAACTGGGTTAGGACTTCAACGTATCTTTTTGGGGAATACAATTCAACCCAACGTATTGCTCTGAAACTATTACTGAGTGCTTTATTTGTTCTGTGCTTATTTATACCTACAATTCTTTTACAACACTAAAATATATATTTAATGTATATCCTCCTTTGATCATTCATTATCATTTCTGGAGCAGTTCCTCGTGTTAACTATTCTTTGATAAGAACATAATGCCTACCTCCTCTTCATCATGTGAATGTACAGTACAGAAAGACAATCACCAAAAGCCATTGGCTTTCCCAGTCACCATCTCTTTGGCCCTCTGCCCTGGCACTGGCCAATGCCTTTCTTTAGTGGTCCCCTCTGCTCCCATGGTGTTGTGAGAACTGTCACCTCCTGGTTCTCATATTTCCTCTTTGTCAGCTCCTTCTATATCTATGGCTGTTGTTTACTCCTTCATCCCCTAAAAATAGGTTGTCCTACCTTGTCCCCCTGGGCTAATCTCTTCCTTTGTGATTTCACTCCCTTGAGTGGCCCCATAAATCTGGTTCCACATTTCTATGTAGATGCCTTTCTCTCATTTCCAACTTAATGTGTCCATATTTGAATTAAAAACAACCCCCTCCCAAACCAGCTCCTTTTCTTGACCCCTCAATTTCTGTTATTAGAACCACCATCCTTAGTCTTTTGTCTAAAACTAGGGAGTCATATTTCACTGACTCCTCTTTCACACATTTGCTGAATCCTATTTCTTTTTTCCTCAATGAATATGATTTTGTTGCATTTCTCTGATCATATAGACTTATATGTTCCATATGAATTTATGTGTTCAATGTAATGATTTAAAAATACAGAAAAATATTAGGGCTAGAATAAAAAAACACATGTAGTCCCACCTTACTATAATGTTCACCTTTAATAATTTCATGGTCAAATTATTTGTGAATCTCTTAATGCAGATAGAAAACTAGATAAAGTGGGATGTTACTGGTTAATGGTTTAAACATTTTAAAAGTCAAAAAATGCAAAAATTGTGTTTTAATTTGAATTTGTATGATGAACAACTTTGGTTCTCAATCTCATCTTTTACTTTTATAAAGGTATATATAACCTCAGTTGGAGATATGAAAATTGTCTATGTTTTAGACCTTTTGAGAAGCTGAAGCCTGGACCAAATGTGCCCTTGTGGTAAATTCTGGAATTGGAAACTTGTTTTATTCATCTTTCTGTGTCCCAAGGAGACTCTTATAGCACATGTGGAATACTTTTTTACTCTGTGAATGATAAATTGGCATTCACAAATATCTTCCAATACTCTTTACAAGCCATTGCTAGCTATGTGAGGGATACTCAAATGAATAAGACATTGCCCTTGCTTTTGAGGAAATTTATATCCCTGATCTTTTTTAAAAAAAGCAACTATAGCCTCCATAAACTTCCCTCCCTACCATCTATCTTGATGCCTGAAAGGCCTCATTTTGGTTCTTTATGGGTTTTGTGTAAAACCTGACATCCTCAGCCTTTCTCTCAACATTCCCTTTGCAATATGAGAGAGGATGTAAAAAAGAAAGGAGATTTGAGAGGGCTGATTTAAAAGAACAAAAATTGTTTGTTGTTTGAACACACGTTTTTGTGGATTGGTGGCTTTTGATCACTGTGGAATGGTCACTGTAGGATCCCCGATATAATGAAAGTGTTCATCTTGAACCTATAATGATTTGGGCTATAAACTGCTATCTTCTTTTCAAAGGCTGCAGCAGTTCTAGAGGAGCTCTCTCTGAACTCAGTCATATATCTGTACTCAAAGTGGTGCGACACTGTTCATAGGAAAGCACCAAAGAAGACTTAAAAGCATTATATGGACTGTGAGAATAATCTAAAGTATATTCCTGGTAGACACCCAGCATTTAAGATGCTTGTTTGCCACATGGTAGGGAGCAATGAGATTTACTTTTATAGAATCACCAGACTAAAAGGAAAAATACTTGGGGCCACCACATTTTAGCAATCCCAATTACAACAAAGCCATCTTAGAAGGAAGACAAATTTTCCCTATTACTTGAAGATTACAATTGCTTTCATTAATTCTTTCCAAGGACTTTTCAAAAAGTTAAAAATTATAATCAAGTGATACGTGGCATAAAAGCCTTAGAGAAAATGCTTAGTTTGGGGAACTCGCCAGACATCTTTTAGAGCGGGTGCACACCACTTCTCTCTTTTCAGAAACAGTCTGTTAAGCTACATGCTGCTGAATCAGATAGGACAAAAAAGTTCATTCAGCCCAATTTATTATGGCTTGGAAGCCAGCAGCATGAGAGGCCATGGCTGGTATTTCTGGATCTGCTATTACCTCTATTTCTGATTCTGGTAAATCAGACCCAATAGAATTTGTAGGCATCTCTAGTTCTTCTACATACACATAACTTTTTGCAATCTAAGCCTGGTGATCTATAGCATCATGGTAATTCATGTTTTAAAATTGTACACCTAACTGCACAGATGTAAAATTAGCACCAGCCAAATGAAGCTCACCCTTCAATCTTTGTTTTCTGTGTTCTCACAGAGAAGACTACATATCCAGGCACTGATCCATTTATTATACTGTACATGGCATCTCTGGGGGTGACAGCCACATTCATCAAAGCTGCAGTCACTTGAAAGGGATGATGTTTGGGAAATATTTGAGCAGCTTTCAGAGAATTCATCCTTGCCTTATGGCTTTTCTAAAACTTAATAAAAATTCTCTTTTCAATGAGAATCTTCCAAAGAATATAGACTTCATTTTTCCAACTTCTTGGAGAACCCAAAGCAAACACATATTGTAACTTCTATTTTTGTAGTTTCAAGTCTTCAAAAATGCTGGTTAGCTTAATGTCAGGCTGTTGACATCCTTACAGATGCTGCCCACATAAGAATTTTACTCTTGATTGACTCTGCTCTTTATTTGCACTTTGAGTCACATATTCTTGGAGCATTTGAGCTTGAAGGCATGTTGGATCGCCCTGACTCTTTGAGAGTGAAGACCTTAAGGCTGAGAGAATAGAAGGGGTTGCCCTAGTTGTACACTAGTTAATGACAAATAAGGCCAAAATGACCTGTACAGTAAAGCAAAATAAAAACAAAAACTTAGAACAAAATACCTTTAGTTTTCTGCTAATAACATATAATGTCTATAATATCCTTGAAATAATTTTTTTTCAGCACTTTAGAACTTGCATAACACTTTCACATCTGTTATTTCAATCCTTACAACCACTGTAAAAATAAGGTTTTGTCTTGTTTTTTAGACAAATAAGGAAATGAGCACTCAGAAAGGTCAGGGGACTTGTACAAGGTCATGTCTTTGGGTCTAAACAGAGTTCAAATCCAAAGCTTTGGATTCTAATGCAGGAATGCATTATGTAAAGAATGTGTGCCCTAGGCTAGCTGCAATTAGCATGGATCAATTTAAAAATCTAAAATATTTGCCTTTCCCATTGGTCTGATATTTTCCAAACTTAGCTGACTAGCAAAATTATATTAGCAAAATTTGACTAGGAAAATTATACTGCTGTCCCTGGAAGTAGGTCCAAAACAATCCGCATAAAATTACTACTGCATCTGTTGGCACCATCAGAATGGGATTAATTTACCACTCTATTTCTTTGGGCACTGAACTGGTTTGCCCCCAACAGCTTCCATCCTCAGAAGTATTCTGACACTCATCAAATATATATATATATATATATATATAAAACAAACCAACAAATAAATAATTTGACTGCCTTTTCCCAAGGACAGGTTTGTATTGTGCTTATTTGTTCAAAGAAAACCATTACCATTGTTTTGGTGGTACTGTGATTAATTATGTCAAAGCGTTTTCCTTTGATTTTCTCCTTTTCTTTATTAAATGGAGCTGGAAAATATCAAGCAGTTTTTCCTCCTTCCCACACTAAAACCCTTGATGTATTTTTTGAGACAATTAAGATAATGAATGAAAGACATGGTAGTAGGGAGTGTGTGGGGTTCTTTCACAGAAGACCTTCTGGGTTCCCGTTACAGACTTCTCCATTTTCTTTTCTCCCTAGCTCTTCCTTTTTGCATAATAAGCACGTTTGGTCAGGGGTCATGAGTCTGCAGCAAGTAAAAGTGAAACTAAAACAAGTTTTCCTTTCTCTCCTTTTTTTCTGACTTCTTCAGTTGCATTAATTAAAACCTATTCTAAACAGGTTGGTCTACCTTTCCTTTGGCATAAAAATAAGTTCTTCACTACTGATTCAATTCCCAGAGTGATGGTGTTGCCTCATCCTTCTGCTTCCTTAACTTTTCCCCTCAACTTCTCAGAGGTGTTTCTTGTCAGACTGGCATAATGTCTTTCTGTAAAACCTGAATTGGTAACCTTGGAAAGTCTGAATCGTATCCAAGAAGAATTCATTATTGCATGGGGGTGACTTTGACTTTCATGAAAATGAATGTTCAGAAACTATCAGCTTTGGAAAATAATTCATTGGTTTTTTTTTTTTTTAAAATTTTTGATAGGGAGGGGGCTAAAGTGTCTTACATAAAAGCACTTCTTGTATGGGTATCCTGTGTGACCTATCTCTTATGAAAGAAAATGTTAGGACTGTCAGCTATTTGGAGATATTGTACGTGCAAGCTTTTATGCTGACTTTCAGTAAGAACAAGATGAATTATGAATGCTTAAATTTTTTCTCCCATGGTTCTGCTTAAATCCTAGTTTAATTGTTTCAGAATACTCACCTGGGAGACTCTGTATGCACTATGGATTTTAAGTTGGAGCGTCCAAGAATTTCCAGATTAGTGGCCAGTGGAAATGCAGCTATCTGTAATTTTCATCTCAGTCCTCTCTTGTCTCATTATATGGGCAGATATTTTCATCTCTCTCAAACTTACCGCTATCCCCAACATTTTGAAAATTAACAAGAGTTTTAAGATTTTTTCCTTAATTTAGAAAAATTAGAGGAAAGTACAGAAAATAAGAGTCATGTATGACCACCAGGGTTAAAATTTAAAATATTTTTTCACATTTACTTCAGAGCTTTTTCATATAAATACATGAATAAAATAGAGATTAAATGAAAGTTCAAAATCCTCTTTGCATCCTTACTCGATTGCATTCCTCTTTCTCCTTCCTTAGAGGTTTATAGTCTCCCAGTCTATGTTTTTATATCTTTTCAACTATCAATAACTAATATATGATATTTGAGGCAGGTAATTCTAATTGTCCACCTAATCATCATTATTCCCTTTTTCTATTCTATAAGAACTCCTACCTGAATAAATAAGCAATGGCCCAGCAAGTTAAATTCATCACCTCTTCCCAGGCATGTTGCAGCTAGCTAAATAATGGGGAGAGAGTAGGGAAGAATGTGACCTAGATTTGGTCAAGGAGCTATAAGCTGACATTTAAAAATTGGGGCTTCTTAGATAACCATTGTTTTCTTGGTAAGAGGAAGAAGACTCAGTTAGATCAAACTTTTACCCTCCTACCCTCCTGTTCTTTGACGCTGAAGCATGGATACAATGCCTAAGGCAGGACCTATCATCTTGTAACCATGAGGGTGAAAGGATGACCGAGAGGAAGATAGAATGAGCCAAGATGCTTGAGGAAGGGATCCTAGTTGCAGGTTTGAGCCCTGTGAAAATAACTTTTCAAGCCCTCTAGCAAGGGTGGACTCTTTAAACCTATTTACACTGGTTATGCCCTCTGTCCTCTTCTGGTCTGGACTACCAGACCTGGTTAATTGTACCAGCTTTTCCTCACTCACTGTATGGGTCCTGACTCATGGCATTTTGGAGCTACCTTCATCTCCAGCTGGACTCTTTCACAGAACAAAATTATAAACCCCTATTTGATCAATTCATTGTCATTATATTTCTTTAAATGCAGCCAAATACAATCCTAACTGTTAATGTATTGTTTTATTTTGAAGATTTTTTGTGTTTTAGTTTACTAAAAGCTCCTGGGAGTAATATAACAGAAATGGGTTGGCTTTTACAATGTCAATTTATTAGGTTAAAAACTTATAGTTCTGAGGCTGTTAAAGTGTCCAAATCAAAGCATCGTTAGCAGATCCTTTCTCCCTGAGCTCCAACTGTGGGAGATCCAGTACATGGTGGGGTCTGCTCATATCTCTCCTTTCCTCTGGGCGTCATTGCTTTCAGCTCTGGCTAAAGTAGCTTCCTCTCAGCTTCTGTGTTCTGTTAATTTTAGCTTCTGGCTGCTGGAGCCATCTCTCTAAGTTTCTGGGTTCCTCTGTCTCTGCAGCTTTTTTCTATATCTGTGGCTTTTTATTCCTCTGTTTATAAAGGACTCCAGTAAGAGGATTAAGACCCACCCTAGGACAGGCAATATAATCAAAGGCCCTTAACTGAAGTGATTTAATCAAAAGGTCCCATCTACAATAGGTTTACACACACAAGAATGGATTAGCTTTAAGAACAGGGTTTTCTGGGGTTTACATGGTGTTACCATTAAAAGTTGCCTTAGCTTGCGTTTTTCATTCAATATTATGTCTGACCTTTATCCATCCTGATACATATAGTGGCAGTTTGATATTATTTTATGAATCACAAAAAAGAGAAAGATTATGTTTGTAAACTGGTCTGTTCCTCTGGGTGTGATACCCTTTGAATGCATTAGATTCAGCTAACACACTTTGCTTAAATTACCTGTCAAGATTAGGGCTTTGATTCACATCAGTAGGGCGTGACTCAGGATTGAGTCCCTGCCCCCTTGGTGGGCTGATATAAATGGGCACTCACTAAAGAAGACACACGAGAAAGAGAGGGTGCTCCATACACATGGAAGTGGAGAGAACTTGGTCATTTCAGTACTGCCACGTGACAGAAAGGAGAAGGCTCAAACAGCTTAAAGCCTCAGGCAGAGAGATGAGCCCTATGCCAGCCTATAGCTGAGATCCGAAGAAGCTGGGCCCATGGAGCCTTAAGAGGAAGAAGATCCAAAAGACCAGGCAGAAATCGCCTGCCATCTTGCTTTAACAGGTGGCAACAGACTTTGGTGAGAAAGTATCTCTTATGGTACCTTGAGTTGGACTCTTTAGGGCCTTGTAACTGTAACCTTTACCCCAAATAAATACCCTTTTTAAAAGCCAAGAGATTTCTGTACTTTGTATCAGTACCTTTGTCTAACTAATACACATATCTAATTTATTTCATTTTTAAATTCATTTTTTTCTACCCATTTTCTTTTTATGAATATTTAGATTGCTTCTAACTTTTCACAATGTAAGTAATATTGCTCTGAACATCCCTGTATACTCATGTGCACAAGAGTTTCTCTAGATGTGTGGTAGATGAGATTCTTTAAGTAGAATCAAATGGCTGTTTAAAATTAAAATTGTTTATGACTTTAGAGACAGGCAGCTACTAATGGTCCCTAGGGTTCTTTTTAAACTGTGTCATGTTATATTTCCTTGTTTTCTTACCATATTTATGTGACAAAACTGAAAAAAAATCTGAAAAAGAATCTAGAAATGGCAGTAACTAAGTAAGAAGGTTTCAACTTCCATTTCAATTGTAGGGGGCTGTCCTGAACATTATGGTATGTTTAGCAGCATAACTGGCCTCTACCTACTAATATAGATGCTGGTAGCATCCCCTCCCCAGCTGTGATGATCAAAAATGTATTTGGACTAGAGTTTATAGGTGTATGTCCAGGAGACTTGAATCTTTGGGCTGTCTGTGTGCCAATTGGGCCCTGAATCTTGGCAGAGTTGCAGCACCTACTCTCCAGTTCATTGTACTCACCCAGGACAACTGGCAGGGAGATGATGGTGGACAACGACCATCCCAAGGAACAGAGAGAGTCTGCAACTGCAAGCAAGATAGTCCCATCCATCTGCACCATGGGATCTAAGCCCCCTCTCAATTAGAGGCAGAGTGGGCATCACCATCCCAGAATACTCAGGATTGGGGAATGAACGATGGACCAGAGTAGACTTACTGTTATTCTACTATAGACTTATTGTGATTCTAGCAATGGAAGAACTTTTATCATTGATGTGGAGGTAATGGCCACTGGAGGTTCTGAGGGGAGGAAGAGGGAAAAATAGGTGTAATATGGGGGCATTTTGGGGACTTGGGAATTGTCCTGAATGACATTGCAATGACAGATACAGGCCATTATATATCTTGTCATAACTTACAAAATTGTGTGGGAGAGACCATATACTACAGTGTAAACTATAATCCATGCTTAGTGGCAATGCTCCAGTATGTGTTCATCAATTGTAACAAATGTACCACACTAACGAAGGATGTTGTTAATGTGGGAAAATGTGAGAGGGGTAGGGAGTGGGGCATATGGGAATCCCCTATATTTTTTATGTAACATTTATGTAATCTAAGTATCTTTAAAAAAAATAAAAAAGTATATATATATAAATGTATCTGGACATTGCCAAATGTCCCCTGGGGGGAAATTGTCCTCAGTTGAGAACCACTGTGCTATAGTAGCTAGTTGTGTGGTATTTAAGACCAATATGAACAAAGAATCCATGGAGGCAATGTCAGACCATGCAGTTCTTTTCTCCTTAATAGACTTTTTTTAAAGAGCAATTTTAGTTTTACTGAAAAACTGCTCAGAATGCTCAGAGAATTTCCAAATATACTTCCCCCCTTTCTCTATTACTACATCTTGCATTAGTGTGGTACATTTGTTAAAAATAATGAACCAATATTGATACATTATTATTAATTAAAGTTGATATTTTACACTAGGGTTTAGTTTTTGTGTTGTACGGTTCTATGGGTTTTGACATATGTGTCGTGTCATGTGTCCACCCTTATGGTACCATATAGAATAGTTTCACTACCCTAAAAAATTCCCTGTGCTCCATATCTTCATCCCCCACCCACCCATCCACCTCTTCATCAAACCCCTGGCATCCACTCATCTCTTTGTCTCTATAGTTTTGCATTTTCCAGAAGTCGTATAGTTAGAATCATACAGTATGTAGCCTTTTTAGACTGACCTCTTTCACTTAGCAATATGCATTTATGGTTTCTCCATATCTTTTTGTGGTTTGACAGCTCATTTCTTTTTATAACTGAATAATATTGCATTATATGGATATACCACAGTTTATTTATTCACCTACTGAATAAATAAACTTGAATGCTTTCAATATTTGGCTATTATGAATAAAACTACTATAAATATTCACTTGCAGGGTTTTGTATGGACATGTTTTCAACTCATTTGAATAAATACCTATGAGTACAATTGCTGGATCATATGGTAAGCCTACGTTCAGCTTTGTAAGAAACTGCCAAACTGTTCCAAAATGGCTGTGCCATTTTGCATTCCTACCAGCAATGAATGAGAGTTCCTGTTGCTCATCTTTGATAGCATTTGGTGTTGTCAGTGTTTTGGATTTGAGCCATTCTGATAGGTATATGGTCTCTCCTTGTTGTTTTAATTTGTAAAGCTCTAATGGCATATGATGGTGAGCATCTTTTCATATACTTATTTGCCATCTTCTATCATCCTTGGTGAGGTGTCTGTTCAGATCTTTTGCCCATTTTTAAATTGGGTTGTTTGTTTTTTGTTGCTGTTGACTTTTAAGGGTTCTATGAATATTTTTTGGCACAAGTCCTTTATCAGATATGTTTTGCAAATACTTTCTCTCAGTCTGTGACTGTCTTTTCATTTTCTTAACAGTAGTTTTTGCAGAGCAGAATTTTCTAATTTTAATGAAGTCCAACTTATCATTTTTTTTCTTTCATGAATGCTTTTGGTGTTGTATCTAAAATCTCTCCATCAAACCCAAGGTAACCTAGATTGTCTCCTACGTTATATTCTAAATGGTTTATGGTTTTGCATTTTACATTTAGATCTATGATCCATTTAGAGTTCACTTTTGTGAGAGGTATAAGGTCTATGTCTAATTTATTTTTTGCATGTCTAGTTGTTCCAGCATTATTTGTTGAAAAGACTATCTTTCTCCATTGAATTTCCTTTGCTCCCTGTCAAGGATCAGTGGAATATATTTGTGTGGATAAACTTCTGGGCTCCCTGTTCTGTTCGACTGCTCTATTTGCCGATTCTTTTTTTCAAAATAACATTTTATTGAAGTATATCATGCATCCATGAACAAACATAAACATTAAGTGTATAGTAAAAGTTGTGAACTTACAAAACAAAAGTGCATATCATCATACCGGGCTCCCATACATCATCCCACCACCAACACCTTGCATTGTTGTGTAACATTTGTTACAAACTATGAAATAGCATCATCAAAGTGTTACTACTAACTATAGCCCATATCTTACATTTGGTGTATTTCCCCCCAACCCACCCAATTATTAACACACTGTGTTAATATTATACATTTGTTTAGTTCATGATAGAACATTCTCATATTAGTCCTGTTAACCACAGTCCATCTTCTATCACTGGATTCCCTGTGATAGAAGTCCCATGTTTTGTACAATCCATTCAAAGTGTATACTCAGTGGCTTTCATTTTCATCACAGAGTTGTGCTGTCATCATTTCAGTCAATTTTAGAATGTTTTCATTGCTCCAAAAGGAAAAATTCCATACCTCTTTATACTCCCCCATAGCTGTCTCTTAGAATAATATCTTCTTTACCATTGGTGCAAAAATATTACAATATTACTGTTAACTATCATCCATAAGTTACATTAGTTGTAATTTCCCCATGTATTACCATATTCTTAACACTTTGTAAAAGAAGAACATTCTTATAATAAATTTATATTATTAACCACAATCTTCATCCACCACCAAAATCACTATTCTTTTGCCAGTACACACTGTCTTGATCACTGTAGCTTTATGATAAATCTTGAAGTTGGGTTTGAGAGTTGCCATCTTAATATTGAGTCTTCTTATTCATATACATGAATTATCACTCCACTTTATAGATATTCTTTGATTTATTTCACCAGAGTTTTGCAATTTTCCTCATGGAGTGCTTGTACATATTTTGTTAGGTTTATACCTAAGTATTTTGGAGTTTTTGGTACTAATGTAAATTTTGTTGTGTTTTCCATTTCAAATTCAAATTGTTCATTACTGATATACAGAAAAGTAATTTTTACATGGCCATTTTAAAATAATTTAAGAAGGCTACTATACTACTTGGTTTGAGAAAACTATATTCCCAACCCTTAAGTTGGGGAATTGATTTAGGTTATTTATAAAACCCTTGCAAAATTGCAATATATATATATATGAAATAATAATTATATTTAGTCTGTGCTGGGAATTTTCCTAATATGTTACACATGCCTACTCATTTATCCTCACAAACTACTTGTGATATAGGTACTATTTTTTATACCCAGTTTATAGGTGAGAAAATTGAGGTACAAGAAGCTTAAGTCTTGCCCTTCTATAGATCTTTAATTCTCAAAACATGTCTTTGAGGTATGTGATATTACTGCCATTTTATAGGAAAATAATTTGAAACAGAGATTAAGAAACCTAACACAGATCCCATAGCTATTAACCTATAAGGTACAATTCAATATGGATTAATATGAATATATCTACAAATACATGATATAAATTAAATCTCATGTCTACTTATCAAAGCCATTTACAGTTAGGGATATGACTCTCTTAAGAGGAATTTAATGACATTTTGTAAATATAGGAAAATTCAAGTTTAGAATTTGCCATAGATTATTTTAATATCTAAGTCTAGAAATTTCAACTTTCTTCATCTTTGTCTTTCCTTCTCAACCTTCACGTTCTCTCCAGTAAGGATTTAAAATAAGGCAGATAATCAGATGTATAAACTCAACAAAACATAATAAAAAGTGGTGTAGGAACCTAAAGTGATTCAGAAATGATGAGAAAACACTATAAGGGTCTATACACTGCCATGTGAACGTTATAAATTAGAATGTTGTGCTCTTACAGCCAGTATGAAAAGGGAAACCTGGTCAATTACACAGTGCCAATGTCCATTAAATTAAAAGCAAACTCTTCACCTAGGAGAAATACCACTTTTCTTGGTACTATGATCAGACAGGAATTTCTCCCAAAGGACCTGATAACATTATACTTTACATAGCGCATTGAACAGTGTCCACAGCAGCATTCATATAATACAATTTGGTGATTAATTTCATAAGCCTGGGTAGGTTGTAAGCCCAAATCAGGGAAATCATTATTATCAATTAGGAGATGTCCTTTTTATGCTGAGTGTAATTTGCTTTTTTAAAAATGAATACTTCTAGAGTCACCAAAATGTCAAATTGTACAATAATTGTATACATTATCCTCACTCTATTTTTTTTCTGATTCTCTGGAATATCCATTAATCTCCATGTGACACTACCTTTAGAAATCTTTTGACAAATTTACTTATGTTTGAATATGCTTTTGTGGGCTTTTAGGCTTTAAAAAATTCCTCATTGTGCCTAATCTCCTGTAACTACTGTATTGAGCTATCGTACGGACACGATGGTTTGTGCTACTAACCTAATAGCGATTTATGTAACTTTATTTCCCCAGCCTGCTCAGTTGCTTATATTCTGTAAGGCTGAGGGCACTTTATAAATTAATAATTTTTAAAAAGCCTACAATAATAGTTGCAAATCCAGCAAAATCCACAGTGGGCAGATTTCACTTTCTGTTCCCAATTGCTAGCACAGGTCTATTAGCAACCAGAACAATGGTGATGATTAGAATGGGTTTTCTTGCCTCACATCCTTAAAAGAAGATTCAAAAGGGGGTAGTCCCAGGTGAAAATAGATAAAATTTCTAGTTCCTACTATAATTCAGAAAGTACTGATATTCATTATTATCATCAGCATCAGCATCATCAGCATCATTACCAATGGCAAAAGTAGGAATGCATAAATAAAGTCTGCCCCAGGGGCAGCCTGAAGCAATATTCCAGCAAGTTACTGTGCTACAGTATGATGAGAATTTTTATCCATCATCAATAAAAAATGAGCATAGCAGTTATTATGGCAGTTCCCACAGTCAAGACTGTTTCTGCTATTATACCTTTTGGTAAAAGGGAGATATACTCTCTATCATATGATGTCAACTCATCCACCTTTCTGACATTAAAGTATAATGTATAATCTTTACATAGATTCTTCCCTAGTGAAGACACATTTCCATGAACTTGGACCAAGGACACAATGGGGCTAAATTAACTGTGGGCAGAAGGTAAAGTAAATTACTTTTTTTTTTTTTTAATAAACCAATAGCAGAACTGAGCTGCCTCCATTGCTTTTTGGAAAGTAAAAAAAAAGCTCCTCTGGGCACACTCTCTGGAACCACAAAAGCAGCACAGATTTTTCTACCCCTTGGGCTCTCCAGTACTAAGGCTATGAATAACCAGTTCCAGCAAACTGCTGGTCTCTGTAACCATTTTTGCAGCAGCATGGGAGTTGGGGAAGGGCTTTCAAAATACTGGATTCCCCATCCTTACATTCTGCTTTTCTTCTTTCTCTAAGCTCTTTACACACACACACACACACACATACACACAGTACTCTTTCTTATGGTCATCAAAGAGATAGAGAAGCCTCATGGGTAACTCATAAGTGAGTAGCTTTAGAGAAGTTCAAAAAGTCCAAGATTTGGATCAGAAGACCCCAGTTCAAGTCCTACCTCTGTCTCTTCTTAGATGTGTTACTTTGGACAAATTTCCTTCCCTCTTTTGTAGAGTTTGGAGGTTATCTGACCATCTCAAAATGATCCCCATTTCTCTGTGAAGCCATGTCTGTCTAGTCTGCATACATCTTACCCATAGCTATTTGGACCTTACAAATCAGATTTTCTTTCCCATTGGGGTGAATAAAAATTAACCTATGTGAAGTCTCATTCTGCCATGAGGACAAAGGAGAAGAAAATGCCAGGTCCCACTTTGGTAGATTGGTTAAAGAAAGCCATAGTGATCCAATGACATCTGAGACTTGAGGAGATTAGGGAGTGAGGCAGGAGACATCTGGAGAACAGTCCCAGCAGAGGGAAGGGAAGTGTAAAAGTTCTGAGGAAGAAGGAACCTGTCATGTTTGGAAAACAGAAAGGAGACTAACAGTGACATGGCAGATGAGATAACGAAGTGACTCATGTGCTTTGGGAAAACCTTTTGCTTTTACTCTGAATGAAATGGGAAGCTATTGGAGGGGTTTGGAACAGGGATGTAACATGGTTTGACTCACAATTTTAAAGGATTATCAGGATGCTGTGTTGAGAAGAGTGTGTGGGGATAGGGAGTGAGTCAAGAAAACCATTTAGGAAGCCCTGCAGAGGTCCAGGTGAGAGCTGGTGGTAGCTTAGGTAAGAATGGTGGCTGCAGAAGAATGACCAAATAACCATTTCATTTGAAGGCAGAGGATATATGGTTTGCTGATGGCTTAGATACGGGTTTGAGAAAAAAACAGGAAATAAGAAAAAGTACAAATTTGGCCAACTGGAAATACGGAGTTGTTATTGATTCAGTGAGGAAGATTATAGGAACAGCAGGTGTTTGAGTGGGGGAAACTAAGAGTTTCATTTTGGATATGGTAAATTTCAAACAATGATTAGACATTCAAGTATTGAAGTAAAATAAGAACTTGGATATGTGAATCTGGAGTTCAGAAAGGAACTCTAGATTGGAGATCTGTATATATTCCACCCCCACCCCCAGTCCCTTTCCCCTCCAGTGCAGCATCCCTTTGGGGGCTGCTAGGATATTGATTTTTTTCAGTCATTGGTATTAAGAATTGAAATTACAGATGATATGATGCTTTAAGGTAAAAAAATTCTAAAGCCCAGATGACTTTCTTGGCTTTCTGTAATTAGTTTGGATCAGCATACCTGTTATCTTTGAGCAAAATACCATCAGCATCAAAACATTTCATATCGATAAATAAATCTGTTGGGAACACTTGGGACTTCTGAGTCAGAGAAGAAATATAGAGATCACTTTGATAATAATTAAATTATTGATCAGTATATGAAATGTTGAATGAGCATGTAAGTGACTGAATATTTATTAAGCACTGATTTTGTGCTGCTGAGGACAGTCTTCAAAGGCTAATAAAACTCTATCCCTGTCTTCAAGGGGCTTACAAAACAGAGCCTGAAATTGGCATATTCCCAAGGTCAACTCATATCAAATGGTAAATCTGCAACGTCTATCTTTGGTTCTTTCCACCACCATATTCGGAGCTTAACTTACTTACACTCCAAGTTTAACTTATCTTATATCCACTTTCACAACCATCCAGAAAGCCAGAGAGATTGTATAGCATAGTTCAGTCATTAGGCAAACAATATATGCAAACAAAAAGCGCCTACTTTCAGCACACCTCAAATATTGGATTGCAGCACTGAACTCAATGTAGTTTGGTAGAAAGAACACCAAGATAGAGCCAACTTCTTAATCCTCATCAGTTTTCCACTTATCAAATGTGTCATGTATGATAAATCCATTTATATGGAACGCTTCAATATCTCACTGATGTAAAAGAGACATGGTAATTATCCTGTGCCAAAGTTTTCAGATATTTTTATCTCTAAACTTTCAAAATCTCTTCATTGCATTACATAGCTTTGTTCTTTAATCCTTTTTTTAGCAGGGTTTACATACACAACTCCCAAATATTTTAATGAGTAATTGTCAAATATGGCACTCATAAACCCAGGAAACATTAATTGGGCACCTACTGCGTGCCAGATACTATGCTATGCACTGGTCACACAAAACATGAGATGCAGCTCCTCTCCTCAGAGAGGAGAAACCATATAAGCAAAATATTTTATCAAAATGGAGAAAGTGGATCTTTATGAGAACCCAGAAAAGGGCACTTTTCCACCCAGGACATTCAATAAAGTCTTCCTTAGGAAATCGTAGGGAATAAGTGGAAGTTTACCAGGCCAAGACACAAGAAAGCTGTGGGCAGGAGGAAAGACCATTCTTGGTAGAGGGAGCAATAAGAAACAACAATGTGGCAATTGCGTGAGAGTAAGTGTTGTTGGAATATAAATTTCAAGGCAGGGAGTCATTGGAGGGCCAATTAGAATGAGATCATGGGGGGCCCAGTAGGCCAATGTAAGGGGTTTGGACTTAATCTGTGCTTGCAAAGAGCCTTCTTCCCTAAGCCAACTCAAATGTTTTTTTGTGAGTGAGAGCATGTTAAATAACTAAAAACTAAATAAATGAATTTATACGACTACAGAGTTTTCTTCATTTTTGTTTTCCTAATGCCTGGGGAGAAATGATACAAAAGGCAGGAAAATAAATATTAGAGAAATTAATTAAGTAGGATATTGCTTGTTGTATTTAAAAGTCATCAAAAATCATGATACATGCTATAAGCATTTTGCAAATAATTTTTAGAGATTAGTCAGAAGGCATAAACATTAAGTTAATGACCTCTGGGGTTCCTTATAATAGTTCTAAATTTCCATAATTGTGACCTTGCATTTATTCTTGTGTCTAAGAAATTGCCAGAGAGGAAGTATCTCTAAAGAAGAAATTAAGAACTATATCTGAGCTTGTGTTGCAACATCTATCTGTTCTTAGGGCTCACTTCATAGCAAATGATGAGAATATTTACCGGGAGTTCCTCAGAAATGATTTCAAATTTTAAGAATGTACATTATAGGAACTTAGGAGCTCAGCCAGATAATAAGTTTATAAGAAAGATGTAAATGGAATAAAAAATTAATTTAAACAATAAGACAAACTAAGCTTCCTTATGAGGATAGTTAGACATGTAATATATAAATTTTACCACCATTAATGTGTTTTATGAGGTGTGTCTGATTCTATGAATAAAAATACATCTAATAGACATTGGTTCTAGTACATTTTCATTTTAAAAATCACTCCCCAAATCCTGTATTTACTGAGATTGCTGACCAGTGCTATTTGAAAACTCTTTGGAGTCCAGGTTACTTATCATCATGTTGGATAAAAATAGGCAAATGACATCTGCTCCTTTTTAAGAAATAGAGTTCCTGGCTCCATCTAACCTAATTAACTGGTTAGAGTACCCATCCATAAAAACAGAAGCTAGCACTTCAGTGCCCATTAGCATTGCCTCATGAAACTGTTTTCCTTAGTTGGCTGATTTCTCAATTTCTCAGCCTAAAGATCCTGACCCCTAATATGTGGTAGGTCCAATCCAAGTTTCCTTTTACCTTTAATCCAATAAATGGCTAGAGTAGGTTGCTAATGAGGTTCAATAATGGGCTGGAGTCCTAAGCAATTTTTCTGTTGTTGTTGTTATTATTCTTATTGTCAATATTATTGTTGTTTGGTTTCACACCTTGCATGAATTAGTGCCATCAAAACTAAGATAGCAAGCGATCAGTTGTAGGTTACAGTTACACATTCTCTTCGCAAAGAACATTAACTTTTTAAAAACCTAAAAATTTTAAACATATGTTTCAGAGAATACCAATTCTCAACAGATATTCAGAGATGAAGTCTGGATAACCTCTTTGCCTTTGTCTCTGATATCTGGCCAGAAATCCATGAAAACTACTGCATAAATGGATAGGGGAGAAGGAGAGCCTTTTCCTTGGATTGGATTTTAGATGCCCTCACATAGAATATGAAGTTTTAGCAAAGCTAGAGTTATATTCTTGGGGGAAGGCATTAAATTATTTCTGTATATTATGTAGTAGGTCCTTTCGCTTTTTGAAGAGTAGCAAACCTAGTTTCTTTGTACAGACTTAGAGCTTATCCAAAGAATTTCATCTTTTGACCTCTTATTTCTTATAAATTAATGGGTATATGTTGCCTGTTTTCCTTTGCCATTTAGCTCAAGCTACATATGTGGCAATATTGACTTTTTTATTTCTTAGATCTAGTACCAAAAACCACTTATTTGAAGAAAGAAAGGGGTTAAATATTTTATTTTCCCTAGGTTTTCTTAAAGGTCAGGGGCTTTATTTATGAAAAAGTAATAAATAGTCGTTTGTAAACTGTGTGAAGCAGCAGCTAGCCTTAAGTAGTCCTTTCTGGCTAAGAGTTATAACAATGAATACTATAATAATTGTTTGAGCTGCTTTTAGTTTCTTTTAATAAAAATTACTAGATAGAATTCAAGATCTTATTACATGTTATTGCTTAACGTACTGGTAATCATTTATAAGTAAAGACTCGTTGTCATGCAAAAAAAAAAATACATCTTAGGGAATAAATCTTAGGTTAACATTTTCAAATATTACAGTATACAGCAGGCAACAAGTGAATCTAAGAGAAAGAAACAGGAAATGATGGCCCATCCAAAGGAGGAAGGGAAAAAAGTTCAGAAAATGCCACTAAAGAAGATGAGAATGTGGACATGCCAAACAAAGCCTTTAAAAAAATGGTCTTAAAAAAGCTCAAGGAGATGAAGGAAAATACAGAGAAAGAGCAAAAAATATCAGGAAGACAAAGAAAGAGAAGTATGAGAGTCTTAGTAAAGAGATAGAAAATTTTAAAAAGAATGAAACAGAACTGCTGGAGTTGAAGACCATAATAACTGAAATAAAAAATTCTGAGGAAGGTTTTAAGAGCAGATTGGAGCTGGGAGAATAAAGAATCAGTGAACTTAAAGATAAGACACTTGAAATGAGTCAAGCTGAGGAGCAGAATGAAGAAAAGAATTATTAAAAGTGAAAATAGCTTAAGACACCTCTGGTATACCATAAAGCACACCAATATACATATGATGGTGTCTCTGAGGGAGAACTAGAGAAAGGAGCAGAAGGAATATTCAAAGAAATAATGACAGAGAACTCCCCAAACTTAGCAAAAGATGTGAATATGCACATTCAAGCAGCCCAGAGGACACCAAATGGGATAAACATGAACAAAAATATACTCCATCAAATATTAACCACACTAACAAATGAAAAGGACAGGAGAGTGTTCTGAAAGCTGCAAGAAAAAAGCAACGTGTTACATACAAGGAAGTCCCAATTAGATCAAGTGCCAATTTCTTATCAGAAACATGGAGGCAAGAAGAGAATGTGTTGAAATACTTAGAGCTTTGAAAGAAAACAACTGCTAGCCAAGAATTTTATATCCAGTGAGACTTTATTTTTAAAATGAGGGGTAGATTAAGACATTCTCAGATAAACTAAAGCTGATAGAGGTCATCACCGTTAGACCTGCCGTACAAGCAATGCGAAAGGGAGTTCTTCAGAATGAAAGGAAAGGACACTACACAACGGTTCAAAGTGGCATAAAGAAATAAAGACCTGTGGTAAAGGTAACCATTTGGGTAATTATAAATGCCAATATTATTGTAGTGTATTTTTTGGCATGTAACCACTTCTTACTACCTACATGTGCTAAAATGCAAACACATAAAAAGTAATTATAAATCTATGTTTTAGACATATAATGTACAAAGATTTAAATGGTAAAAAGTACAAAAAAAGGTGGGGGGACTTAGGGGTATAGGAAAAGTATATGTGCATGCTGTTGAAGTTAAGTTGCTATCAAACCAAATATGAGTGTTATATATTTAGTGTGTCAAATTTTAATCCCATGGTAACCACAAGGAAAATAGGTAAAAAATATATCCAGATAGAAATGAGAAGGCACTCAATATGGTACAACACACAAAAAGCAAATAAATATAAAAGTAATCATTAATGGAAGTGAGGGACAAAAAAGGTATAAGACTCACAAAGGTTAAGTTGCAAAATGACAGAAGAAAATCCTATATTATCAGTAGTGACTTAAAATGAAAATGCATTAAACTCTCCAGTCATAGCAAGAGATGGGCAGAATGGATAAAAAGCATGACCCTACTATATGCTATCTCCAAAAGACTCATTTTAAATTCAAAGATCCAAGTAGGGTGAGGGAGAAAGGATGGAAAAATATATACCATGCAAGTAGTAATGCAAAAAGAGCTGGGGTGGCTACACTAATATCAATAAAGTACAAAGTTAAAAACAGTCATGAGGGACAAAGATGGTCATGATAAAGGGGACAATTCAAAAGGATGATGTAACTATTATAAATATATATGTGCCTAACAGCAGAGTCCTAAAATATATGAAGCACATACTGATAGATTTGAAGGGAGAAATTGTCGGTTCTACATTAATAGTAGGAGAGTTTAATACACCACTCTCATTAATGGGTAGAACATCTAGTCTGAAGGTCAATAAGGAAGTACAAGACTTGAATGATACTCTAAACCAAGTAGACCTAACAGACATATAGAGAATACTTCACCCAACAAAAAGGGAATACACATTCTTCTCAAGTACACACAGAACATTCTCCAAGATAGACCATATATTAGGTCATAAAACAGGTCTCAATAAATTCAAAGATATTGAAATCACGCAATGTATATTCTCCAACAACAATGCAATGAAGTTAGAAATCTAAAACAGCGGGAGAAAATGAAAATTCACAAATTTGTGGAAATTAAACAACATACTCTTTAAACTACCAACGGGTTAAAAAGGGAATCAGAAGTGAAATTAGGAAGTATCTTGAGGCGAATATGAAAATACAACATATCAAAAACTTACGGGTCCTAAGGCGGTGCTGAGAGGGAAATTTAGAGCTCTACATGATTACATTTAAAAAGAAGAAATACTTCAAATCAGAGACCAAACATCAAAACTGGAAGAACTAGAAAAAGAAGAACAAACTAAACCCAAAGGAAGCAGTAGAAAGGAAATAACAAATATTAGAGCAGAGATAAATGAAATAGAAAACAAAAAACAATAGACAGCATCAAAAAAACTAAATGTTGGTTCTCTGAAAAGATCAATAAAATTGACAAATCATTAGCTAGACTGACCAAAAAAAAAAAAAAAAAGAGAGAGAGATACAAATAAATAAAATCAGAAATGAAAAGGGAAACATTACTACCAATCCTGCAGAAATAAAATGGTCTGTAAGAGGATGCTATGAACAACTGTATGGCAATAAATTAAATTTATTTAATTTATTAAAATAGATGAAATGGACAAATTCTTAGAAACACACAAGAAGAAACAGAAGAACTGAACAAACCAGTAACTAGAAAAGGATTGAATCAGTCATCAAAAATCTCCCAACAACAACAACAAAAAATTCTACCAAACATTCCAAGAAGACTTAATTCCAATTTTGCTTACACTTTTTCAAAATAGGTAAATGGAACCTCATCAGAATTAAAAACTTTTGTGCCTCAAAGAATTTATCACAAAAGTAAAATGACAACCTACACAATGGAAGAAAATATTTGGAAACCACATATCCAATAAATATGTATAAATAAATATATATAAAGAATATATAGAGAAATCTTTCAACTTAGCAACAAAAATACAAAAAACTCAATTTAAAAATAGGCAAATATAGATATCTCCCCAAGGAAGATATACAATAGGCCAGAAAGCAAACGAAACATGTTCAACATAATTAGCTGTCAGAGAAATGTAAATCAAAACCACAATGAAATACTATTTCAAACCCATTAGAGTGGCTGCTATTAAAAAATGGAAAATAAGTATTGGAGAGGATATGGAGAAACAGGAACACTCATTCATTGTTGGTGGCAATGTAAAATGGTGCAGCCACTATGGAAGAAAGTTTGGTGACTTCTCAGAAAGCTAAGTATAGAACTACCGTATGATCCAGTATTCCCACTACCCAAAAGAACTGAAAGCAGGGACTCAGACAGATATTTGCACACCAATGTTCAGAGTGGCATTATGCACAATTACCAAAAGATGGGTGCAACCCAATTGTCTCTCAACTAATGAATGGATAAATAAAATGTGTTATATACATTCAATGGAATATTACTCAGCTGTAAAAATGAAAAAAGACCTGATGCATGAAACAACATGGATGAATCTTGAAGACATCAGGTTGAGTGAAATAAACAAGGCACAGAAGGTAAATATTGAATGATCTCACTGACTTGAGACAATTAGCATAAGCAAATATAGAGTCAGAAGCTAGAATTTACGTTACGTGAGGACAGGGTGGGGACAGGGAATGGGAAGTTAAGGCTTAAAATGTACAGAGTTCCTATTCAGAATGATGGAAATGTTTTGATAATGGATGGTGGTGATGGTAGCACAACACTGTGAATGCAATTAAAAGCACTGAAATATATATTTGAATATGATTAAAAAAGGAAATGTTAGTTTGTACACATGGTAACAGAATAAATTTTTTAAAAGTCCGTGGAACTACACTACACAAACAACGAACTTTAAGTTAAACCATGGACTTTAGTTAATAGTACAATAATAAAGATGTGCTATCATCAACGGTAAGAAATGCTCCACACTAATGAAAGGTGGTGGTGGTGGGATGGTGTATGGAATCCTGTATTTTATTCATGATTGTTCTGTAAACCTGCAACTTCTCCAATAAACAACTTTTTTTAAATGAACAGAAGACTTCAATTGACATTTCTCCAGGGAAGATAAACAGATGGCAAATAAGCACATGAAAATATGTTCAACATCTTTAGCCATCAGGAAAATGCAAATTAAACTACAATGAGATAACATTTCACATCCACTAGAATGGCTACAATTATAAACATGGAAAACAATAAGTTTTGGAGAGGTTCTGGAGGAATAGGAACCCTCTTCATCATGGGCGTGACTGTTATATGGTATAGTTGCTGTGGCAAACAGTTTGGTTGTTCTTCAGCTAGATAAGTATAGAATTATCATGTGACCTGGCCCCTCACTTCTTTTAAAAGAATTAAAAGCAGGACTCAAATACATATTTGCACACAGATGTTCATAATGACTATCTCATTGTCAAAAGGTGAAAACAATCCAAATGGTCAACAGTTAAATGGATAAACAAAATGTGGTTTATATATAAAGTGGAATATTATTCAGCCATAAAAAGGAATGAAGTTCTGATACATGTGGCACATGAAGTCATCATGTTGAGTGAAATAATATGGACACAAAAGGGCAAATATTATATGATCTCACTGATTTGAAAATAATTAGAATATGCAAATTCACAGAATTAGAAACTAGAATACAGGTTGCCAGGGCAGGGGTGGGGGTAGGAATGGGAAGTTAATGCTTAGTTGGTATAGAGTTTCTGTTTGGGGTGAAGTAAAAGTTTTGGTAATGGATAGTAGTGATGGTAGGTCAACATTGTGAATGTAATTAACACCAGTGAATTATATTTTTGAATGTAGTTGAAAGGAGAAATTTTAGGTTGTACATATATAACAAAAAAAAAATAGGACAGTACAACAAAAACAGTGAACCCTAATGTAAACTAGAGAGTGTTGTTTATCATATAATTATAAGAATATTGTTTCATCAACTGTAACAAACGTACCATGTTATTGAAAAATGTTAATAATTGGGAATGCTGTATGTGTGAGGGGATATGTCGGAACTCTGAATCCTTTGCTTGATTTTTCTGTAAACCTACAACTTCTCAAATAAAAATAGATTCTTTGATTAGTAGTAATATTTTGAGGATGCTCTTTCATCATTAAAAGTGTTTCACAACAATACAAGATATTGGTGGTAGGGTGAGGTATGAGAGCCCTGTATGATGTTATGTACGTTTGTTTTGTAAGTTCACAACTATTACTATATACTTATTGTTTATGTATGTTTATATATGAGTGATATACTTCAATAAATTTTTAAGTATAAAAAAATGAAAAAATTTTAAAAGACTAATTCTGAGAAAGTTAAAAATCAATAATCATTACATGAATTCAATCAAGATAAAATTAAATGTAAGTGAAAAATCTTACAAATGTTTTCAAATGAGTATGTGTAGGATATTCACAGATATAAATAGAAGAATAAATTCCTTATTACAGAACAAGAATCTATAAAATAAACACATGCAGAAATGAAACAAACCCCTGGGATGATAAGACAAACTGAACTGCCAATTTTGGAAAGGAAAAATATAGTAAATGAAGTAAGAATAATAGTTGGAATCATGTTATGGATATAGTAGTTCTGTAGAAAAAGAGAGAATTAATGAATTGGATTATTATCCTGAGGAAATCACAGAGAATGCAGACAAAAAGCAACATAAATATATAAAGGACAAGCAAAAGCAGCTATGAAATATGGATGATTAATTTGGGATGTGGCAAGATAAGAGAATAGAAGGATTGGTGTAGAAACAATCTTAACAGATATGACTGAATTTTCCAGAAGAATTAAAAAATGGTTTAACAAATTATTGGATTCTAAGTACTACACATGATAGGTATATATAAATCCACAACTTTAACATTAGGGATAATAAAAATAAGCCTGAAAGATAGAAGGAAGTCATATCTATAGAAAAATGATGCTTACATGTCAGGAAATTTCTTTACAGTAATAAGAAAACCTGGAAGACTATGGCATTATGTTTTCTAACTCACAAACATTAAGTGTATTCATCATCACAGATATTATGTTTAAAAAATGAAAATTGCTATCAAGTAGAAAAGTTAACTCAGAAATTGATAAAATACATCAGTAATTTTAATTAATTATTGACTGAAAAACAATTTAATGTTTAATGTGCTTTTTTTAAACATACATAAACAATAAATGTATAGTAATAGTTGTGAACTTATAAAACAAACATACATAACATCATACAGGGACATCATACCTCACCCTACCAACAATACCTTGCATTGTTGTGAAACATTTTACACTAAAGATTAAAGAGCATCCTACCAAAATACACTACCAACCAAAGTATCTTACATTTGGTATATTTTCCCCCAAACCACCCTATTATAATTTTTAAAAATATCATTTATATATGGTAAACAATAAGTGTATAGTAAAAATTGTGAAATTACAAAGCAAGTATGCATAACATCATACAGGGGTCCCATACATCAACCCACTATCAACACCTTGCATTGTTGTGAGACATTTGTTACAAATGATGAAAGAATATCATCAAAATCTTATTACTAACCATAGTCCTTATCTTATATTTGGTGTATTTTCCCCCAACCTACTCTATTATTATTTTTAAAATATATTTTTATGACAGAAGTTGTAAACTTACAAAACAATCATGCACATGTGCAGGATTCCCATACAACACTTCTCTATCAACATACCACACGGTGGTGGAACATTTGTTATGGATTATAAAATAATATCATCTGATTATTACCAGGTCCATAGTGTATATTTCGCACGCTGTTTCCATACTCCGTCATTATCAACACGGTGTATCTTTGGCTTAGATGCATGAATATCACATTATTACTGTTAACCACAGTCCATAGGTCACTCCAGTTTTATTTTTCCCATGCTTCTCCACATTCCCACCACCCTACAATAGTGATGTACATCTGCTCTAGCTCACAAAGGACACCCTTGCATCTGTACAACCACAATTCTCATCCACCTCTGGGTTTACTGTGTTATTCAGTCCCTAGGTTATCCTCCAGCTTTCTTTCAATTGATATTTACATCCTTAGACCATGCTTTTCAGCCACATTGCAATTTATAAACCAGCTGTAACTTACAATAATGTGTTACCATCAACTCTATGCATTTCCACACTTTACAATAAATTTAATTAAAACTTCTACATACATTAAACATCAGTAGTCCATCTCAGTCTTCCTCTTATCTCCTTTAAGAATCCACCACCTACCACCAGATCTTAAAGATATTTTCCTACATTTTCTTCTAGAAGCCTTATGGTTCTTGCTTTTATATTTAGGTTTTTGATCCATTTTTTAGTTAATTTTTGTATAAGGCTGAGAAAGGAGTCCTCTTTCCTTCTGTTGGCTATGGATATCAAGTTCTCTCAGCACCATTTGTTGAATGGACTGTTCTCCCCAGTCTGGATGGGTTTGACAGGCTTGTCAAATATTACTTGACCACAGATGTGAGGGTCTGTTTCTGAACCATCAGTTCAGTTCCATTGGTCTATGTGTGTCTTTATGCCAGTACCATGCTGTTTTTACCACTGTATCTAGGTAATATGATTTTAAGGTCTGGAAGTGAGAGTCCTCCAACTTCACTTTTCCTTTTTAAGACGTTTCTGGCTATTTGGGACCCCTTACCCTTCCAAATAAATTTGATAATCATGTTTTCCATCTACTTAAAAAATGCTAGTGGAATTTTTATCGGGATTGCATTGAATCTGTATATCAATTTGGGTAGAATTGACATCTTAATGATGTTTAGTCTTCCAATCCATAAATGTGGACTGTTCTTCTAATTATTTAGGGTTTTTTAAAATTTCTTTTAACAATGAGTTGTAGTTTTCTGAATACATAAAGAGGTATCCCTGTCTTTAAATACATTCATTTTGTTTTTTGTTTGCGATATGTGGGCATCCTGAAATTCCAAGAACAGAGCAGGGGCCCCATTTACCTCAGCCCAAGGGAAGTACTGATAGGGAGCCCTGGAACTAATGGTTCGGATCCTGCAAAAGCTTTACATTGTTGCTTAAATTTATTCCTAATATTTGGTTCTTTTAGTCGCTATTGTAAATGGAATTTTCCCCCCGACTTCCTCCTCAGATTGCACATTACTAGTGTCTTTTAAAGTCTATTTCATCTAAAATAAGCATAGATACTTGGGGTTTTTGTTTGCTTGTTTTTTTTGTTTTGTTTTTGGTTACTGAATGCTTGGAATATCCTTTTTCAGCCTTTCACTTTCAATTTTTTGGTATCCTTGGGTCTAAGGTGAGTCTCTTGCAAACAGCGTATAGGTGGCTTGTATTTTCTTATCCATTCTGACAGTCTGTGTCTTTTGATTGGAGAGTTTAATCCATTAACATTCAATGTTATTACTGTAATGGCAGTTCTTATTTCACCCATTTTGATCTTTGGGTTTTATCTGTCATATTTTATTTTTACCACTCTTTTGAGACTTTTAGTTACCTTTACTTATATAACCTTCATTTCTAGACTCTCTTCCAAGCCTCTCTCACCTGTATTTTCTTTTCAGACTGTAGCACACCCTTTAGTATATCCTGCAAAGCTGGTCTCTTAGTTACAGACTCCCTCAGTCTCTGTTTATCTGTGAATATTCTAAACTCATCCTCATTTTTGAAAACCAATCTTGCTAGATATAAGATTCTTGGCTGGAAGTTTTTCTCTTACAGTATCTTAAATATATCATACCACTGTTTTCTTGTCTCCATGGTTTCTGATAAAATTCGGCACTTAATCTTATTGTGTATCCCTTATATGTTATGCATTGCTTTTCTCCT
This sequence comes from Tolypeutes matacus, assembly GCA_026826555.1. NCBI lineage: Eukaryota > Metazoa > Chordata > Mammalia > Cingulata > Chlamyphoridae > Tolypeutes > Tolypeutes matacus. The sequence continues at coordinate 3,877,319 of JAKSZT010026914.1, read as the reverse complement.
GCTACTCTCAGACTCTCAGAATTCTCTCTTTGTCTTTGGCATTTGACATTCTGATTAATATGTGTCTCGGAGTAGGTCTATTCAGATTTATTTGGATGGGAGTACGTAGTGCTTCTTGGACATGGATATCCATGTCCTTCAATATGGTTGGGAAAATTTCTACCATTATTTCTTCAAATATTCCTTCTATCCCTTTTTCCTTCTCTTCTCCTTCTGGGATACCCATGACACATATGTTTGCACATCTTTTGCTGTCGTTTAGTTCCCTGAGACCTTGTTCAATTCTTTCCATTCTTTTCTTCATCTGTTCTTTTGTATGTTCACTTTTGGAGGCCATTTCTTCAAGCTTACCAATGCTTTCTTCTGCCTCCTCAAATCTGCTATTATATGATTCCAGTGTATTTTTTATTTCATTTATTGCACCTTTCATCCCCATAAGATCTGCTATTTTTCTACGTATGCTTTCAAATACTTCTTTGTGCTCATCCAATGTCTTAATAATATCCTTAATCTCTTTAGCCATCTCATTGAATTTATTAAGGAGATTTGTTTAAACATCTATGATTAGTTGTCTCAACTCCTTTATGTCATCTGGAGGCTTATCTTGTTCCTTTAATTGGGTCATATCTTCGTGTTTCTTGGTGTGGATTGTAATTTTTTGCTGGCATCTTGATATCTGGCTTACTAGATGTATTTATTCTGGGTGCAGTTTCTCTCTTTAGTTTAGGGCTTTCTTTTTTTTTTTATTTTTTTTTTTTTTTTATTTTATTTATTTATTTTTTTACCGGGAGGTCCCGGGGATTGAACCCGGGTCCCTCCATATGGGAGACAGACGCCCAACCATTTGAGCCACATCCGTCCCCCGGGTTTAGGGTTTTCTTGCCCTTTCTCCCTTGCTGGTTGTGTAGTAGGATCCAAGGATGTAGTTGGTGCTTTAAGCTGTGGAGGCTCAAGCTGCCCCCATTACCCAAGGGACCCATGAATCTTCCTCCAACTTTCTCCTTTGCCAGGGGTAGGGACGGAACCACAGCTGTATGTAATAATCCAAGTCATGCAGGCCTAGACTCTAGTTTCCCTGAGAGACTGATGAAGCTTCACACCCCTTCATCCCTTGCCTGGGGAAGGGATGGAGCTGCAGGTGTGGGCAGTAGTCTATGCCATGCGGGTCCAAAATGATCACAGTTGCCCTGGTAGACTTCCAACTATTCAGCCTGTGCCAGCCAAAGGTACCTGCAGTTACCTGGAGAGGCTGGTGCAGGGCCTGCCACCCTCCTCCCTGCTAGAGGTGGGGTGAAGCCTAGCTAGGGCTGCAGGCCTATCTGGGTGAAAGAATCTGGTCTCTACCGTCACTGTGATTTTCAGTCAGCCTGGCCTCCCCTGTGCTGGGGGTGGAGTCAAAATGGCGGCTACTGGAACCCCCCCTCTGACCCAGACAGGCCCAAACCCCAGCTGTTCCTAGGGTTATACTCCACCCAGCTAAACCCACCAATCAGTAGCTCATGTCAGCAGCCAACCGTCTCTCTCTCCCCTGTTTTTGGGAAATGGAGCCTCCAATTCCAGCCACAGAACAGCGCCAGAGGCAGTTTGTGCCACTAGAGTAGAATGATCACCACCCTCCTAGGCACGGCCTGTATTTTCCCGGAGAGGCGGGTACAGGTCCTCCCAGCTTCCTCCCTGCCTGAGGCGGGGCTGGAGCTTAGGCTAGAGCTACAGTCCTATCTAGATGGAAAGAAGCTGGTCCCTACCAGCACTGTGATTTTCAGTCAGCCCCGCTTCCCCTAGTACTGGGGGCAGAGATAAAATGGCAGTTACTGGCCTCTTTCTGACTTGAACAGGTTCAAACTTTAGCTGTTCTTAGGATTATATACTTTAGCCTGCCAAGTTTACTAATCAGTAGCTGAAGTTGGTGCCCAACCATCTCTTCCTCCTCCGTTTTTGGGAAGTGGAGCTTCCAATTCCAGCCGTGGAACAGCTCCCAAGGCGGCTTGTGCCTCCAGTGGAGGATGGGCTCTGGCCTCCCTGGCATGGAGTGCTCTACTTACGGATCTTCTCTGCAGATGGACAGTTTCCTCCTTCCATTCTTTCAAGGATGTTGCAGGATGCGCTTCTGGTGTCCTTGGGCCCCCAAACAGGTGCTTTAGATAGCTCTGGGTGATTACTAATTGCCCCGTAGCAGGAGCTGACTCTAGGAGCTCCTTACTCTGCCGCCATCTTGCTGGTTGCTGTTTAATGTACTTTTAGAAATGTAAAAATATAATTCTAATGGAAAAGAAGTTGGTAGGTTGAAATGACTAATGTCTGGTTGTAGTGCATTAAATTCTGTTATATGTACCACAGATGGGGTAGAAATATTGCACAGCTTTAGAATTTATTAGAAATTATAATTATATATATATATTTCAAACTCCATAGTACCCACCAAAATAATAAAATTAAGGTCTCCAAACTTGTAGAGGAAAGTAAAAGGCCAATAATTTTTTTTATTAATTCACAAGAAGAGAGTAGAAAAAGGAGCAAAGGATGTTAACAGAAAATGCAAAATAAGATGGTAGAAATAAGGCTAAATAGATTAATAAATATAATAAATATAATTGATTAAGCTCGCTTAAAAACTATGATTTACTATATTAGATTTTAAAAGACAATATCCTCCTAAAATAAAACTATACTGAAAAATAGAAAATAAAGGAATGGAACAAGATATGCCATATAAGCATCAACCAAAAGAAAATTTGCAGGGAAATACTAATATTAGACGAAAAAGAACTTAAGAAGAACTGATTGGGGACAAAGAATAAAATAGTATACATCGCAAGAAATAGGTAAAAATCACAGGTTTATGTGCAACTAAATTGCAAGTATACATGTCAAAACTGGTAAAATTAAAAGGTACTTCTCAAACTAACAATCATGGTGATATATCTAACTAAAATCTCTCAGAAACTTTATTAGTCAAACCACCAAAAATAATATATTTAGCATATAGAAATTTTGAAGAAAAAACTTACAAAAAAGGGTAGAAGGGAACGACCCCTACACCAAAGAAATAGAAATTACATTTTTAAGTACACACGAAATATTTACTAAAATTGAGCTCCTTCATCCCACAACACACTCTCTGACTGCAATAAAATTGCTAATAATTCAATAATAAATTGATAAAATTAGAAAGTTAGAAAATTAAGGCATTACTTAATTACTGATAGAAAATTTTAAATATTTAGAGTTGAACAATAATAAAAGTGATAACAAATCTGAAGTATCAAACTAGGCTTGTAATTAGAATGAACTTATAGACTCAAATGCCATTATTAAAATACAAGAATATTTGAAAATAAATGTATTTGTTTATCAGCAAAGAAGTTAGGAAAGTAACAGAACAAACTCTTAAGTGGGGAAAAGAACATTTAAAAAAGAAGATAAGAAATTAATCAAATGAATCAAAGAAACAATAAAAAAGACCAGCCAAATGAATAAAAGAAAGAATAAAAGAGATCAACAAAACTAATAAAATATTAAAATTTTCAACAAGAGAGATGTAGCAATATCAAAAACTGTTCAACTTGAAAAGAATGCAATAGAAAAACCAGGAAAATAGCATAAATAGGCAATTCACTGAAGGTAAAATTTTAATGGTTGGCTAACATATCAATAGATATTAAATCTCACTAATATTCAGGGGAAAATATCCAATTAATAACAAAACAAAAAAATGAGCAACATTTTTACACACATAAGGCTGATAAAAATCAAGGAATTTTGAGAAATGGAGAAACTTCCAGGATTTAGAATTTCCATATTTGGTGGGAGTATATATTGCTACAAGTACAAACACATGTTTAGCAATTGGGCAATATCCTCTACAGTTGAAAAAGTGTAAACCTAATGATGCCACAGTTCCCCTTTTAGGCATTTTATCTAGGAAAAAAATCTTGCACAAGATGATATGTGTAAAATGTGATTTGTAGCATATTTTATAATATTAAGAAAAATGAAAACAACTTGAATAGCTCTAATAAAGAGAATGGATAAATAAATTGTAGTTATTTTTAATATAAAATGATAGAAATACATAACAGTCTAAATGAATGAACTAGAACCACATATATAAATAATAATAGATGTCAAAACATAATGTTAAGCAAAAACATGTTAGATGATACAATGTGATGCTATACATATAATTTTGAAAGCACAAATAAAAATACCATATATTGTTTAGATTCATACATATGTAGAAATAGTATACAAAATAGTAAGTTATTGAAAATTCTATGGCTGATAATGGCAGACTAGCAATTTAGATCAATATACCCACAGAGAATATCTAGAAAACCTGGATATATATGTGTGTGTGTGTGTGTGTGTATTTCAATAAAATTGCGTCTCGTAAGCCTGGCATTTGAGTCTGCTTTTCTGCAAAAAGGGCCTGACAATTCTGAGACAGAGTTAGAAGCTGTGGGTCAAAGGAAAAATCAAAATGGAAAAGTAGAATATATTTTGAATTTGATAATGAAAAGACTATATATCAAAACTTGTTGGCTACAGCTAAAATAATGTTAGAGAGACAGTCTCAGCATTAAAGACTTACTTTGGAAAAGAAGAAAGCCTGCCTATCTGTGAGCTAAGCACCCATCTCAAGAAGTTAGAAAAAAATGCAAACTATACCGATATAAAGTAAAAGAAAAGAAATAGTAAAGGCAAATGCAGAAACTTAACTGAGACTGGGAAAAAGAAAAGCACTTTCCAATTTATTTTACGAGGTCAAAAGAACTGTGAGGTCAAACCCTCTGTCTAGAACATCAAAAGAAAGAAAAAAAACAGGCCCATTTTAATTATGGAGATAGATACAAAAATACTGAGTAAAATACCAACAAATGAAATTTATACCAAATGTGTAAAAAATACTTTACATCTGTCAAACATATAACAAAGTAGAGTAATTCCAGGAATGTAAGCTGGGCTTAACATGAAATCATCACATGTACAGAATAAAGATTTTACTATCATCTCAACTGGTGTAAAAAAAAAAAAAAATTGACAACATTTATTATCTGTGGTAGGCTGAATAATGGTGCCCCAAGGATGTACATGCCCCAATCCCCAAAATTTGTGACTATATTACTTTACTTGTTAAAAGGGAATTTGCAGGTGTGTTTAAATTAAGGATCTTGAGACAGGGAGATAAATCTAGTTTATCCAGGTAGGCCCAATGGAATCACAAAGGTTCTTAAAAGAAGGAGGCAGAAAGTTTAGTGTCAGAGAAAGAGCTGTGACAATGGAAGCAGGGATTGGAGTGATGTGTGTCCATGAGGCAGGGAATGCATTAACCTCTAGAAGATGAAAATGGCAAGTAATGGATTTGCCCCTAGGGCCTCCAGAAGGAATCTGCTGACCCATTTTGGATTTCTGACCTCCAGAGCTGTAAAATAATAAATCTGTGTTGCTTTAAGCCAGTAAGTTGTGGTAATTTGTTACAGTAGCAATAGGAAAGTGATTATTAGGTATGATTAAAAACTTAGCCATTAGGAAAAGAAGAGATCTTCCTTAAACTTGAAACGGTATACAGAAAAACACATAATGCAAACATCACCATTAAAGGTGAAATGTTGAAAATTTTCCCTCTGACTTAAGAAATGAGACAAAAATGTCTGATATTAGTTTTTTATTTAACATTGTATTGGAAGTTCTACCCAATGTCACAAAGCAAGATCAATAAAAGATATAAAGATTGGTGGAAAAGAAATGAAACTGCCATTATTTGCAGGCAATATGATTATTAAGTATATTAAAAATCCAAAAGATTCTTTTTTTAACAAATCAATGTTATTGATACATATTAATAAAGCATAGATCTATCCAAAGTGTACAGTCAATGGTATTCAGTGTAATCACATATTTGTGCATTTATCACTTCAGTCATTCTTAGAGCACTTTCATTATTTCAATAATAATTATAGTAAACAAAAACAAAACTCTGCAAACAAATGTTAGAATTAAAAAGTGAATTTTGCAAATTAAAAGGAATCAGCATTCTTTGGAGATTTGGCAAAATCCAAAGTAAAAGTAAAAGATGAGATTGGAACATCTCATTATGCCAAATAGCAAACAAGTGCTCAAAAAATGGAGGGGGCATATCAAAATTATATAAAGCCAACTTGATGATGCTCCCCACTGGCTATATTAGGGACACATTTAACCTCAGAATGAATAATGACAGTTACAACCATTGAATAAAATAAGAATCCATGAGTCCATATTGATAGTAAGCACACAAATCAATAAAGGAAAAAGGAAAGGTCTTCTTCAAAGTGCAATGAAAGTAATAAATACTTCAGACAAGGATTATCAATGAATACTTAAACTATTAAATAAACATTTGAAGAGGAACAGGATATTTACTTAGTCTCGAAGTATCTCTTCACAGTTAATGTATTAATTAGAAAGAGGAAGAAAGGCAAATTGTAAAGTAGAAAAATCTGGTGGACAGCACTTTAATAAAGTAATTAAATTTTAATATCACTAATATGGGAAAAATTGACACCATGTGCCTCCCGATATAATGCACAAGAAGGAAGAAAAATGATATACATATATGTAGATGATATATATGGATAGATACACAGACTATACATATATGTGTGTTTGTATATGTGTGTATATGTACATATATATTTGTTTATTTATCTACCTATCTACTATATTTATTTCTGTCTGTCTTATCTATCAATCTATCCACCTATCTTTCTATCTATTGATCTATTTATTGGAAGACAGAGAGTGAAAAAATGACATGTGGGAAAATTCTAACAGCTGTTAAATTTGGGCAATTGGTAAATGGGAATTTTTGTACTTAATTTAATGAATATGTGAACTCTTCACATGGAAAATTTAGAAAAAATTTGGAAAATTTAAAAAATCATAAGTAAATAGAGAGATGTACCATATTCTTTAATTATAGCACTCAATATTATAAAAAATTAAATTATCCTCAAGTAAATCTATAGGTTCCAAATAATTTTAAACAAAATTCCAGCAGATTGTGTGTGTGTGGAAACTGATAGGGATAGTCTAAAATAAAAAAAAAAAATAGCCAAAATACTCATGAAATATAAGTTCTCTCATCCTTCCTCCTAAACAAGAAGAAAAAAGTGAGGAAAATTAATCCATTAGCTATCAAGCCTTATTATAAAGTTACAGTAGTTAGTTGAAGAGTGTGGTATTAACACAAAGATGGACAAATAGACCCATCATTCAGAATAAAGAAAGCAAACCCTCTCATCTATGATTTATGCTAAAGGTGGCACTGAAGAGCACTGGGGAAATGGTGATCTTTTCAATAAATAATGCTGAGTCTATGGGATATACATCTGGGGAAAAAAACCTTCACCCCTCTCTCATACCATACACAAAAATAATTCCAAGTGATTGAAAATCATAATGTGAAAGGTAAAGCAATAAAGGTCCTAAAAAAAAAACAAGGGAAAAAAATCTTCATGAACTTCAGATGGGAAAATATTATTTTAAATAAGATAGAGAAAGCAAATATCCATAAAGGAAAACATTGTAAATTGTATACATTAAAATTAAGAACTTCTTCTATAAATTAAATAAATATATAAATTAAATAAAAATATTACAGTATAAAGGCAAGTGGAAAAATTAATTTATATAAATTTACAGAGGCTTATGTACCTAATATGGATAGAATTCCTACAAATTAATGAGAGAAAAAGCAGACAACCCAGTAGAATGTTGGTGATAGACCTAAATACATATGAGCCAATAAACACACAAGAAAAATGCTCAACCTCATTATTTCATCAGGGGAATGCAAATTAAAATCACAATAAAATACACTTTATATTCATCAAAATGGCTAAAATTAAGACTGTTAATACTAAGGACTCTCATGGATGCAAAGCAATGGGGACTCTCATATACTGGTGATAACAGTATAGATAGCTAAAATCACTTTGGAAACTAGCATTATCTAGCAATTCCAGAATTCCATTTTTTAAAAATATATACCTAACAACAACAACAAAAAACCACCTATGCACAAAAATTCCCATAGCAGTATTATTAATAGTGGAAACTAGGCACAGTGCAAATGGCTATCAACTATAGAGTGGTTAAATGAATTGGGGTATATTGATACGATTGATGCAGCAATGAAAATCAGCAAATACAGCCACATGAAACAACTTGGATGAATGCCACCAACATCATTTTGAGCAAAAGATGCCAGACACAGAAAGAGATATACTATTTGATTCCAATGCCAAGTTCAAAAATAGGCAATATTATTCTATAATGGTAGATGATAGAATTTTGTTTACTTTTAAGAAGGGTGGGGGTAATGGCTGTTAGGGGCATCCATTTGGGGGGTTCCAGGAGTATTGGTAATTTCTACTCTTTTTCTAGATAGTGTTTACATGAGCCTGTTCACTTTGTGAAAATTCATTTTGCTGTACACTAACCATTTATACACTTCTTTGTACATGTGTTAAAAATTCAACTAATGAGTAACATTTTTAGTGGATGGGAATGATAAACATCAAATTCATAACAGTGGCTACCTCTGGAGAATGAGGATGATGATAGATTTGAAAGGGGGTACGGGGGGGGTTCAACTTTATCTGTAAGTCTTATTTCATTTCAAAATAATACAGTGCAAATATAGCAAAATGTTCGGCTGTGATTAAGCTAAGGGTTTTGTACACAAGTGTTTCCTATATTACTCTGAACATTTTGTAAATTCAAAATCTTTCCCAAAGAACAAAAACCAATCAGTGAGGCTATTCTAAGCAATATTTATTCATCAATGTAATAAATAATTCCAGGGTCAGGCTGTTATGACATTCAAATTGTTCTTAGAGATTAGAGCCATGGCATCTGAAGATGTTGAAGATTGTATTCATTACATTTCACACTGTCCTCTTTACAAATCCTTTGGAGAAACTTCTTTCTGGTCTAAATACCGGGAATAAATGGGCTTCCCTTAGTCATTTGTTTTAAACTTACAGATATTTTGAATAATCATATAATTAATCCTATTTTTACTTTTGCATCATTTATTAGAGACCTTCGAATTGAATTTGTGGTTCATCCTTATAGCATGGGTTTAGAGTGCCAATCTAAATCTTAGCTTAATTTTACGTAACATTAATTAATTAATTATCCTGTTTTTTATTTTAATTAATCTTGAGTCTACTTCATGAAGCTTTCTTGTAGAATGACTGGTTATAAATTATTAAACACATAACAAATTTGACCAATGATTTTTGTTTAAAATGTCCTTTTAATCATGTATGTTCTGTATTTATGTGTATAAAAAGAGATTTGCATAATAGAAGAACTGGTCAAAGAGCAAGTGGAAATGAGCTCCTCTTTCAGTCACAAATATATAGGTGCTCTCCTTTTACTTGTAGGGAAAAGTGAAATCTGAATGAGCTACTAAAATGAGCAATTTTATAAACTCTTTATCAGACCCACAAAACACTTCTACATAGAGAAAATGTATACATCTACATATATTTCATGTGAAAGGCAAAACTAATTTTCTCACCCTCTTTTCTGAATATCTTATTTAGTATGCTCATGATATATTTGCAGTTTTATAACATTTGAGTTATCACATTTTCTTTTGTTATTTTATTTCATCAATATTTTATTACACTGATTTTTCACAATTAAGTTGTAACTATTAGGTCCCTTGGTTCCTCTTGCCTCATCTCCTATATTCCTTACATTTGTATACACACACACACACACACATAAATGTACACACATATCTTTCAAATAGCCCCGGATGATTTGTACACTGCTTCTCTCCCTCTTTTCCATTTTAGTCTCATTAAAATTTCTGAAGTCTACTACAGAGTTCAAGCTTTCTCAAAGATCATGCATACTTCACTTACCACTGAGTTTTGTTGATCTGTCCCTCAAAAAGCTAATTTAAATTTCTCCCCACTAGGTAATATGGTAAGTCACTACTCTATGTCAATATTTGTTTTAAATTCTTTTCCACTTGGTGGAGTTCAAGAGATGTGTAAAGCTTTTTCTTGACTTTTCAATAGTGGCTAATATATGAGTGTAAAAGTAAAAAGGAAATGAGTGTAAACTTTTCCAAAAGTCCCTCTGAAATGAATGTTCATTTTATCATTTTCTCAGATAAAATTAACTCAGTCACTTGAAAGAAATACAAGTCATATTTAATGCAAAGTATTGAGAGAATGAAATATATCTGTATTTATAATTCATCATAACATTTTACACTCAATTTTCACTTTGCCAAAATGCATCCATCACTACATTTTAGAAAAATAGAATAGCTCTTAATACTTTATGAATAAAAGTCAGGGGGAAAATGTTTCCTCAGGTAAGAGTTTTATTTCAATAAAATTTGTATCTTCAATTATTTGATGCAGGCAGAAATCCCAAAGAAAATGTTTGAATGTTGACATGTCCTCTTAATTTTTGAAATATAAGAGAAGTAAGACCCTGGACTCAGAGAGTTAGCTACGGTAACACCCACCCCTACCTCTGAGCTCATCAACTTTAGGATCTCACTATAGGATGGCAGGAGCTGGCTAGGGAAAGAATAACATTTCAGAGAGCTCATTTTACTCTTGAGTCACTTTTACATGAAATGATAGCATTCCTCTTGGGTCCTGGCCTCAATGCATCTTTCTGTAAACCACTTATGCCATATCAGTTTTGATTCAATAGACTATAAAATATATGTGCTTTTTATTGGCAAGAATTTAGGACATTTTTACAATGGAAAATAATGTTCCACAGCAGGAAAACTTAAAAGAATTAAGAGTTATGGGACTACAAGGAGGAATTGGCCACTTCTTCCCTTGAAAAATCTCTGCCCTTATTTTCTTTTCCAGGTCCCCCATCTATAACCTTCCAATTCTTCTGCTGAAGAAAAGAACACTGACGTTATAAAAATAATTTCGACTCAAACACTTATTTTCTTCATCTCACCTAACTAATTCAACAATATCTCAAGATTCTTTTCCCTTAAACACTGTTTCCCTCTAATTGCCTTATCCACTAATAATAATTGGAATCCTCGATTTGAGTCCCCTCAGAGCCTGATTCCAGCCATGTCATAATATTGGAGAGTAGAAAATTGGATTGCAGATTAAACTACTTTAAACTTCTTGAGTTTGGTTCCCATTGGCTATTATATTTCCTTAGTAGCTAAGACTATTGAGACTCTAGTACAGAATGCTTTGATATAATCAAGAAAGATTTGAATATCCATCATTAGCCATTTTAACTTACTTTTTCCTGAAATAAAATTGGATATCTGTAGCATAATTCTTTTCTTGAACTGTATTGTTTTGTTTACACTAAATGTATTTTTAGAGGGTTCAAATTTAAAAGTGGGCTGAGTTGTTAAGGAAACTGTGCCATAAACCCAGTTTCATGCACATGGAGAAAATCCAACTATTTTCAACAAAGAGCCATTTAGTACAAATGAGCTCTTCATAAGGTATAAATATGAATTCAGGTTTGGAAATAAAAAACAGTAGTTTGGTTCCCAAAGGAAAATCTTCACTATTGGAAAAAGTCCACCATCAAAGTGTCACATTGATGATCAAAGTATGTTGCCTTCTTTTTTTTCTTCTTCTTTTTTTTTTTTTTTTTTTCTCTTGTCCTGAAGGGGGATAAAAACAAATGAAAACCAAATAAGAAACAAATATGGTTGGGGAAGTAAAATTGAGAGACAAATAAAGAAAGTTAAAACCCCCAGAACCAGATGATGAGGAAAAAGCTAAGGCAGATATCATAGTTAGTAAATATCTAAGTCTAGCAAGCTAGACTTAGGTCAGTAAAAGGCCTGGCACTGTTAATAAAATGTGTATTGGTAGGAAGAAGAGAAAGTGGAAATTTTTCATTTGCAAATGAAAAACAAGCCTGAATTTAGTGAAAAGGTACTAATGATGAAAAACTCTTCAGCAAGTACAATCACCTTATTAGAAAAGATGTGTCCAAGTTTACACAGCTTGTGAGGGGTGGGGCTAGAACTAGAACTGGCATCTCCTGCAATTTCCACTCATCCCCCATGGTACCTAAAAGGTTGTGAGTCTTTAAACTTTTCATTAATTCTATATTCCATTTGACAGTTACATATTGAGCATCTTCTATGTGATTGTATTCAGTCCTGAGGGTACAGAAGTTTTTTTTTTTTTTTTTTTTAATAGTCTTTGCACTCATGGAGCTTGTAGTGTTTAAGGAAAACCAACCTCAAACCATTATTTATACAATGAATTACAACTATAATGAGTACTACAAATTTCTTTCACTAAGGCCACAAAGACACTTTAAATCCTAATTTTATAGAAACTCTCTTCAACTTTTGACATTGCTAGCAATTCCTTCCTTTGAAACACCCTGCTCCCTTGACCTCTTAGACTCCACCTTCTCTTGTCTGCCTTGCAGATAAGGTAGTGCAGTACTTAGCCTGCAATTATAAGATCCAGGTTAGACTAGAGATTATTTAGCCTTGTGGCTAAAAACCTTGGACAAGACAGAAGCTAAAACACCACTTGGGGGCTGAAGCATCAATGGATGGTTGTAACAGACTTTACTGAAGCATGCAGAAAGAGTCAATATGAATGAAGCAATGGGAAGAATAAATAACATGGAGAATATGAATAGGGGACATGTGGACTGGGTTAAAATTTTTCCCAAAATCTTTATTTTTTCAGAAAATAAAAATTAAAGTGTACGTATTTTTTTCCTATAGTTCCAGAATTCCTAAAGCAAAGTGAACATAAAATAACCATTAATTAAGGAACATGCTTTGCATTACATAGACTGCTATTAGATATGTAAAGAGAATCGTTTACTATTAAAATATTAAACGTATATGCTTTCATTTTCCCCTATATGATATTGCCCTGCAATCATATAATGACAGTTATCTGTCATTATAACCCAAGAAACGAGGTCAAATAATACCTAGTGAATGAACAAGATGGAATGTCATGTAAGTCCCTGCCAATTGGGAAGTGGAAGTGTTTCCTGTTATGGAAGAGGAGAAAAAGAGAGAGAAGGAAGGATAGCAAGTTGGAGGAAATTTCCTGTCCTATTCATGGTCAAAACATTCTAACAAGTGATAAGAGTAGAAACCCCTAGACAGGTTATATGTGCGTGTATTTGGTAGGGGAGTGGGGGACAGAAGGCGATTGGGGAAAATAAGATAAGGAAATAAAAACACCCGTTCAAATTCTCAGAGAGGTCAAAGGAGAGTTTGAGAATAACCAGGCAGGTGCTTCACTTTCTAAGCATATTCAATAAAGCTTAGGAGTGGTAAAATGGCAGAGAGGAAGGGAGGTGAGGTTTTAGTTTGGGAGAGCCCTGCTGGTTTCTTATACTTATATGTGGTACTCAAGAGATTTGGAAGTTTCTGAGTACCTCTCTCCACCCAGAAGACTGAGTCAAGACCTCACAGACTTGCTAGAGAGCTTCTGTAATTAGAGGCAAAGTGACCCCAGAGTAGAAACTGTGGAGTAGACATCTAAATTAGAGGTTAGATGAAGGAAATACCTGGGAATCAGAGGCTTTGCATGCCAGCAAGAGTAGAAGTAGGTAAATGTAGAATTACCATGCAACCAGCAATTACATTCCTAGGTATACACCCAAAAGAACTGAAAACAGGCCTTCAAACAAAACCTTGTGTGTATATGTTCACAGCAGCACTAGTCATATTAGCCAAAAGCTGGAAAAAACAAACAAATGTCCACATCAACAGATAAGTGTATAAACAAAATGTAGTATATCCATACAATGGAATATTATTCAGCCATAAAAAGAAATGAAATTTTGATACATGTGACAACATGGATGAACCTCAAAAACATTATGCTAAGTAAAAGAAGCCAGGCACAAAAGGTCACATATTGTATGTTTCCATTTATATGAAGTATCCAGAATAGGCAAATCCATAGAGATGAAAAAATATTCGTGATTTCCAGGGGCTGGGGGGTGGGGTGGGGTGGGGAGGGCAGATAGGGAGTGACTGCTTAATGAGTATGGGGTTTCCTCTGCAGTGATGGAAAGGTTCTGGAATTAGTGGTGATAGTTGCACAACACTGTGAATGTGCTTAATGCCACTTAACTGTACACTCGAAAATGGTTAAAATGATAAATGTTATGTTATATGCATTCTGCCACAATGAAAAAAAAAGGGTAGTAGCAGGGCCTTGTCAGCCTGGAATGATGGCTAACCCCAGCAGAACACTCAACAAGTTTTATATGTGCCAAAAGAATAAATATTTTCCTAACCGAACACTTCATTCTTGGGCACCAGAGCTTGATAACAAGGGTAGACACACAGGTAGTCAATGGAGACCCAGAAAAGAGTGCAAGGACCCTGGGCTCCAACTACCCCACTATCGGGAAAGAAAAGTAACCTTTGAACCCAGAAGTCCCCTTGGGGAGTGGAGGAAAGAAGCAGCTCTGATAGGAACTGAACTTTGAATTGCCTTAATAATTTCTGGGACAAGACTGTTCAAACCAAAAGAACTGATTTAAAACTAGAAGGGCCTGAGATAGTGTAATTGGCAAGTTTTGAAGTATTGTTTTCAGCCACCAGCAGGAATGGCAATCTCAGACTGAGATGTAAATAATTATAGAAAGACCATTTTTGGGGCATACTGTGTATAGTATTCATAATTCAGGTTTTAATAAGATGGAAATCAGGAGTAACTAATGTAATATGGGTTGTGCTCATAATCCATCTCTTCTGCATAAGTGGCTTTGTGCTTTATCTTAAGAATGATGAGGAAAGGGATAGAAATACAAGAAGTGCTCTATTAGTGGTAGCACTTGTGATAGAAGATACTGCTCTTGATTAAAAGTCTGCCTGTTAGCCTACACTACATGATGGTTAGATGTTATAGCGCAACACTTTAAAAACACTATTATTGTGAAATTCCTACAGAATAAAGAGTTGTGTTTTAGAGATACGGAAACTTTCAAGCACATAACTCCACTTTCCTCTTGAAACAATTGTTTTTATAGGAAACTTTTTGATAATGGAGACTTCTAGTAGCACAACTATTACATCATAGCACAGCAGTCACCGACTGGCAGCCTGTGGGCTAAGGCTCACATAGAGTTCTGAAAGTATTTTATTTGACTCCTATTTAAAGATTGGGATATTCACATATATGTGTATAGATTTCTTGGTTTTCTTGAAAATTTTGAAGGGCCTGCCATTGGACTTGAGTTCCCACATGGCAACAATCAGACCTGAATAATCTCCTGTTTGACACAGTCTTCACCTCTCCTCATTGTCTCTCCAACACCAGTTTCACTTCATTCATTTCTTCTTGACTCCTGGAGGAACTGAAGTTCACACCCCCATTACAGCAGTATGTACATGATTATATCCAATGAAGATTATTACAAAGGTGTTTATGGTGTGGTTTAAGAGGCAAAATCTGAGAAATTTCTTATCACTAGAGGACCAATTCTACCTACTCTATAGCTCAGTAGGACTG
This sequence comes from Tolypeutes matacus, assembly GCA_026826555.1. NCBI lineage: Eukaryota > Metazoa > Chordata > Mammalia > Cingulata > Chlamyphoridae > Tolypeutes > Tolypeutes matacus. Next base: position 3,861,789 of record JAKSZT010026914.1, on the reverse strand, counting down.
AGGTCAGAGCTTAGTGTATCAAGAGCCTTAAAACAGAATCATTTACTAACCAAGAAAGAATTATGTAAATTAGATCATAAAGTGCAAAGTGGTGTGCATATATAAGACATTATCATGGTGTTGTCATTATCAACACACTGGAGTTTAGCCAAAGTGTCTAAAAGACTATTCGATGAGAGTGATAACGTTGGTACAACAAACACCAGCCCAGGAGACCTTAGATTAGCTAAAAACCATATTGGGAAAATTGAAAGAGCCTCTAGAGCCTCTAGAAATGTTATTCAAATAACATTTGAAATCTATACATTTGTATTAGGCATCATGGAGTGTTCCTAGCATGTAGATAAGCAAAAACATTAATTTGAAATATGGATTTTTAATTTTAGTGCACAGATCTGTGTTTCTCAATAGATGTAGGTGCTGTTAGGAAAATGATGTCTTCAGTCCTTTGGGCATCTCTGATGATTTAGTTGTTTAAATGACTCTTATTTTCACAGGAGGTAAAAATTAAATACAGAGAGATTAAGCAACTAGTTGAAGGTCGCACAGTGACATATGCAGAGAGAAAACGAACTGAATCTCTTGATTCCCACACCAGTTTTATATTGTGACCTAATTCTTCCCAGATACCAAGATCCAGTTAAATAAGCGTTTTCATTTTTTACTTACAGAAATTGATTAAATAATGACTCGACTCTCATTGAACTTTTATTATTTTAATTGTGTAACTATCAATAGTTATATAGAGATTCATAAAAGATTGTTCTTGATGTGATGAAGAATTGATTTTATTTCAGACATCTGATAACTCAAAATTTTGTGTGTGGCGTTCCTTTTGAACTATACTTTGCTTTCTTAAAAGAATTATGGTTAATCTCTTGATGAATGGTAATGAAAAATCCTGTATTCTTGGCTTTATATTTTTAGCAGTACATTTTGTTACACTTTGGTATTATAAGTTTTCTTGAGCCCTGTCAATAAGTACAAATATTTAACAGCCTGAAGATCTTTCTTCCTGCCCTACTCTTTCCTCCCAAAAAAGAGTATTAGTAGAAATAATAGAAACCAAAAAATTGTTTGCTATTTGGTGTAAAATAAACTCAACCTGGGAGAAAAGAAGAGACAATTTGCAAGGTTTACTTGAAAAATCTACTTTCCTGGGCATTTTTCGCCAGGAATAGGATTCATGTCATTTATTAGCTTAGTGTCCTGTAGGTTATTTACAAATTGGTGGTAAGAAACAAAAATTGGAAAGTGGGAAATAAATAGTAATTGAGACAATGGTAAAAACTGAAATTTGGGGCTGTGGCTTGCCTTTGTTTCAACTGAGACACAGCTGAGGTTTTACTCTAAGGGTTTTGGAAAAAAGAAAAAGGAGTTATTGCCAAAAAAGTAAATACAATGATGGCTGAATATATATATTAAATTATTTTCCAAGGAGCTTTTGTGTGAGAGCCCGACTGATAATGCCCTTCAATACATTTACATCTTGGAATTTTAAAGGGTCTGTCTATCAGTATGCTTTCTGAATGGGTTTTCAATTGCACAAATGGTCTCTATCACATGAAAAGCAATACTGTTTTTTGAAAGGCAGTGTACTTATTGTGCTACCCACATGGGACTATCAGTGCCTATTGGCTACCAACAATTACCTTTGAAATGAAAAATATTGTTTGTATCAAAGAACTGTTTGAGTCTAAAGAAAAAGCTTTGCAGCCTGTCAATCATCCCCTTATCCCAAGGATTATATTGTTAGGGGTTTTATACAATTTACATGCAGAACCTGAAAATGACTCCAGTGAGTTATATAACCACATGGGGTGTTTTTTTACTCTGATTAAGGTTATATTTTCTGACAACCGCTGACATCAGATTCTTTTTGTGGACGTAGGAGCCAATACCTTTCTAATTTTTAGATGTCTGACGTCTGTCCAGCAATTGTCATCACCAGTGATTACTTGTAATGCCTCTTTTCTCCTGATTTCAGAAAAATCACCTTTATGCGCTTAGTAGGAGATTAAGGAAAACAGTTATTATAAACATCTCTTTAGATTATTGGTTTGGAAAAGAAGCAAATAACATAGTGAGTGTCACTGAGATTATCAGAATAAGTTACCAGGACTACTATATTCCCAGTAACTAAAACGAGTGCAGGGGGACGGATGTGGTTCAAATGGTTGGGCATCTGTCTCCCATATGGAGGGACCTGGGTTTGATCCCTGGGACCTCCTGGTAAAAAAATAAATAAATAAAATAATTAAAAAAAAAAAATAAAATAAAACGAGTACAAAGAGTTTTTGTAAATCGGTATTTTAGATTTTTTAAAAATCCAAGGTTCTTTGAAAAAGCTTTATCATTCATTTTAGATCATGGAGTTGAGCCAGACTGTCATTCCAAAATGTATTCCTTGGCAAAAAAAAAAGCATCTATAATTACTTTATAGTGTATGGTGCCATGGCAGCAAACTCTTCTGGAGACATAAGACATGCCAATGTAATTAAACAATCCATATGTTTGACTAATGCATAAGCGTGAGTTATTATAAAGCTTGATATAAACAGATATTTTATTTGATAAATATATAATAGGGTATTTAGAGCAGGTTTAAGTGTTACCAGACACTCATGAGGTCTCTTAGGCATTTTTCCAAAGGAACTCTCATCTTAGCTTTGTCTGAATTTAACTATTATTAACAGAAAGAGAATTATTTTAATCAAAGACCTATAGGGAGTGGATGTGGCTCAAGTAGTTGAGTGCCTGCTTCCCACTTGGGAGGTCCCGGGTTTGGTCCCTGGTGCCTCCTAAAAACAAAAGAACAAACAAGTGAACAAATGAAAAACCAACTCAGGAGAGCTGATGTGGCTCAGTGGTTGAGTGCCGTCTTCCCACATACGAGGTCCCAGTTTCAATCCCCGGCCCAGGTACCTCAAAAAACAAACAAACAAACAAAAAACACCTATAGACTTTATAGTTCAAAAGGCAAAAAGAGGGAAAGGGATGAGAGTAAAGAATGTTATTACTTTCATTTTTAAAGTAAAAGATATTAGAATTATAAATGTTTGGTAGCATAGGTAATATTTTTGTGTGTGTGGTAAGTGGGGGTATATTTATTCACTTACACTTTGTATATATTCATTGTCTCAAATATATGTAAATATGTAAATAGCTATTTGACATTTTATTTTTCTCTTATAACATATTCCCAAATTATCAAGAGACCACAGTGTGATCGTAAAAATCGCAAGAACTCTTTATTCTTTAGGAGCCTGCTTTTAATTTCATATAAATCCCAAACCAAAAACACTGGTTAAGTAAAATCAATGGGTATTTGTTCATTGTGAGTGTTTAGACTACCAGATTGCTATTAGTCATGTTCTATGACTAATAGAAATATTGAAGGGCATTAAAATGAGAAAATTCAATCTCTTAGTTTAGTTTTTCTGTGTAATGGAAAAAGATTCCCCTTATTTGTAGTTTGCAGGGGAACCCTGGTGCTGGTGAGAGAAGAGCATAATTTGAGAGCCACTGTGTTAAGCAGTTGAATTGTCGTGAGTTCTGGAATGAAAAGGAAAGTGATGAAAGCAGATCTTTTTGGCAGCAAGGAGGCATGGATGCTGCAGACATGAGTGGTAAACAGAGTAAAGATAAGGTGGTAGCTGGGAGGTCAAGTGTGGGTCAAGGTCTGAAGCAGACAGAGTCAACCAGGGGACCAGAGTCAACAAGTGGGCACCTCTGAATCAGCATGCATAAAACTGGAATAGACTCCGTGCTACTCTATTTTCTTATTTATTTTTGTTTAATTACTTATCTACTTATGGCATTCCTGATTCCTAAAGGAAATTAAGATGTTTACGAAAGCAAAGAGGTCAGAACAATTTCTGGGGGCAGAGATGGATGAAGAGACAAGGAACAATTGAGTTCTGTGTTTAAGATGATGAATAGGCAGGGAAATTCAGCTTCTGGTCAGGATATTAATAAGCAGGTAAATGGCAAGGATGGAAGGAATGAAATGCACAAGAAAAACCTGGGAGATTGATCTGGCATTTAGAAATCTATGAAAGGAGGCTGGACCCAAATAGAATAACAAGGCCTGGACTGCCAAAATGTGACAGTCTTCAACCCCATCTCTTCCTAGCAAGAAGTCTGAGGCTGAAGCAACACATTGACTCTACACAGAATATGTACATGCTTCCTGGTATGTCAGAGACAAACCTGCAAGCCTTCTGGGACTTAGACAAATAGAAGCACCTGGAGGAGATAGGAGTAAGCTGGAAGCATTTAGGAGTATTCCTAGGAAGAAGACAAATGGGAGCAGGAAGCTATTAATGGCAAGGATACAGGCATGAACTGATCAGAGCATAAACCAAGGGGTTAGCAGTAGGAATGGAGTGGAAAGAAAAGGAAAAGTTACGTGCAAATATGGTACTGGCACTAAAATATAACTCTATTAATATAGAAAAGGTGAAGAAGCAGACTCTTAATTACTTCATCTTTTGCTTGCTCTCAGCACCCTTGACTTTTATTCTCACTACTGTTGGCCTAGAGGTATTGGCTCTGTTCCTTTTACTTCTACCACTTTTTCCTTTTGTCCTATTATTATTGCTTGGGACCTTTTGTGACAACCTCATTGCTGCTGGAATTTTAACAACAGAATACCAAGTAGTAGTATCTGTATATCATATTGGCTAGGATTATATTACAAAATGGTAGTTTTCAGAATCCTAAACAAAAATCAATGTTTTGCAGTTCTTCACATGGGGTAACATTAAAAAGAAGAGCCAAAAAAAAAAAAATGCAGCTTTATTTTCATCAACAGGAAGAACATGTTTCATGGAAGTGTCCTCTCACTTCATTACCAATCATTACCAGTGTCGCTTCTTCACAGTGGCCCATAGGCTCAAGAAGTATAATTTATTTGAATTCATAAATGTATATATATATATATCACAATTTGAATGAAACCAGAAAACTGTGACACTAAACAAAAGGAAGACAGGTTTTCTCAGGTTCAGTCTCCTCAGAAACTTAAATTGGATTAAAGATCTTCTCTCTCTCTCTCTCTCTCTGTTTCATTAAACATTTATTGATTTCTAACTGTTCCAGGTCCTTTGTGGGGTATATTGTGGTGAATGTGATGTAGCATCTGGAGTATATACTCAGGAAAAAATAAAATTAAGCAGATAATTACAATTAAACATGACAAGTGCTATCAAAGGGCAAGCAGTGGTTGATTGGTAGCATATAGAAGGGGACAGCCAAAGGGTCTGGGGGTGGGAGGAGGAAGATACCAAGAAAGACTTTCCAAAAAGTGGGTAAAGCTGAGAGTTGTAGACAATAAATTGACAAAGATGGTATGTTTGGAGAGCGGGAGAAGACAAGAGAGTATTCCAGGGAGAGGAAACAGCCTGCATAATGCATGCAAGTCAATTTATTGAAAGAACCAAAAAAGTTCAAGCAGGGCTGGGCTGTAGAGTGTGAGCCACTGTTGAGAGATGAAACTGAAGAGATACGTGAGGGCCAGGGTTATATCAGGAATATGAGGATAGTTCAATCTCAGGAAATACATAATGTACTGTACAATATTACCAGAATAAAAGAAAATACAGTATGTTCATAGCAAAAAATGCCCAAAAAAGGCATTAGATAAAAGTTAACCTTCATTCAGGAAAATTTCTTAGCAAACTGCAATCAGAAGAAAACTTTCTTCATAAATGGTATCTCTCAAAGAACTTTAAAAAGCATCTAATTTGATATTATAACATAAGAAGCATTTCCTCTAAAGTGAGGAACAATGTGCTTTCTATCACCACTTTTCTTTCACAGCATAATGGCAGCAATAAGACACACACACACACAAAAAGACATATAAAGACATAAGAATTGGGGTTATTCTTTGCTTGGAAATTTTCCTTTCCAGCAGATAAATCATTGGACTGTGAAGAATTAATCTAACCTTTACTACAACTGAGATGCGAATTAAAGCAAATATTTCTACCCACCAAACAACCCAATTGATAATACAACCTAAATGTGGAAATAGCTTTATGTTAGTGAATTACCAATCAAAGTAAATGGTCCGTGTTTGTCTTTCTTCAGTACCTTCTCCTATCCAATGTGTCTTCAGTTTCCTTGCCAGTCGCATTTTAGTAGTTCCTTGATATGTGCATACAAACTGGAAATGACTGTGGGAACACGCCCTGAAATGTTTCTGGTAGTTAAAACTGTGGTGGCCACAAGATTTTATTGCCTAGAGTCTTTTAGGAGTTGTTCAAGAAATGTAATAACAATGTCCTCCCTCAGATGAAAACAAACAAAACCCATCCTAAACATGGTTTTGAATATTACTAACTATCTTGAATGTGCAAATACAATTAAATATATTTCTGTAGGCTTCACTGGTTCTTTGGCCTCTAATTAGTTTTCTTCACCTTGTTAGCTCTGTTTGCTGGCACGTGACACAGTTAGGCCAAACTTCACAGGAAACATTGTAAATCTTAACATCACATGTACTCTATGTTTTGTATAAATAATGTTTATTTATAAAAATTACATTGTGGGTGAAAATGTAGTATTATATAAAATCCATGGGGGTTTCATCTCCTTCCTATACTACTGATAAAATATGCAATCCAAGTGAATTTTCCTTAACTTCCTTAATGCTTAATTTATCAGTACACTCTTAACTATAAAGCCTGTTTTACATAAATCTTGTGAAGATTAAATGAGATAAGCATGGTGCACAGTGACTACTATTTGGGGCTGAGTAAATATTAGTCCCTTCCCTTTATTCTTTCTGTCCATAATATCAACTAATAATATCTCATGCCAAACTCTCAGCATGCTTTCCAACCTCCCAAACCATCTATTGACCTTAAAGGTCACCAGGTAGAAGCAAAGCTCTTAAGATATACCATTCATGAGGCTAGGGAACATGTCTTTCTTGTTCTTTATTGTATCCTCACAGTGTAACACATACAGTAGAGACTCAACAGAAATTTACTTGAATGGATGAATGAATAAACTAGATGGATCTTGAAAATAATCTAGTATACCCACTTTATTTTTAAATGACAGAAAGCTGAAGTCTAGAGATGTTATGTGACTTCCCAGGTCACACAGCCAGTAAAACTCAAAACTAGGACATCAACTTGAGTCTTATGCTCCCTTTCTAGAGCACCCTTGTTCCACTGCTTCATGAACTGAGCATCTAGGCAAGCTTCTTCATTAAGTGTAGTTTACCCTTTCTTTCTTTTTCAGGGATTTTTAAGACAGAAATATTTATCCTGATTCTCTCTGTTAAAGTAGGTGATTGAAAGAAGATTCTCCATTTTGCAAAATATGTTCCAAGACTATCACTGACATAGACTTTACTTTGTCTCAAGCTCTATTTTAACTGCATCACAAATATTAGCTCACATCATTCTCACCACCTATGAGATAAGGACTAATATTATTCTGTTTATCATAGGAGGAAATTTGGACACAGAGAATTTAAGTGACACACCCATGGTCACACAGCCAATAAATTCATAATCCAAAGGATGTTAATAAGATTTAATAGGGAAGCGGCTGTGGCTCAATCAGTAGGGCTCCCGTTTACCATATGGGAGGCCCCGGGTTCGGTTCCCGGGGCCTTCTGGTAAAGGCAAGCCCGCCCGCACGGCGTGGTTAGCTGACCCAGCGAGCACAAGCAGCAAGGGGGGGATAAATGAATAAATAAATAAAAATCTTTAAAAAAAAAAAAAAAAAAAAATAAGATTTAATAAAATGGGAATAATTGGGAGTAATAGAGATTCATTTCATCGGTGTTTGACTCTATATGACTTCCCAGAGCCTTTAATGATTTAATTGCCTTTAATGGATTAAGAGCCTTTAATTGATTAATTATGATTTTCTGAGAGAAGAGTATAGTATGTAATATTTCTCAAACATATTTGTGCAAGAGAGTTTTATAAATCAACTTTATTTAGTAATGATTTACATGCAATAAATAAATTCATTTTAAGTGAATGGTTGAATGAGTTTTTGACAAATGGAACCACAATCAAGGTAGAGAAACATCCCATCATCCCAAAAGATATCCTGTACCCCTTCCTTGTCCCCACCCTGTCAATTTTCCTCCCTTGTTCCCAGGCAACTTCTGATCTACTCTCAATCACTATAGATAAATTCACCTTTTCTAGAGTTTGATATAAATGGAGTCGTATTGTATGTGTTCTTTGTGTCTGCTTTCCTTCACTCAGTATAATGATTTTGAGACTCATCCATGTTTCTGCATGTTGTATCAGTAGTTTATTCCTTTTTATTGTTGAGTAGTATTTCATTACATGGATGGATACATCACAATGTGTTAATCCATTCATTTATTGATGAACATTTTTGTTTTTTTTTGATGTAGCATCTTCCACTTTGGAAACCATGGATATGGATGTCTACTAATGGTAGATTTTTGGATACTTATGGACTCTTTGAGAACCAAAGACATCATGTTGTTAGCAGTTCTCTTGGTCACATTACAGCTGTCACTAGATTCTCTAGGAGAGAAGGAGGAAAACAGCTGGGGAGCACCTTTTTCATTCCAGATATTTTGCTGAGCATTTAGCATACCTAATCCTGGAATGAGTAGAAGTAATCCAGAGAACCACAGTCAAAAAGTATTTTGGGAAAAGGATGTGCATGTAGGTGTTGTATGTGTGCACATATGTACATGCACTCTATTAAGTACAATAGAGAAGTGAAAGATGTCTTAACCTCACTCCAAACGAACTGGGAAGGTTTTTGTAACAGAATATTAATTTCACTTCAGTCTGTAGATTGATGGCAAGTGCTTTGTTGAATGTAATTAATAATATGAAGGATTAGATGTTGAGCCTGATATTTGTTGACCTTGTAATTCTACAGACCTTACAGGCAATAAAATGTCCGTGTATGTTGTATTGAATCTGTGTCTTGTTTTCACAATTATCTTTGTAACCAGTCTCACTCAGTTACCATTCCAGAGAGTTCCTCTTCCCTATTACAGCAATAATAAATTAGGGTTTCCATAAGTGCCTTTGTTCAGATTCATTTTCTTCTTTCAGTTAATGAACAGCCATCTGCAGCTGCTCCTCGATCTTAATCCATCTGCATGGAGATGCCATTGTTATATACAGCATTCTATAAATATTGCTATGTTGACAAGCTGACTGCAGACAGGAAGGGGGTGATATTTTTATTATTATTATCCTTCATTAAGAGAGAGGCCAGATTGACAACACAAGGGTTTGAAGTCCCTTCTCTTCTGTAAAGTGTCTGTTCAAATAATTATATTTCTAGTGACAATATTACAGTAAGCATTACAATAATCATTGTCGTTGTTATTTGTCATTTGCTGAGTACCACTTTTGCATTCTGCATTGTATAAGAAACAGCATGTAGGAAGACAGAGTTCAGACTTGAAATGATTAAATATTCTTACTGTGAAAAAGAAACTGATCAGCCTAACAGAACCAAGCCATTAAAATAGATACGGACTCTCGCGCCACATTTAAATGCCATGGATTACAGCAAAGATGTTGCAGCATCTACATATTAACTTTCCTTTTACAGAATGTGATTGGCTTGAAGTTCCTAAGGTAAAGCAATGCATTAGAAGAGAAATATCTTCATTTAAATTCACAATATGAATGCTTTGTTTAATGACACATCTTGGGAGCTGACAAGTTCACAATTAGTGGGAAGAACTTTCATTACCAATGACTTAGGCATTTCTATCCAGCAAAGTGGGAGAGAAAACCATTGTCAAGGTTGTTTGGGGCAAAAAGCATTTATTGGATGCCTAATATATGCAAACCATCATATTAGGTGCTGGGAATATAGTTGTGAACAGGACGAACATAGTTCCTGCCTATGGAGAGCTCGTGCTCTAGTGGACCAGCGAATGAGTAATCACAATTGTAATTATGCAGAAGTGCAGGAGCATGATATGGCAAAAACCATAGGGAGGAAGGTATTCAAGTAGTTGGCCTAGAATGGGTTGAATGGTGGCCTCCAAAATATGTCCATGTCTTAATCCCCAAAACCTGTGAATTTCTCTTTATTTGGGAAAAGGGCCTTTGCAGGTGTAATTAATTAAGGGTTTTGAGATGAGGAGATCATTCTGGATTATCATGGTGACTCCAATGACAATTGCTCTTAGAAGAAGAAAGGCAAAAGGATATTTGAGACAGACATAAAGAAGAAGACATTAAGAAGAGGAAGAGGCAATGTAACCATGGGGACAGAGATTGGAACGATGCAGCCACAAGGCAAGAAATACCAACAGCCGCCACAAGTTGGAAGAGGCAAAGAACAGATTCTTCCCTAGCGATTACAGAGGTGTCCTGCTAACACCTTTATTTTGGACTTCTAACTTCCAGAACTGTGAGAGAATACATTTCTGCTATTTTAATCCTGCCAGTTTGTGGTAATTTATTATAGCAGGCCTAGAAAACTAATACATAGCTTATGATCTGTTTCTTGCTCGATTGCCAGGGGACACTACTGGGGGGAAAAGAGGAGTAAGTCACCCTTCTCATCTTCTAATCTCCTGTAAACATAATAACTGGATTTCCAGGAAAATAGACCAATGGTGTTTGCCAGAAGGAGAGTCCTTTTCTAGGGATTCCTCTTAGTGGGATGTCTCTGGCTTAGGATTGCTTATATTAAAATACCTACAACGTATGTATATATGAGGCATGGCTCCCCAGAGAATGGACAACTCTCTGGTAGTACGAAATCAGATGTTTCAGAATGTAATGCAAATATGAAATGGAGATCATATTTAATATTCTAGGCCAGAGAATATAAACCTGATGTAGGTAAGAAAGACCTGAGAGGCACACAACAGACCTCTGAGCTCCCAATGATTTGTTTGTGCCTTTTGATTGCTTGCATTCTAGAAATTATTAGTAAACCTTGATACTGATTTGTGTTTGCCTGATTTGGCAATATGAAACATAACAAGCTATTATGTATAATTTGAGATGTAAAGGATGTGTAGATATTTGCCCAAGTGGTAGGCAGAATTCTAGATTGATCCCAAAGATTCTCTCGCCCCCTGGTGTACATGTCCTGTAAAACCCTCCTCTCCAGTTGAGTGGCTATAACTTGTGAATATGATGGGGATGGTCATTCCCTCAGTTAGGTTATAGTATGTGGCCAAAGTGAAGGGCACTCTTGTGGTTGTGCTACATTAGATATGAGTCTGTCTTACAATGAGTCTGAATAAGATAAATCAAAATAAACACCTAAAAGTATTTTTTGAACCCTTAGAATCCCAAAGATGGATCTTAAAAGCAACAAGAGATTAAAAAAAAAAAAAAAAAAAAAAAACCAAAAAATGCCAGATTGTCTGACAACATGTCAATGAAGAATAAGCTTGAAATAAGGAAAATTTTTCTTAGCTTTAAGGACTGAGGAGTTTTACCAAGGACAGACCTAGTCAAGAAAGTACTTAGGGAAGAAGGAAAGAAGGAAGACCCAGAAGGAAGGAGTGAGATGCCAGAAGCAGTGATAAACAAATGGATTGGTAAACATTTGGTCGTTGAAATAAGCATCCACTGTCTGGAACAGGTGTGTGTGCTGGGGGAGCTCTGACTGAGGGAGACCTGAACATGTCAGACCCAGGGTACCAAGTCAGTCCTTCTGTGTTCTTCCATTAGACAGGCGGCTAGAGGTGTCGGTGAAATTAGGTCAAATATGCATGTTAGAAATGTAAGGATAAAAAGTGTTTTAATTATCCTTCTTAAACAAATATTACTCATTAAAAATGTAGACATAGAATGTATAACTTTCAAACCATAGAGAAAAAAAGAGAACTAAATAAAATTTGAATAATCTCACAGAATACAAGAAAGGAGAAAATAAGTAAAGAAATAGTGTTGTAAATAGGAAGCACAAAATAAGAGTAAAAATGAATCCAATTTATATGGGAAATCACAATAAATATTGATGGACTAAACTTACCAATTAAAAAGAGAAATTGCCACCCTGATCTTAAAATCTAGCTATGTGCTATTTTTAGGAGAGACACTTAAAATATATGTTCTTAAAACATAAGAACATAGAAAGGCTGAAGGTAAAAAATTATAAAAGATTCCAGGCTAATATTATCCAAAAAGTTGATATAACTTGATTAATAATCAGACAAACTAGACTTAATGGAAAAAAAATCATTATTAGTGATAAAGAAGGTCATTATATAATGGGGGAAAATTCAAGCACTTCACCAGAAAGATGTAACAATTTTCATCTTTGCCCAATGATATGGTCTCCAAATAAAGCAAACCTGACAGATTGCAAGTTGAAACTGAACCTGTACTCCATGGAGTAAATATGTATTTATATAAATTGACCACACACACACAAAAAAATTTGACCATGATCTAGCAAAATTCACCAAACATCATATAATCTAAATCAGTGTTTTTAATACTGTAGGCCTAACTGATTAGTGGCCTCAAAGTCAATTTAGGTGATTGTGAAATAAAACCTTTTTAAATGTTTTGATGGCATAGAAAATTCCAGCACAGTAGGTTTGATTTCTTGTTTCAAATATATGTGTGTGTATACATACATTTATGTATGCATATAATGACAATTCAATCTTCCATATGTTATGAAAGTTTAAAATACTGCTAACTCACAAGTCAGAGAAAACATATGGGAATTAGAAAATACTTATAACTAAGCAATAATGAAAATGCCATATTTCACAGCTTGTAGGATAATACTACCCCCAGCATCTAGAGTAGGGGTTCTTAACAAGGGGTCAATGAGCTTGAATTTAAATAAAAAAAAAAAAAAAAACCACATTATTCTTGTGGGGATGACATATTGGTGTGGGCATGATATATTAAATAATACACAGTATAGTGTGGACTTAGTAAGGGGTCCATGGTTTTCTCCTGACTAGCAAAGGGGTCCATGGAACAAAAAAGGTTAAGAACCTCTGACCTAGAGGGAAAATTTGTTGCCCTAAATATTTGCTGTAAGGAAAGAGAAAGGGCTGAAAATTAATAAATGCTTATTTATGGACTTGAAAAGAACAGTAAACCAGTGGAAGTTGGAAGGAGGAATGATAAAAATTAATTATATCATTGGATTACAAACCCACAGGCTGATTCTAGAATCATCATTGAAATTGAGTCATTTAAATATCAGTCCTTTACCCACCCTCCCCACTCTAAGGGAAGATCCTAAAACACCAGATCCTGATAGTTTTACAGGAAAGTTCTTCAAAACCTACAAAAAAAACCAGATAATCCTAAATTTTACATTAACTGTTTCAAAGAACAGGTTAAAAGAGATAAGCCTTGGGGAAGCAGATATGACTCAAGTGATTGGGCTCCCATCTACCATATAGGAGGTCCAGGGTTCAATTCCTGGGGCCTCCTGGTGAAGGCAAGATGGCCTGCGTGGTGAGCTGGCCTGAGCGGAGAGCTGGTCCAGCAAGATGACACAACAAAGAGACACAAAGGAGAGACAATAAGAAATGCAGCAGACCAGGGAGCTGAGGTGGTGCAAGAGACTGAGCGCCTCTCCCACTCTGGAAGATCCCAGGATCAGTTCCCAGTGCTGCCCCAAGAGAAAACAAGCAGACACAGAAGAATACACAGCAAACAGACAGCGAGAGCAAAAAAAAACAGTGAAGGGAGGATAAATAAATAAATAAATCTTAAAAAAAAAAAAAAGAGTCTGCCTTAGCAGACTGAAGAGTGACTCTTCTACTAGTTTTTAAAAAATTAACTCTGGGGGAGCAGATGTGGCTCAAGCAGTTGAGCACCTGCTTCCCACATGGGAGGTCCAGGGTTCAGTTCCCAGTACCTCCTAAAAACAAAACAAAACAAAACAAAAAAGCAAACAACAAGCAAATAAAGGAAAAAAATAAACTCAGAGGAGTTGATGTGGCTCAGTGGTTGAGCGCCAGCTTCCCACATACAAGGTCCTGCATTCAATCCCCAGCTCCCCCAGGACTTCAAAAAAAGGAAAAACAAAAACAAAAACCTCCCATGTTGGGAGAGAACCTGTAACATGACTATGTAGCAAGGACCTGAGAGTAGCCTCTGGTTGCTAAGAACATCCCCAGCCAACAGCTATCAAGGAAACAGGGACCACAAGTCATACAACAGCAAGGAACTGAATTTTGCATCTTCGAGTTTGAAAGAAGATTGTTCCCTAGTCTCCAGATGAGAATGTAGCTTGCCTGACACTTTGACTGCAGCCTGGCAAGACCCTGAGAAGAGGATCCAGCTAAGCTGTACATGGATTTCTGATCCATGGAAACTCTGAAATAATAAAGCTGTGTGGTTTGAAACTGCTGTTTGTGATAAGTGTGCAGTAATAACACCTACCTATTGAAAGAGTGTTGGGGTTGGATAGAATGTTCCAGGCAAAATAAGCTGTGAATAGAAGGACCCTAACATACACAAAAAACCCAGCTTGACATGGTCTAAGAACGTAAAGAAGTCCTGCAGGACTGAAGTGTGCTGACCAAAGAGGAGACAGATGCAGTTAAAGAGTGAGGCACAGGTAAATTATATGGTGCTTTGGAAGTCTGGTTAAGGATTTTAAAATGTATCAATGCAACAGCAAGCATTTGAAGGGTTTAAAGCAGTGAAGATATGAAACAGTGAAACTATGAAGACATGATTTTGCAAGAACACTGTATTAGTTTCCTTTTGCTGCAGTAACAAATCGCCACAAATTTAGTGCCTTAAAGTTTGAGTGGCTTACAGTTCTGTGGGCTAGATGTCTGACACAGGTTGCATTAGGTTAAAATCACCTGAGCTATATTCCTTTTTGAAAGTTCTAGGGGAGAATATGTTTTACTTGTCTTTTCTAAATTCTGGATACCAGTTGCATTCTTTGGCTCATGGCCCCTTCCTCCATCTTCAAAACCAGTAATTTTGCTTCTGTTTGACCATTCTTCCATTGCCCCTTCTCCCTCTGACCACATCCAGAAAAAGATACTGGATTTAAGGATTTGTGTAATTATATTGGGCCCACCCAGATAATCCAGGATAATCTCCCCATCTCAAGGTTCTTAACTTGTTCACATCTGCAAAGTCCCTTTTGCTATGTAATGTAACAGGTTCACAGGTTCTGGGGATTAAGACATGGATATCTTTGGGAGCCATTACACTGCCTCCCACAATTACATTGGCTGCTCTGTAGAGAATGGAATAGAGAGAGGCAAGGGTGGGTGAGAGAGCCAGGACAGGAGTTTATGTCAGTAGTACATGAGAGGCACCATGGAGGCTCAGATAGAGTGGAGGCAGTAGGAATGGACAAAGGCGGTCCGATCTGTGAAATATTTGGGTTGTATGTAGGGTACTTGATGTGGATGTAAGGGCAAAAAGAGAGAAATCAGGATGACTCACAGGATTTTGGCTTCAGGATCTGTGTTGAAAGTGTGCCATTGACTGAGGTAGGAAACCCAGAAGCTGGAGCTGTTGTGTGCTCCAGGCTTTCGGTACTGAATAGTTTCCTTTGCCCTTCCCAATTTAATCTTCTTTCACCACCCAGCCTTCTGCCCCAGGAGGCTGACTTAATGGAGCTTCAGTAGGCTACTTTGCCCTCTGGTTTTGAGTTGGGCTCAGACTATGGGGGCACAAGAAGGAGAGCAAAGGAAGGGAGGAAACTGAGGACTGGATATTTATTCTCTTGAGTTCCTTCCTGCAGGGTCACCTTGGGTTGGCTTTCTCTCTCTATCATGAGCCCTCTCCATAAAACACTCATTCTCTCTCTCTCTCTCTCTCTCTCTCTCTCTCTCTCTCAGTTCTTATAACCACTTTCTTTCCTTGCTCTTCAGAACCAAGAGTGTTAATAGATTCCTGCTATTACTAGCCCTAGAATAATACACCAAATCTTGTTGCCTTTTGTTAAGCCTTGCCCACATTTCTACAAAAGAACATTTATTTAAAAATGTCTCCTATTTTCTCCCAGAATCCTGACTGATACACTTCAGTTTTAGACATATTGATTTCAAGGTGACTATAAGACAGCCTAGTAGAAATGTTAAGTAGACATTTGAATGCATGGGTCTGGAGCTCAGGAGGGTGTAACGTGAAGATATAAATGTGGATTTTATTAGCATAGAGATAATAACAGGAGCTTTGGCAAGTGATCAGATCATCTAGAAAGAAAATATTGAGTTATAAAAGAAGAAAGAGAGCACAGAGGAACTGCAATATTTAAATGCTGGATGAAAAGCAAAAAGAGGCCTCTAGAATTAACCAGAGTAGTAAAAGAGAAAGCAAAAGAACAAGATATCACAGAAAATGACAAATGGATTGAAAATGGCTAAGTAGACAACTGTGTCAAGCACTGCTGAGTGTCCAGGGAACACTGAAAAGTGACCATTGAATTGTGCAGTGCAGATTATACATTTTGTAAGTATGTGTATTAACAACTTGACTTTACACAGTAATTTCCTAGCTGCTAATGGCATTTCAGTCTATGAGCTCCCGAAGTTTTCTATCCAGCTGGGAAATCAAGTCATAAACATATATCACTTTAAACACAGAAGTAAGATAAACCAATAGTGCAGAGCTCTATGACGTCCTGAAACAAGAAAATAAACTATCAGCTATCATTGATTGGGGGTATATTTATATATTAACTCATGCAAATCTTTGCAAAAATAATACAAGTTAGGTGCTATTATTATTCCCAAAATGATTATTTAGCAGGAAAGAAAGGAAATTGAGTCTTGGAACAATAATTTTTTAAAACTCATGGCTAGTAAATGAAAGAGCTGTGATTGAAGTCTGTCTGACATCAAACCCCATAATTTTAACATACATTTCAGAGTAGAAATTTATTACAACAGCAAATTTGTTCACCTTAAGAAAAATTAATACATTAATACATTGTCTTTAGATTCCACATTACTCTTGGAGGCTCTTTTGTTCACTTTTTATTTTGAAATAATTATAGATTGGTGGGGAGTTGCAAAAGTACGTAGAGATCCTGTGCATTCTTCACTCAGTTTTCCCCAATGGTTACATCTGACATAACTATAGTACAATGTCAAAAACCAAGAGGTTAACATTTGTTACTATGTGTGTGTGTAGTTCTTGGCCATTTTTTCACATGTGTAGATTCATGCAACACCACCACATTCAAGATACAAAACTATCCCATCACCAAAAATATTTCCCTCATGCTACCGTTTCAGAGTCACACCCACACACATACACTTCCACTATCTCTAAACCCCTAACAACGGCTACCCTGTTATCCATTTCTAGAATTTTGTTGTTTTGGGAATGTTATATAAGTGGAATCATGCATTATAGGGCCTTTAGGGATTGGCCTTTTTCACTCAGCATAATGCCCTTGAGAATCGTTCAAGTTGTTGCATGTGTCAATAGTTTGCTTCTTTTTGCTGCTGAGTAATATTCCATGTTATAAACATACTGCAGTTTGTTCAAGCATTTATCTTCTGAAGGATGTTTTGGTTGTTTGCATTGTTTGGTTAATAGAAATAAAGCTGTTATGAATGTCCTAGCACAGGTTTTGAATGGCATAAGTTTTGTTGTTGTTGTTGTTGTTTTTCTGACATAAATGTCCAGGAGTGATTGTTGGGTTGTACAGTAAGTATAGGTTGAGTTTTTTTGTTTTGTTTTGTTTTAAAGAAACTGCCAAACTATTTCCAAGAGTGACTGAGGTAAGATCTTACATTCCCATTAGCAATGTATGAGTGATCCAATTTTTCTGCAACCTCACCAGCATTTGCTATTTTCAAAATGTCTTATTTTACCTGTTCTAATAGATGTGCAGTGGTATCTCATTATGGACTTAATTTGTGTTTTCCTAAAGGCTAGTGATGTTGCATATCTTTTCATGTGCTTATTTGCCATTTGTATATCTTTTTTGGCAATATGTCTCTTTATGTCTTTTGCCATTTTATAATTGGATAATTTGTATTTTTATTGTTGAGTTTTGAGAGCTCTTTATATATTCTACATATGGGTTCCTTTGTCAGATACCTTGTTGGCAAATATTTTCACTCAGTCTGTGGCTTGTCTTTTCCTCCTTAACAGGGTCTAAAATTTTTAATCTATAAAACCACAGAGACATCAACTTGGAAGTCTTTCCCAATGACATTGTCATCTGGATGAGAAATTCCACTACTGTTTACAATTTGTGTCTTGACAATAGTGCACAAGAATGGAAATGTTATGGCTTATTCTATATCAGGCACTTTAGAATAATATGCATCCAAAATGCAGAAAAGTATATGGGCAAGCTGCTACTAATCCAAGTAAATTGTACATTAAAATTGCCTATATTTTACAAGATTTCTGAAACACTTTCATTCACTTTCATAAGCAGTATGAGAGGGATTTTTATACTCTGAGATTAAGAAAATTGGAAGGTGGCATTCAAGGAGATAGAAGTTATACAATACAATTTAATACAATCTCTTTAGGTATTAAAGTTTGTAGGAAATAGCTGTGCTGCATTTCATAGTCAATTGATATAAATACATAAATTTTAAAGCAAAATCTAAACTTTCAGGGATTGTATTCTACAATGTGCATAGGAGAAATATCTTGAGAAAGGAAAACTCGTGGGATGACTAGGCTTATTGTAGCAGTAAAGTGAAAATAAAAAAATTATTGAGCTTTTCAAGTGGTCTGGACTTATTTATTTATTTTGCTTGATTAATTTAAATCTTTTAAGGAATTTAAACCTAAAACAAGAAGATTAGACTTTTTTCCTTATACGTATCAGATTCAGTGTTATTAGTTCTAGATTTCAGCTAACAGAGGACGTGGATACTGTAAATGTATATGGTATTGTTTCTATTATTCTCTAGCTAGAGGAGCAGGCAACTTAAGTCTAAGCATGTCTCATCTCTTAATCTCTATTCGTTAAGAGGAAACACTTTTCCTAGGCATGGTTTTAGACTAACTCCAGCAATAACACAATAATCTAAGTTCTAAAATCAGCTTCTCTCCACAACATAACTTCAATATTTTATTTGAAGTATCTTCTTAATATGCATCTAGAAGAGAAGTTTCAATTTTTTTTATTTGATAATATATTCTAAAGTATTCAGAGTTCTCTTCTCAGGATATTTTTTTAAGATGCTGGATTGAATTGAAAAGAGGAAACTTTAACATTAATTAAGTTATAACATAGAAAATATTCCAGAAAGCTGTATTTATTCCCCTCTGTATGAATTGCCAGCTTTAGACAAAGAAACTTTTATGGGGGTGTCCAACTTGAAGAATCATCTGAGACCACATTTTTCCATGAGTGTTTTTAGTTTGCCAAATTGCTGCCAATGCAAAGTACCAGAAATGGGTTGGCTTTTATAAAGGTGATTTATTTGTGGCAAAAGCTTACAGTTCCAAGGCCATGGATTGTCCAAATCAAGGCACCGTCAGAGAAGCTTTCTCACCAAAGTTAGCAACTGTTGATCCTGCTATCTGGCCACGTGGTAAAGCAAGATGGTCACTAATCTCTGCCAGGTTCTCTGCCTTCCCCTCCAGAATCTACTGTCTCCCAGACCTCATTGTGGGCAACCAGGCATAGGGCTTGTCTCTTTCCGGGCCTCCTCTATCAGTCTCAGCTGCTCCACTTTCTTCTCAAGTTCAGCTGCCAGCTCTCAGGCAAATGGCTCATATCTCCCTGGACTTCAGCTCTTTGAGCCATTCTGGGGCTTCTCTCCTTGCTGCTCAGCTGTGGACAAAACTGGAGTCCTTTCTCTCACAGTGCAGGATCAAAGATGGTGGTTTCCTTTTTCTATGTATCTATCTCTCTCTGTGTCTCTGTTTATTTCAGATCCAGCAAGAGGGCAGAGATTCAATCTGAGTCACACCTCACTGACATAGTCCAGTCAAAAGGGTCTCACACCCACAGGAATGGATTAGTTCTCTTTTTGGCATTCAGTAAAAGAACTTCAAACTGTCACAATGAGGAGGAGGTCAGCAATTAGATAAGGTGCTGGTGGTCTGACCTTAACACCAGGTGCTGTGGCTAGGGCTTAGTGTCCATTTTGTTCTTTCAATTAAATTCCTCACAGATTATTGTGGAAATAAGGGAGAAAGGGCAAACTGGCTTGAAAACCAGAACTCACAATCAAGGACAAGAAGCATGGCAGAGAAAATGTATTCCAGCTAAGTCTTTCTAAAACCAGCAAAACAGTATGTCATGAAAAGAGCAGACTTAGTAAGGACAAAACAATATCCTTTCAGTCCAATGATAGATTCATTTACTTTGGTGAGTGGCACTGAACTCCAGGAATATATTTTATAAATCAAATACTTATAATAAACATCAGCCTAATTTATCCCAAGAACATCTGTTGAGTCTCTCTCTCTCTTTTATGTTAGGGAGAGTGAAGCTAGTGGCAGTTTGCCATGGTTATGTGATATCCCAGCAAGAAAATGCCTCATATTATATCACAAACATATGGTCTGGTAATAGTTTTATATTATATTCTTTTAGTGCTTCATTCCCATTTTAGGAGTCCTCTTCTAGACAAGAGCAATATGTTTTCTTGTCGACCTATCACATCAACTGTTAACACATGTCTCAAATTTTAGAGTTCACATGGTTAAAAGTTAAAAATTAACCTTGTGTTACTTGTGACCTAAATTTTGATTATGCAGTAAACTTGATCCCAGGAGCTCATTTGTGTTGAAGTTACTATTTCTCTGTTTTCCTTCCAGTTAAGGAATTCTCTCCTCCTTTTCAATGGTTAATGTTCCTCAAGTTACAACTGACTAAATAGGAATGTGTACAAAATATGGCAACCAGGAGAGTAAGATGACTCCAAACTTAAGGTCACAAACCAGCATCCCATACACTGAATATGGTCCACAGATGTGTTTCATTTGGCCTACAGAGTATTTAAACTTTTTTTTTTTTTTAATTAGTTGCCAATATTTAAAAATTGGGAGATTTCAAAAAGAAATCTTGATCCTCAGTTTCTTTGAAAAACAGCACTGGCAGCCCTGGCCCACGTTTTCACAATGACTGGTGGATAGTCTCAGCCTCTGGTCTTAGAGTGCCTCCTTGCTGGTCATCCTAAGTCCCGTCAAACGTGCTTTCAGTTGTTTATATATGTCCAACCCCATGGACCTCTGAGCTTGGTACTTTTCTTCATAACTATGTTATATGGGAACTTTGGAAAGACTGTGTGGCCTTGAGGAATAAACACTCATGAAAGACAAGTAGCTATTCTCAAATATGTTCCTGGGGAGATGATTAGATTAGTAAAGTGCTGCTGCCTCCAAGGGCTTTAAAGAATCTAGAGGAAGGCAAATTTTGCCTCTGTATAGCAATAACATTTTTATGAATGTTTTTAAACTTTTTATGTGGTAACATACATTTTCCATTTTAACACTTTCAAGTATACAATTCAGTAGTGTTTACCACATTCAAAATGTCTTGCTACCAACACCACCAACCATACCAAAACTTTTCCATCACCCCAAACAGAAACTTTACTAGTTAAGCATTAACTCCCAATTCCCCACCCCCACCCTTGCCCCTGGAAACCCATATTCTAATTTCTGAATCTATGAATTTGCATATTCTAATTATTTCATGTGAGGTCATACGATATTTGTCCTTTTATGTCTGACTTATTTCACTCAACATGACATCTTCATGGTTCATCCATGTTGTGGCATGTATCAGAACTTTATTTCTTTTTAGGGTTAGATAATATTCCATTGTAGGGATATACCACATTTTGTTTAACCATTCATCTGTTAGAGACACTCAGGTTGCTTCCACCTTTTAGCTCTTGTGAATAATGCTGATATGAAGCCTGATATGCAAATAACATTTTGATCAACAGAACAACCATAAAAGGAATGGGCTGCCCTGGAGCAAATGAATCTTCTCTCACTGGAAGTGTGCAGGCCAGGTGTGGGCAGGGTGGCAGGGGTGGGTTGCCTAGCCTCTTGGCTCAGACGTTGGGGGTTGGAAGCATCAGTCAATGAGTTAGATGGTTGAACTCCAGGGACCTCTCTTGCTCTATGAACCTATGATTGACATTTTATCATTCTCTCTGGAAGTGTACAGAGAGGGTTCTGCTAATTAGAAAGCAAGTTTGAATTAAAAAATATGACATGAACATATGGATCTTTGACTGACATGTTTTTGGATTCACTATGATAAGAGTTAGTGAAGGCCTCTGAATCACTAGCAGTACCCTGATTAGATTTGTTTCAGAGTTTTACCCTCTAGTCACAGGGCATTTGATTTCCTTTCTAATAACGCATGACAATCAGATATATAGTTTTCTTTTTGGGGGAACATTGCTTATTTTAAAAATAGCAACATCAGCACACTGACAGAAATTTTTTAAAAGTACAAGTGTTTTGAAAAATCACCCCAAAGCTTTTATTTGCTGAAGGGATTGAAGAGAGATGGTATAATGTCTCTGAAGTCTTTACAAACCACTGAAAGAAGGACAGTAATTGCTTTGCAGATAGACAGTAATTGGTTTTCCTTTAAGGTTTTGCCATTTAACACAGAATAGGGATTGGCAAACTAAAGAGCTGCAGGCCAAATCCAGCCTTTGATCATTTTTGTAAATAAAGTTTTATTGGAATAAGCCATGTCCATTCATTTACTTATGTCTGTGGCTGCTTGCACTCTACAATGGCAGAGGTAAGTAGTTGGACACAGTCTGTCTGGCCCACAAAGCCTAAAATATTTATTATCTGGCCCTTTACAGAAAACGTTTGCTGATCCCTGTCATAGTACTCCTTATATCACTGTTTTTGTCATTAAACCAAAAAGTCAAGTGAGGTCTCTTTTTGTTGTTGTTTACATTTTTTTTATTGGGAAAGTTGTAGTTTTACAGAACACATACATAAAATACAGGATTCCCATATACCACCCCACCACCACCATCTTCATTGGTATGGTACATTTGCTACAATTGATGGGAGAACATTTTAAAAATTGTACTATCAACTATAATCCATGGTTTAATTTAGCATTCACTGTTTGTGTTGTGTAGTTCCATGGATTTTTAAAAAATTTATTCTATTCACAATTGCCAAAAGTTGAATTGTGTCTATCAACCAATGAGTGGATAAACAAAATGAGGTCTTTATCTTGATGTTGCTATAGAGAAAATAGTGTATTTCCTGTTTCTTAGATATACAGAAGGCATCTTTATTTTTCACCCTGTGGTTGATATCTATTTCTCTGTTTTCATCTTGCATCTACCCAGATGCAAAACTCAGCACTATTTTCCATTTCTCCCAAACAGCTCACTCACTGTCTTAGTTTGCCAGGTCTGCTATGACATATACCATATAATGAATTGACTTAAACAACAGGAATTTATTGTCTCATGGTTTTGGAAGCTAGAAGTCCAATATCAAGGTATTGGCAGGGTTTGCTTTCTCCCAGAGACTGTAGCTTTCCTGCAATCCTCCTTCACATGGTGATGTCTCTCCTTGTGTCTAATCCTCTAGTTTCTACTAACTCCTGGCTTCTGCTGACATCTGGCTTCTACTAACTGATGGCATCTGAAATTCCTTTGCTTATAAGGACTCAAGTCAGATGGATTAAGGCACATCCTGATTCAATTTGGCCTCATTTAAATAGGATCATCAAAGATTCACAAATGAGTCCATACCTTAACTAATAATAACATCTTCAAAGGTACTATTTACAAAAGGGTTCACATGCACAGGAATGTGTATTAAGACTTGAACATGTCTTTGTGGGGTACATGATTCAACCCCCAATACTCACTCAGAAGTATCGGTAAGGAAAGTGGACTTTATTGAAGTGTTGGGGTTTGGGGTGGAAGAGAGATGTCACACTCCCCATAGTAACCAATTAAAAAATCTCTTTTAAAATCTCTCCAGAGATCTTTCTGCTGAAAGTTGCCAAAAATTTAGTAAATGTTAGTTTCTTACCAATTTTAATTAGTAAGAGTGAGCACAATAAGAAGGTTGTTTTCTTACTAGAATTGCCTTTATTCAGTTTTCCATTCCAGTTTTCTTCTTTTGGAGTGAAGTGGAGGACCACCCCATTGCAGCTTAGAATTTGTTTGTATCTCTGTCAAAATGTGGAGACCACTATCTAGAGTACTGATTTGGCTCATTAATGTGATATCTCCTAGCCACCTTAATAATATATTTTGTGCACATTTTAAAATGGTAACAATATTACTTGTTCTGCTGAGATTTACAACTTTAATCATGATTTTAGAAATTACATTTTGGATGATGGAAGGAGAATATATTGTTGCTAAATATAATTTGTGTACAGTATGGTACGTGGCTTTTGCTCAAAATTTGAATAGAGATATCTTCTGTTGCTGGCAATATGTCAGAGTAGACATTATGGAAAACACTCCTCCGTTTGGAAATGCTGGCTAAGATACAACTATCTCTTTAAATGCAAAGTTGAGCTCAAAGTAAGGGAAATCCCCAAGGGCCAAAAGCTAAGAGGAGCCCCAAGAGTTTTTCTCTCATCTTTTTTCTTCATAGCCACAGCTTCCTGGATCTCTCCCAGGGAACTTCAACTTCTCTCTATTATGCAGAGCCATTCATTCGGCTGTCACTGTCCTTACCATCACACTTTCGTACAAGTTTTCCTCAGAAAGAAAATTAGCCTTCTAATAGGGGCCACTCTCTTCATAAGGTGGTTTTGTGACTTGTGCAAGATTTTGACATGTTGCCATCTGCCCAACACCATCCCAAGGAATGGCCTCTCAGTATTTCTCCAAACAAATGATGTGTTCACCTTAAGAAGAAATCTGTTACATGGAACATTCTCCATTTCATTACCCAAGTTAGAAAAGGGGCCATATGAATTGGTGGAGCCACCCCTTGCATCATTTCCCAAACCTTTCCTAATGCATCCAGATACTTGTTGAAAAGTGCCACTGATGATGACTTTGTGGGCCTGTGTCTGCCAATGAACAATTCTCTGCTCAAAGAATCAGACAGTTTGAATGGAGGGACCCTGAAAAGGACATTTTCAGAATACAGTCGTTAACACAAAAGAATGTCAGTATCAAGAGGGGTTTTTCTGAAGCCCAAATGGGACATAGAATATCTTCAGGTATATCAGTGAGGAGAATTGGAACCCAAAGGGGTTCTTAAATTATTTAAAGTATTTGAAGTTTCTGAGACTGAGCTTAATTCATTCTGACTCACCCGTCAGATATCAGTTCAAATATCACTTCTTTAAGGAAGGTCCTGAATTCAGAAAATCTCTGATTTTCCTCTTACTCTCATAACTCCTAAATTAGTTTCCTTTGTGTCATTTGTGAAAATTAGAATTGCATAATTAATTAATTGTGTCATTAGTTGTTTAACACTTCTCTCCCCTTTGGAATGCACTGTCTATAAAGACAGGGACCATGCCTGACTTGTTCACTGCTCTATTTTCAAGGTCTAGCACATTCCAGGCACTGAATAGGTTTTTGTTTGTTTGTTTGTTTGTTGTTGTTGTTTTTAATGAAAGAACTATAAAATACTGCAATGATATTTTTTCAGTCATTATAATATTAAATCCTTTTACAATGCACCTTTGAGGAGTGTGTTTAAACCTTTTTGAACTGTCACCCAGTATGAACTATATTATACATCATGACCTGCTATGTACATACAAAGTTAAACAAAAAATGTTTCTCTAAACAATACTGATTGCATAGGAATCATCCCGTGCAATTCACTCAAAATTTTCTAATCTATTTATTCTACTTCAGTTTTTAAAAGTGCTAGTCATGACCCTCTAAATTGATTTCATGACCTACTTACACACTATAATCTGTTGTTTGAAAAACATTGCCCTAGAGCACTTCATAACCATAAGACAAAAACTGTATATTGAATGTGTTTTAACTTTGCCTTTGTTCATCTGTCTCTCTATATTTCCTATGATTTAGATTAAATATTCTTTCTAGTACAGCACAAACAGTTGTTTAGGGGTCCTATAATCCTTAATTCACATTCAGTTGTCAATGCCCCACTGGAAGTACTTACAGGTAGAGGGCGCGGTGGGAAAGATGGCCAGAATGCTAAAGTCAACTGTGCCCTAAGGAAATAATTTACTTGTAGAAAGTATAATTTACCTGACATTCTGACTGTACATTTATAATCAGATCTGGATTTCTTGCCCAGTATTACACTGCATCAGACTAACATATGCTATGCTACAGATGGAAGTCCCAGGTTATTTAGCATCAGGGGCCCTGGAGTCTTGTGATTCCAAATTAAACTTGGGTGTGCATATAAACCATGCAAATTAGGCAGTGGCCACATGCTCAGCACTGCCAAAAAGAAATCAGGCAGCAAGTTTAGAAACAAAATGTATCAAGGACTTCCTCTCCTTGCTGGGAAAAAATTTATTAGGATTGGAGATTGAGGGGTTTTGAAAGTAAATCCGCAACTCTAATTGTCAAGACCAGATGCATGTGTTTCCCTGGCTACCAAGTCAGGTAGCTAGGGGTGGCTAGGTGTGCTGATACAATGCTCATCCGAGTCAGTAGGGTGGGGGCCAACTTTGTGAACCCATCAGAATTGTTATGTTCTAAAATCTGGAAAATATTTTTATATATGGACTACTGGAGTAGTATTCTTTCCCAAGAGAGGTTATATCAGTGGGAGGAAGGATCTTTACCTTTATCCCTGCTTGCCCCAGGATCACACAGTTTACTTAACACCCCTCTGCCCAGAAGATATCCCGAGCATAGACTCATATGAAAAAGCACTAAGCCCAAGACTGACAGCAGCGAAATCAACCCATATGCAGCACCCAGAATGGTGAGACACCTATCCTCCTACACTGCTTCACTCTCCTCTTCCTGAGGGGGCTGGGGCATGTTTCAGGGGAAACTTTGTATTGAAAACTAAATCTTTTAAAGTAAACTTTGTATAGCAAAGTGCAAAATAGTAAGTACA
This sequence comes from Tolypeutes matacus, assembly GCA_026826555.1. NCBI lineage: Eukaryota > Metazoa > Chordata > Mammalia > Cingulata > Chlamyphoridae > Tolypeutes > Tolypeutes matacus. The sequence goes on along the minus strand of JAKSZT010026914.1, from coordinate 3,834,862 downwards.
GCTCCATAAATGTTTACAAAGTGAACACACTCATGTAACTAGCACTCCTAACAAGAACAAAACTTTGTAGTTGTACTAGAAGCACAACCCATGCTTCCTTTCAGTCATTATTTCTTCCCCGAGGATAACTGTTATCCCAAAATCTAGAATGATAGCTAACATTTGCCTGGTTTTAAGTTTTATATAAATGGAATCCTATAGCATGTACTCCTTTAAGTCTGCTGTTGTTGCTCCAACTTATATTGGTGAGAATCATCCTTGTGGTTGACTGTGGTTGTAGTTTGGTCGTTCTTATTGCTATACGGAATTCCACTGTATGGATATAATGCAATTTCATGTCCATTCTACTGTTTCCAGACATTTTTAGTTGTTTCCAGTCTGGACAATTATAAATAATGCTGCTAGGAACATTCTTGTACTGTCTCTTGGTGAGTCTGTTGTGCAGTCTATTCTGCACTTCCAGTACACCTAGAAGTGGATCGTAAGAATGTAAGATGGGAGAACATTCAGCTTTAGCAGAAACTGTTAAACACTCTCCAAAGTGGTCGCACCAATTATGTGTCTACCAGCAGGGTATGCAAGATCCAATTGCCCCACAACCTTATATTGACAGTTTTTTAAATTTTAGCCACTGTGGTATTTTAAATTTGAAAACTTTCAGCCACATTCTAGCTATTTTTGCAGTCTCAAGCAAGTCACGTTTCCTGCCTGTATCTTGTTTCACTTATTGGCAACATAGGAATAAAAAGTTATCTTATAAGTTAGTTGCATATGTTAAATGAGATGATGTGTGTAAAATAATGATTTCTTAACCATCTATTACATACCACCGTGTTAACTCTGCCACAGCAAGTAGCTTAAGACATAGTCATTATAAGCAACTACAGTAAAAATAGCTATACTCCTCATCAAAAGGCTTATAAACATCTGGCATTCTCTAAAGTTGAGACTATGGATGACTCACACCATTGTTCCCAGAAAACTGAGTTGCTGTGGCTCCCAAGGTTAAAGAGGTGGGATCTAGTCTATTATGATAATCCAACAAATGCACTGAGATATCCCTGGGGCAGATGTGATTTGGTTATTTCTGTCTGCTATTTGAGGGCTGAGAGTCCACCAACATATCACAGAGTCACAAGAGAAATCACTTGGAGGAGTCCAATGAACCAGAAGATGAAGACACCTACTTTTATTTTTCACCAAATTAAGAACAAGAAATGACTATTTGGGGGGCATCAATCATGCTTTCCAAATGCTTTTATTACAGAGTCTCTGAATGTACTCATTTGTCAAAACTTCACCACATCTTCTCCTGCAAAGAGGTGTCATGTTGCCTTAAGAATTGAACAGTAAAGTTGTTTATAGTCTGTCTCCCTGCCCAATTTATGGAAGCTAAAAAAGCCCTCAGTTCTAGTAGAATGAGCCCATGATTTTCAGAAGACATGGAGAAACATTTAGGCTGGCAGATTTCTTTCAAGAATTGGTATCAATCCAACAGCTCTTCAAATACTAAGGCTTTGTCTACACAATAAGGCAAATAAACATTTAAACAGAAAATAACACATCACAGAGAATTGCGGTTGCAAGTTGAATGTATACCATTCATTCTCCCTCTTGTTACAGCTGTATTATTGGGCAGCGGGGCGTGGGTGGGAGGTGATTTTTATGAGCTTTCTCACAGGCTGTTAGGGATTCACTTCCATTTGGGGTCACAAACATATGCTGCTTGGCTCTTATTAAGCCCTGTTCTCAACTTGTTTTTAACTTTAACAAACAATTGTAGTGTCTCCCCAATACAAGGCTGTTTAGAATCCATGGAAGAGTCATAAGTTAATAAACCTGAAACACATTTATCCTACATAGTTCCTTTAATTTTTAAAGGCTTGTATAATTTAAGGGAATTTAACTCCATGTGTTTTTTATTCACTTGCACTGACATCATCAAAATAGCCTTTTAAACAGCTGGTTGAGCCCCTTTTTTTTTTTTTTTAAGAAAGTTTTCTTATGACTTGTTTCTTTTTGAAAACAAGATATTTTCTTTTGCCAAAGGCAAATGAACTTAAATGCCAAAAGATTTGGATTTGTATCAAAATTCCAAACTCTTAAATTTGGGGGTGGGGAGGTAGATTTTTAGTAAATGGGCTCTTGACTCCCCATTGAAACTAGTAGCAAAGAAGGAAAAAGAACCATCTGAATGAAGTTCATGGTCAAATCTGGTGTCAGAAGACTAAAGAAATGTCTATATTTGCTGCTTAATTTTGTGCCAAATCTGAAATGAATCAATGTACAATGTGTGTTGGATTTTTACAGAAATGTGATCCACTGCCAAGTAGTTAACTTTTCCGCCATCTCTAGTTATCATGAGTAAACCACAATGCTGTACTCTCCAGAGGTTAGAAACCCAGCACACTGCGGCTGTCTGAGGTTTGAGAGATGTGATTATTTTAACAGAATCATTTCTGGGGAAAGGTCCTTCACTAAACATTGTCGATTTCATTATACACACGCGCACACACACACACACACCCCTAGAGACTTTTCTCCTTTAATTGGAATACTGTCCTCTAAAAAATTATGCTTAATTATTTAGCAAGGAATTTATAATCCAGGCACAAAATGTGTATAAGATTTTCAGCCCTTAAATTTATCCAAGTATTGCAATTGAAACAAAACTCCTAAAGTTTTTTTTAAAACAATTTATTGAAGTATATCATTCGTATATGAACATACATAAACTATAAGTGTTCAGTAAACATTGTGATCTTACAAAACAAACACGCATAACATTATACAGAGCTCCCACACATCACCCTCCCCCCAAACATCCTGCATTGTTGTGAAACATTTGTTAATCTTCCTTGCCTATACATTTTTTTAAGGATTTATTTATTTATTTATTTATTTACTTTTATCCATTTTTTAAGCTCCCCCCCCACCCCGGTTTTTGCTGTTTCTGTGTCCATTTGCTGGGCAACTCTCTGTGTCCATTTCCTGCCCTCCCTTCTCATCCTTCTCCTCCTGTCTTCACTGGGATTCGATCCTCGGAACCTCTGATGTGGGAGAGAGGCGTCTTGTCTTGGTTCTCCCTTGTGTCGCTCTCCTGTTATGTCATCATCTTTCCGCGTGGCTTGCGGGGCCTGGCAGTACACCAGCACACGGGGCCTGGCGGTGCACCCACGCACAGGGCTTGGTGGCCCATGTGCTTTCTATATTTTTCTTTTTTTAATTTTTCTTTTTTTAAATTTTCCTGGGGGTCGAACCCAGGTCCCTCCATATGGGAGACAGGCGCCCAACCACCCTAGCCATGTCCGTCCCCCAGCTATATCTCTTAAGGTTGACCAAAGATACCCAAAGTTACAGCCTTTTCTCATACAGGAGGTCATATAATAAGTCAGGCTTAGTTTATCACCGGCATTCTAAATACCAGACTTAGGGAGAAAAACCAGGTCTGGGGACACATGCATGGTTTCTAATATAGCAAATGTTTAGCCTACCTTGATTATCACAAAATCAGGACAGCGAGAATATTTGCATTTAAAGATTTTTGGTATTAACAATCCAAGACTCTTTTCCTCCTTGTCAAAATGTATATGGCTAAGCAATAATCAGATTGATGTATGGCTGGGAGAAGTTGAATTTTACAGGAATCTCTGAAGCAAACAGGCATTCTGATCTCCTCAAGCCCTCTAGCAGAACTGCAAAAACTAATGCGCCATTTGAGAAACAAATTTGTCTGTCATCACAGAACTCTGCAAAGGATAATTCCCCTTGAATAAAAAATTAAAACAAAAAAGAGATCAAGAAGAAGAAAAGGATGAGTTCTCTGATTTATTTTATGATTCAGACTTTAAAAGGAGGAGCTTTATAGCATATATACCCACTCACACAGAGGTGTATAAATATTAATAGATCTAGGCTTCTGATAAAAGTAGAAACCAGAATTTTTATAGTTGTATTATTGCTAACAGATTTTATTCCATCATTCTCTTTTAAGGTAGCACCAATTTCCTGTAGGTGGAATTTGTGGTCAAAAACTTCAGAAACTTTAAAACCAGTTAGTATGATATTAAAAGAACATCCATGAGACTGCTAAATTGTCTTCTTTAAGAAGCTTTAGTAAGAAAATATCAGATTTACAAAATAGATAATCCCCTTGTATCTTTCATTCTGGTTTAAGATTTGTCACAGATATCTCATTTAATCTTTATAACCTTGTTAAGGAGATTAGATTGGAGACCATTATACAGCTCTATCTGCATTATGAAGCAATAGGAGTTTTCAGAATTGTTTATATGTTGATTTTTCAGCATAATCCAGAGAACACTGTTTAATATTGGTAGTAAAATTACTAGATTCTATGGCTTAGCTCTGTGACCCTGGCACATTACAAACTTTCTATGCAGTTTCCTCATTTATAAAACAATGGTGATGATATATAGATATATTGTACAAGAATGAATGTGAAATACATGAAAGTGTTTTGAGTTCCTTGTAAAATTCAATGGTATCACTGTCTTCAATTATCTCATTTATATAGTAAATATGCAAGGAAGTCTCTCTCACTGCAAAATATATCCTCTTCTTACAGAATCATAAGTTATCAGAACTGGAAATGCCCAAAGAAATCCTGCAATTCTATCAAAAGAGAAAATAATCTCAAAGAAATATAATTATCTCTCCAATTCACAAAGCTACAAAGCTAGTCAATGATGTAAGGAGATTTAAGTCACCAGAATCTCCCAACCTAGACTCCTAGGAAGGCATTCAGCATAGTTAACGAGGGTTAACCTTCTGCCACTGACCAACTCTTTGCATTTATAAAATGGGCTTAAAAACAGTATCTAACTCCTGACATTACTCTGAAATACTGGTGTTAAGCGCCTGGTAAAATGGCTGGAACATATTAGCACTGAATGGGCATTATCTATCGCTGCATTGTTCTCATGGCACTTCATTTCACTATTTCTCTTGAGGTATCTTAGTTGATAGACACTTTTCATTTTTCTGCGGCAGACCCAGGAATCCTGAGGGGAATTTTCAATGGCCCAGGCAGTTCTCCTAGAGCCGAGGGTAGTAGGAGCTAACATTAGGTGCTTATTACACAACATTTTGACATAGGTAGAAGCATTATAACCACATTCCAGATGAGGAAAGCGAGGCACAGAGAAGTAACTGTTCCAGGGTTCATGGCCACTAAGTGGCTATATTATGAGATGCTGCAGTGAAAGGAATGGAGAGCACTCAGTCCCAAGCCTATGTGAGCAGTGATGGCAAGGCAGAGGAAATGTGCTGCCTCCTCCATTCACTAAGAATGTTTATAGAGAATTCTCCTCTGGGAAATTATGTGCTCATAACTCCCAGTCTGTAAAGGAAGTGGTTCCGTTGTTGTCATGTAGCAGAGTCACTATTGGTCTAAGCTAAATTCCCAAGAGTGAAAACAAATGGGATGTCACATCCAGGTCCCAATGGATGCTTGCCCTTGACCAATCTTCTTGGGGCACTTTCCTTGTTGGAGGTAATTCTGGCAACCAAGCATCCAAGATGCTGCAGCTCTAGGTTAAAATAGTCCATTTCTATGGAAAACATGCCCACTAATGCTATCATTTTTGGAAGTTGCATTCATCCCATATTTCTGGGAACATTAGATTCATGAGCATGTTGGCATGAAAAAGCTCATTTAAAAATGAAGATGGTTGTTTAATTATTATTTGATTTGGGGTTACAGCCTTTCATTTTTCAAACACCTTAAGAGCAGAGAATGAAAATTGTTACCTAAGAAACCATTGAAATTCTCTTACCTCTTCTGGGTATGTATTATGTATTCTGTGAGTTCTCTGCCAGGGATATAAGTCAGAAAATCTCCTGCTGGTTTTGATTACAGCTGCAAAGTCACAGATTTGAACAGCTCTAGACAATCATTTTTCTGAACCTGCACATAAATATAAAACATTTTCTTTTTCCTTATCATATAAACCTTCAACAAAGCTTGCATCAAAGTAAATTCCAGTTTTCTTATGCTTTTTTTCCCACTTACCATTTTTACAATTAGCAAATCACATTTTTTCACAACAAAGCTACCCCATTTGCATACTCAAAGGTCATTTTACAGGTTCAAGTTATTTAATATCAAAGTGATGGTAATGTAACAGTCTCTCTGGATTCAGATAAAATACAAAATTACCTCTGGCTTTTTAATTTTTGCACATTTAAGACATGATAAAATATGAGATTAAGATAATGGCATATGCAATATAATGAATTGTCAGTTAAGCTATGGTAAAGTTTCTTCATATTAAGCTTCAGGTCTTTGCACTGTCATTTTATTATTTAAAATGGAGCCGTCGCATTTCGGTAAGCGATATCAAGAACATAATTTGCTAAGACGCCTCTTTATTTGAGGCGCTGTCAGGACTAGCAATGAGAAATGACACAATCCCTCAGTTGTAAGTGACAGGCGCCACTATATTAGTCCAGTGCTTGTGTATTTCTGTGCTGTTTTTGAAAAATTGCATTTCCTTTGTGTAAGCAGAACAAAAAGAAATAGAAATCGGCTCCATGTGAATTCTGTGGTCCTCTATATTAAACTGTAATTGTTTCCTGGTAAAATACCAAGCCTGCAATATTTCCTGAAAAATAATTTACAACATGGGTACTGGGTCCAACTTGCTTTTTTTTCCTGTGCTGCTGTGATTGATGACACTGCAAGGAGTTGATAGATTTGTTGCTGCTGCATCTCCAGAAAGTTCTTTAGCTTTAAACAAACTGCAATCTTCCCCCAAAAAATAATTCCATGGCATTCTCTTTCCTGGCTTCTTGGTTACTAGTTGGTTTTCAACCCTGGCACTACTCTGAGAGACCCTTTTAGTAGACATAGTTGCTTCAATACAACCATGAAGACAGCTTGAATGAATTAATATGTATATACATAAGGCAGAAATTTGTAACTCGATTGTGTTAGCTCAGTAGAAGCTCTTTACAAAGGCAATGTGGGAAGAATACTGGTTTCAGAATCCTACACACCTGAGTTCAAATCTTGCCTCTCCCACTGCATAACTTGTACATGTTACAAAAACCTTATGAGCCATAATTTCTTCTTCTGCAAAACTGGGGAATGATGATGACTATTTTTCAGAAGAGAAAACAAGCTTATTGTAAAGACAAGCAAGTTGGAAAACATTCTGTAAATTACAGATGATTTTACAAATAATCAAGCCCTAAAAAATGATGAATCAGAGCCTTGGGCCTATTCTTTGAGGCTCCTTGTCTTATACACATTGTCCCATGTAATCTTCACAAAAGGCCTTGGAAAGGATGTGTTATTTTTCTCTTTTTATAATAATATTAGCTAATAATTATTGAGTGCACAATACTGACATAGGCAATTGACACACCTAATTTTATGTAATCCATAAACTAACCCCATGAACAGTGTGCGGCTGCTCTCCCTACTGAGGAATTTGAGGCTTGGGGAAATTAATTAAATTACCCTAAGTCTAGTCAGTGATGGAACTGGGACTCATTAAATCATCTCCCATCAAAAACAACAGGCCCATTTCTCCTTCTATGCCCTTTGACCTCCTGGCTTTTTAATTTTTGATCTCTTCAAGCCTCAGGTACATTTTAATCTGATTTTATTTATAAAAACGTACAGTGGGCCTGGGAGGTAGGAGGATGTGGTGGAATTTGTACTGGAGTCTGCTTTCATAGCTTCATCTCACTGTGGCCCTGCACACAATTTAGGATCATGCAAGGGCCCTTTGGCCTCAGGGTTCTCTTTCTTCTGTCCTTTGGTTGATGTTCTTTGAGGTTAGGTTTGGCAGCTCAGAAGGCATAATGTTACAAGCATATTAAAAACACTTGGGTTAGAATAATGGCACACGTGTTCTAATAAACTCCCACTTTGATAGCTTGACTATATGTGCAATATGGGTCTTTGTATGGCTATTTATTACTTGAAAATTTGCCTTCATGCTTTAGAAAGCAATACTAATTGTTATATAAATGCCCCCATTCTATTCATTCCTAGTATTCAAATCACAGGCACTAATAATGGAGTAAAGTCACAATCCTTACAGCTTGCCCTACTGCGGAGGACTGGTGGGTGAAACACATGGCTGAGAAATTCTTTATCAACTTGGAGGGATTGAAGATGCCTAGCAGAGCACTGAATGAGACTACAATGGACCTCAAAGACCTGCCAAAAATCAGACAGAGTAAACACTGACACCCAGAAGTCCAGTTATCAGAAATATTTTTTATCCCAGGACTTTTTCTAATATTATATATAGGGAATTTTTTTTTCTTCCCTACATTTTAGATGGTTTTTTAACAAATAAATTTTGGTGCTTGTCATGAGTACAGTTGTAGTGGGGAGTAAAGCAGGAAAGAGGATAAGATTACAGTTTTCAGTGACGTAATTGCTTAGATTACTTCTTTAATCATTGTCCTGAGAATTAAATGAGATAATATATGCAAAATACAGAGTACATGTCAGGCACAGTCAATAGTCAATGGGTGTTTAGTTATTGTCATTGTCCTTGTTCTCATTATACTCTCAGAATTCTTTGCCAACTCAGGCCATGTCTTACCCACTCATTTGCCCTTACGAAGACAAAGAAAGTGATCAAAAGTTAGAGGATGAAATAAATATGGAAGGAGTACTTAGAAATAGAGGAGCAGAGAGTTGCTCCCAATATGTGATGAACCTCTTTAATCCTCTCACCTTAAGTATTCACAAGATACTTTCTGAGCTTAGGCAAAATACTATGTTTTTGTGCATATCTATAAAATGGGAGAATGGATAATATGAATGCATTGGCCTCTTCTAGGCCAGAAACATTGTTTTACCAGTTACAGGATAATAGAACACATCAGTGGACAGTCAGGGAAGCAGATTTCTGCTGAAACCCTGAAAGTCAGTGGGAGGCGTTGTATGCATGTGTGAGATCCTATTTACCACAAGTCCTTCTTTGCCAGAAATAAAAGCAAAATCTTCCTTAAGCATAGCTGTCTTTCCTGGATGTTGACCATTCTGCTACACACATACAATTGTGCTTAAAGTAATGGTTTTGTTCACAACATGCCCTTATTGCTGATGTGTACAAGTCCTTTGTTTGTTTTAAATAATATAATAAAATTTCTCCCAGCATGAAAATTAGAACATTAGCAATAATTTACATAAAACTCATCGATATTACTCCACTCAGCTCTATTCCAACCTGGAAATAACCATGTCCTAAATTATGTATCCATCATCAGCTTGCTTCCCATTTATATCATTTTACCATGTCTAAAAAATGTATTTTCTTGTTTCAGTTGTTTTTAACATTTAAAAATGCTGTATGTAATATCTTGGAGCTTATTATTTTTATTTAAAATCATTGCAGAAGTTAATTCATTTTATTTTATGTAGCTATAGTTCAGTCTTCTTTGACTCCTATACTGTATAAATATATCATGTTTTATCCACTCTTTTGTCGAAGGACACCTGGAATATTTCCATACTTTGCAAATTGCCTGACCTGAAATGCATATGTTTATTAAGCAATAATGATTCAATGACCCCAATGATTGTCTTTAAACACTTCCACAATTCAGACATAAAGCCAGGAAATCAGTGAAAAGGAAGTAATAGGGGTTGAGTCCATTTTAGTAAGACTGCTATTTGGGGAGGATGGTATGCCTATTAATTCCAGTGGTTGTGTTTCTGTAAGGATTTTGTTTATCATCACATTACCTGGCCATTTTAATAAGTAATAATAGCTTTGCCACCCTTAACAAGTCATTGAACTCTGTTTCTTTCCTCAGTGAAAGTAATTGGGTTGAACTTGACAATCAACACAATTCTTCTCTCCCTCTAAGATTCCATAATGTGAAGGAGGGAGAAGGACCTATCCATAATGAGAAAAGCTAGCATATGTTGAGAATTATTCAGTGCATGATACTCTATTTACACATAGCAATTTAGGTAAGTTCACAACAACCTGGTAATGTAAATAAATATTGTTATTCCCATCTTGGAGATATAGAAACTGATGATTAAGTTGACCATGTCACCTTGGGTGTGGGATTGTTTGGCCTGATTGTTATTGTGGAAGTATTTCATAGATGGAATTAGCATCTATTTGCAATTGGTTTCAAGTAAAGGGGATTGCCCTCAGCAATGATACTGGGCCTCATCCAATCAGTTGGAGGTCTTAAAAAAGAGAACTGAGGGTTTAAATATCAGAAGGAATTCTGCCTGCAGACTACACTCTCCACTCCTCCCTGGCCTCCCCTACAGATTCAACTATAGACTTCAACATCACTCCTGAAATTTTCACCCTGCCATAAGGACATATGGAATTTGGATTTGCCATCCCCACAATTGTATGAGCCAATCCTTACAATAAATCTCTCTCTCTGTCTCTTTCTGTCTCTCTCACAAACACACACACACACACACACACACACACCCTATTGGTTCTGTTTCTCTGGAGATTCCTAATACAGGAAAAAATAAATATAGAAAACAAAATAAGTACCTAAGACTTTATACAGCTAACCTAGTGAGTCGTGGAGCGAGAATGGGGATCCATACAGCCTGAAGTGAAAACCCACACTCTTGTCCAAACTGCTCTGGATACCTCAAAGCCTTCTAAGCCATCTTCCGATATCTTTAATTCTAAGAGTCAGATTCAATCACACAATTTTCATCCCTGGCCAGAAGACCTTCCTCCCCCAAGCCAAACAATGAAACTGACAGCTTTCCTGGAATAAAGGTTGTTTTTCATAAGTCTCTGATTTACAAACAATCACATATGCATTTTATGGGTTTGTTTCTGTGAACCATTCATAAATAAACACAGCAGAATGAATGTTTCTTAGACTGAAGATGTTGTGATGAATTCTGATAAAACCTGTTATGTCACTGATGTTCCAAACTGTCACATAATTGAGTATGCTTATGATGTTTTATATATTTATTTCTTATATGTCTCCCCATAATATGACTGTAGCACCACAGAAAACTTAATTTAAAATGTAAAAATTAGTGCAATATTTGAATATTTTTGCTGACATGCAAAGTTGCAGCATTTTCACTTTATTAAATATTATCAATATATGAAAGCTTCAACTCATTAGAAAGCTGAAAGAATACACTGTTGCCAACTTTATAATCAGTCAGTCAGTGAACATTCATCATGCATTGTGTGCAGAATACTGAATTAGGCAGTTGGAGCACTATAAAAGAAGTAGAACACTCTCTCTGCCTCAAAAGATTTTATAATTTAATTGAGGAAATTATCTAAACTTAGGAGCAGCTTATTAAATATCAAATACAAATTTAAATGGTATGAATTGAATTGGTATGCACTGAGGGAACACAGAGTAAAAGATTAACCAGAGAAAATCTCTGAGGGAAGCGACATTTTCACTAAAAATCATACCTTTAATTGAATGCCTACTAAGTGTTCAGTGTCATGCTTAACACTGTGCAAGCAACATTTCATTTGATTTTCATAACAATCTTTTAACAGAATATTATTTTATAACCATTTTAAAGGTGAGTGTAGCAGTTTGGTATTATTTATCAATTCCAAAAATAGATATTGAATTATGTTTGTGAACTGGTCTGTTCTTCTGGGCATATTAGATTGTATTGGATTCAGAGGTTTCACTTTTACTTGATTAGATTATGATTAAGGCTTTGATTGGGCCACATCAGTAGGATGTGGGCGGGGACTCACAGAGAAAACTACAAGACAGAGGAGTTGGTTGGAGTTTTGGCTGCTGGAACCCCAGGAAGTAAACAAACAGGAGAAGAACACAGTGGAATAGAGACAGCTTCGTAGACATGACAGAGGCCTCAGGAAGAGAGAGAGCCTGATAGTCTACAATGACCTTGTGGAGAGACCAGAGCAGTTGAGCCTAGAAAGACAAAGAGAGAGACAAAGCCTGAAAGAACTGGGACCTTAGGTGGAAGAGGGAGGCTGAACCCTTGCAGAGACTGGCAGCCATCTTGCCCCAACACGTGGCAACAGACTTTGGTGAGGGAAGTAACTTATGCTTTTTGGCCTGGTAACTGTAAGCTTCTACCCCAAATAAATGCCCTTTATAAAAGCCAACAGATTTCTGGTATTTTGCATCAGCACCCCTTTGGCTGACTAATACAGTGAGGAAACCCAAGGACTACAAAGGCTACAATATACTTAAAGTCACCAACCTAATAACTGACTGGAAAAGGATTTAAGTTCAGACTAGTCTGACACCAATGCTTACATGCAAGCCATTAAGTATACTGTCTTCAAAGAAACTGTATTAAGATGGCTGTTGACCCTGGAGAGGTAGACAGAGGAAGGTTGAGTATGTTCCTGGATAATAAAAGACATGAAGTGAGGGATCATGTGCAAGACTGGAGGTAGATCAGCTTTTTAATTTTAACTTTTTATTTTGAACTAATTTTAGACTTACAATTTGAAAAAATTTACAAAAAGTTTCCTTATACCCCTCACCATGCTTCCCCAATGTTAATATCTTACAAATCCATATTACAATTATCCAGAATGAGAAATTAACAATGGCACAATATTAACTAAAATACAGATCTTGCAAAATTCACTATTTTTTCCACTAACATTCTTTTTTCTTCCAGGTTCCCACATTATATTTAGTTGTTTCATTTTTCTGCTTAATCTCCTCCAGTCCATTGCAGTTCTTCAGTCTTTCCTTGTTGTTCATGACTTTGACACTTTTGAAGAATACTGGTGAGCTATTTTGTAGAATGTCCCTTAATTTGCATTTATTTGAAATTTGCATTTCTCATGATTGGAATGAGGCTGTGCATTTTGGGCAAGAATATCACAAAAACTGATGATGTGTCTTTCTCAGTGCATCATATTACCAGGATCCTGATGTCAATATGTCTTATTTTGATGTCTGTATGGTCTCTCCACTGTAAAGTCACTTTTTCCCTTTTTAGTTTATAACTATTTTGAGGGAGATACTTTGAAACTATGCAAATCCTGCTTCCCCTTAAGCAATTGCCCACCAATTTTAGCATCCATTCATAAATCTTGTTTACAACATTTATTATTGTAGTGTTTGCCAATGGTGATTCTCTATTCTCTCTTTCCTTCTACACTTTTAAATTGGAATTCTACTGTGAGGAAGAGCTTTCCCTTCATTTTAAAATACCAGTATGAGCTTATGGATATTTATTTTATTCTATGGGTTAAGTCCAACATTATTATTATTTATTCTGTTCCTCAAATTTTTCCAGTTTTGCCATTGGGAGCTATTTTAGGTAGGATCCTGTGTTCTTTCCAAAAGCCCTCCCTTTTTTTGAGCATTTCCTAGCTTTCTGACAGCACAAGATATTCTATGTTCATCTTGTATTTTCCTTGCCCCAGTCCTGGAATCAAGCACTTACCCAAGAAGATCTGTTTTTTTTTCCCTTGGAGAATGATGATTAGAGACCAATATTTGGATGCCAGGTATGCTTAGATGAGCTTTTTATTGCCATCCACAGACACTTCTTTTCTTTATTGAGAACTACTATTGGTGAGATTAGAGTGAAGAAAGCAGTTGGGAATGACTTTAGACTACTTTACAGATCAATCTAAGGAGCAGGGATTCAATATGGATATTAGAGAAACATTTTGTGAACTTAAAATACAGGGGAGTGGTTATGGAATTGTGTTACAAGATGATTCTTATATTAGTTATAGGATATAACAGGTGAATGTTATAATTAAGAATAACTAGTGGGGGCTATCAATGGATGAAGTGAGAAAGGCCCAGTCTCAAAATAAAGGTGAAAGATGAAGAAAGAAAAGGGAGAAACAGAAACAAAAAAGATTTGGCTGGAGTTAGTGACTGACTGGACAGAGAGTTGGAAGTATAAAATTATTGTTTGTTAATTTGGAGAACTGAGAAGATGGAGGTACTACTGGAAATATCAGAAATGATTGACTCTGTCTCAGGAAAGTAGAGACTATAGTTTTGACATATTGAGTTTGAGTTACTGAGACATGATAATGGAAATACGTCCCTGTATTAGGGTTCTGCGGAGAAACAAACCAATAGAAGATAAATATTATGAGATATATTATAGGAATTGTCTTGTGTGAACTTGGGAAATGGCAACTCCAAATAACAAAAGACAGGAAGCAAGTTGGGAACTCTGATGAAGGTTTTGATGAATTCACCAGGAGATATTGGCTGGCTGAAGTAGAAATTGAAATTCTTTTTTCTGACTGTTGAAATCATCAGTGCTCCATTTAAGGCTTTCAACTAGGGAAGTGGCTGTGGCTCAATCAGTGGGGCTCCCGTTTACCGTATGGGAGGCCCCGGGTTCAGTTCCCGGGGCCTCCTGGTGAGGGCAGGCCCGCCCGCGCGGCGTGGTTGGCTGACCCAGCGAGCACAAGCAGCAGGGGGGGGATAAATGAATAAATAAATAAAATCTTAAAAAAAAAAGGCTTTCAACTGATTGAATGAGTTGAAATGAGTACTCATGGCTGAAAGTACTCTCCTTTGTTGATTGTAGATGTAATCAGCCATAGATGCAATCAACTGACCAATTATTTAAATCCATGAAATACCTTCCTAGTAACAATCAGGCCAGTGCTTGCTTGACCAATGTACACCATAACCTAGCCAAATTGACACATGAACTTAACCATCAAACTCCCATGGAAAATGGGAAGTATGATACTAACATACCATATTTTCCATTCCTAAGACCTATCTCTGTATCTTACTGACAGTGAGTATTCAATATTAAAATAGCTAACATTTTTAAGTGTTTATTTGTGTCAGACATAGGGAAAGCATCTTTTTATATATTACCTTATTTAATCCTCACAATAATCTTATTAATACCATTCCCATATTTTGAATGGAGAAACTAAAACAGAGAGAATTTAAATGGCTTGTAGAAGAGACACAGCTAGTAAGTTGTGAACCCAAGAGTTGATTCCAGATCATGGAGTGACCAAACCCAGATCATGGTTTACTGAATAGATTTGAGACTTATCTGTGTGAACACATTCACTAAAGAGCAAGACTAAAAGAAGAAGAACACAGACATTCAGACTGAATCTGCAATACAATAGGTTTGAAATAGGGAAGAAAAAGTCAAAGATGATTAGAGGGAAGAATACAGAGAAAGTTGGCATATCAAAAGGAAAAAAACAAAATAATACAGTAAAAGATTTCCACTTCCTTTAAGCTTGTTATAAACGATACCCCTCCTAAGGAGAACTGTAAAATCTAGAAGATGTCTAAAAAAAAAAAAAAAAAAAAAAAATACTTGTTTGAAGGCGTCAGAAAGCTTACCAAGTTAGCAAAGACTCCAAGGGTCAAGATCCCAGAGGAAAGTGGTGTCAGACTAAGCCTTACATTTATGTAATTTTCCCCTTGAGGCATTTGCCAGTTTTTAAGCAGCAAGTGAGAAGCTGTACAGAGCCTCTGGAAATCTTATGGGACCTGGGGTAAGAAATTGGGAGTTCAGGGTCTACCAAGAAAGAGAGACCTTAGTGAACACTCTAGGCTTTCAGTGCATCCCACAATGGTCTACAAACTAAAAACTTACCAACCATTACAAAGAATAAAGCCAATATAATTGAATTAAGTTAGTTTTCCAGGGGTTCTATAACAAATACCACACACTGGTTGGCTTAAACAATGGGAATTTATTGTCCAACAGCGTTGGAGGCTAGAAGTCTAAAATCAAGTTATAGGTAGGCCCAGCCATCCCTTAAGTCTGTACCTTTCTGGTGGTGGATTGCTGGCAATCAGTCTCTGCCTTCATCACTTGATGATCTGTCTCTTTCCATCTAATACTGTGGCTTCTCTTTCCAGGTCAAATTCCCTTTACTTATAAGGCTTCAGTCACATGGAATTAAGGCCCACCCTGATTCAATCTGACCTCATCTTAGTAGCATCTTTAAAGATCCTATTTACAAATAAGTCCACACACACAGGACCAGATGTTAGGACTTGAACGTGTCTTGTGGGAGATATGACTCAATGCCCAACACTTACCAACACTAACTGCCTTCCAGAAGTAAAACAAAACCTTTGGAAAGAAGAAAGCATGAGCCAGTGTCCCAAACTAGCTCTACAATTTCTCATATACCATTCCCAGTAAATACCATATACCACATACCAATAAAAAATTAACCAATATCCAAAAGACAAGGACAATTCCCTCCAAACAAAAAAAAAAAAAGATTAAAAAAAAAAAAAACACAACAGAACCATACTCACACAATATTGGGATAATATAATTATCAGACCCAGACTTTAAAATATATATGATTAACATATTCAATAAGTAAGATGACAAGAAGAAAAATTTCAGAAGGGAAGTGGAAATGATAAAAATGAATCAAATGAAAAAAAAAAAGAATCAAGTGGCAATTATTTTGACTTTCCTGTCAAATAGTTGACAAATAACTGAAATAATACCTCAGTGGATGGTCTTTAGGAGCAGATTAGACAAAAATAAAGAAAATATTATTGAATTGAATATGTATCAAAAGAAAATATTCGTCACCCCAATCATTCTCAGAGCACTCTCATTATTCCAATAATAATAAACAACTAAAAACAAATAAACAAACAAAACATCACCTCTCAATCTCTCTATGCCTCGCCTGCCATACATAGATGCTATTCTATTTCCTTCTAGTATATTTGTATCTATATTTTGTAAAACAGTCTTATATAGGCAATATCCCACATATTCGTGTTTTACATGAGGTTTTACTATCTATACAGTCCTATGTTACAGATGAATACATAAATATGTGATTACACCAAATACCATTGATTGCATTCTTTGGATGGATTTATGCTTTATTAATATGTAACAGTAAAACTGATCTGTTAAAAAAAAAAAAAAAAGAAAAAATTCAAGCTGAATCACAGAGAGAGAAAGAATTGAAAATACGGTTTTTAAAAAAGCATAATAGATATATAGAACATGATAAAAAGGTATAGCATATATCTAGTTGGAATCCCAGGAGGAGAGAATAAAGAGAATAAGGAAAAGTAGTATTTGAAGATATAATGGCTGAGAACTTTCCAAAAACTGATGAAAATATATCAAATCACAGATTCAAGAAGTGCTACAAATGCTACAAATGAAAAAAACATATCTAGGCATATCAAGAACATTCCAAGAAATAAAATGAGCAAAAGTATGATTATACTGAATTCTGAGCAGAAATACATGAAACACGCAAGACAATGGAATGATATCTTCAAAGCACTACAAAAGATAAAAAACAAAAACTGCCAGCCTATATCTCATGGAAACAACCTTCAAAAAGGAAGGAGAAAAAATGAGATGAGACAAACAAAACAGAGAATTCATTACCAGAAGGTCTACAATAAAGGAAATAACATAAAACCTTCTTTAGGTGGAAGGAAAGTGATGCCTGATGGAAAAATTGAGATGTTGGAAGAAATGAAGGACAAGAGAAAAGATAAACATATGGACAAATATAAATGAATATTGATTGTTCAAAATAATAATAATGTCCTGTGGGGTTTAAATATCCACGTGTGTGTCTGTATATATGTGTATACATGTGTGTGTGTGTGTATATGTATATGATTGTGGCAGTTTCAAATTATTTTATGAATCCTAAAAACAGCAAAATTATGTTTGTAAACTAATCTGTTCCTCTGGGTGTGATACTCTTTGCATTAAATTCATTTGAGGGGCTTTTGATTAGATTACTTGATAAATTCACTTTAGGACTTTGGATTGGGTCTATACTCAGACACAGGAAAAGAGAGCTCTGCCATTTTTGATCCTGCCATGTGACGGAAAGGAGAAGGTCAAACAGTTGAGGCCCAGGGAAAGATGAGCCATTTGCCTGATAGCTTGCAGCTGAAATCAGGAAGAAAGTGGAGCAGCCTAGCCTGAGAAAGGAAGCCTTGTAAAAGAAAAGCCCTGGGGAGTGAATGTAGCTCAAGGTGTTGGGCACCTGCTTCCCACATAGGAGGTCCTGGGTTTGGTCCCCGGTGCTTCCTAAAAACAAAAGCAAGCAACAAGCAAAGAAAAAAATCAACTCAACTCAGGGGAGCTGATGTGGCTCAGTGGTTGAGTGCCACCTTCCCACATATGAGGTCCCAGATTCAATTCCCAGCCCTAGTACCTGAAAAAAAAAAAAATCAGTCTGGTTGCCCTCAGCTGATCTCTAGGAGACTGTACAGCCTGGTGGGGAAGGCAGAAACTGGGCAGAAATCTCCCACCATCTTGCTTCAACACTTGGTAGCTGACTTGGGTGAGAAAGCACTGCTTATGGTGCCTTGAGTTGGCTTTTTCATGGCCTTGGAATGGTAAGTCTTTACCCCAAATAAATACCCTTTATAAAAGCCAAAACATTTCTGGTACTATGCTCTGGCAGCCCTTCAGCAGACTAAAACATGATTCTACAATATGACAACAAAAGCACAAAATGTAGAAGGAGAAAAGTGATATTAATGTATTAAATATGCATATAGTGATGTCTTAGAGTAAGCACTGAAAGAATAGCAAAAGAATGTAGTCACTGCCACCTGAAGGGAAGCCAAGGAGGGAAAGAAAGGGGAGCCTAGAACAAGAGAGTCAAATAGAAGAAAAATAACATAACAGATTTAAATCCAAACATATTAATACTTGCATTAGTAAATATCCTAAACACTCTAATTTTTTTCAAAGATTTATTTTATTTATTTGTTTTGCAGTCGCTGTGTGCTCTCTGTGTCCATTTGCTGTGTGCTCTCTGTGTCTGCTTGCCTTCTCTTTAGGAGGCACCGGAAACTGAACCCAGGACTTCCCATGTGGAAGAGAGGAGCTCAATCACCTGAGCCACCTCAGCTCCCTGGTTTGTTGTGTCTCTCATTGTCTTTCCTCTTTGTGTCTCTTTTTGTCATGTCATCTTGTTGCATCAGCTTGCCATGCCTGCCTGCCACACCAGCTTACCTTCTCTAGGAGGCAACAGGAACCAAACCTGGTACCTCCCATGTGGTAGGCAGAAGCCCAATCGCTTGAAGCACGTCGTCTTCCCTCTAATTTTTAAAAACCTCATTGGATAGTGTTTTAGTTTGCTAAGAGCTTCTAAGGCAATATACCAGAAATGTGTTGACTTTTATACAGGGAATTTATTAGGTTGGAAGCTTATAGTTCAAAGGCTGTGAAAGTGTCCAAATCAAGGCATCATCAAGAGATGATGTCTCAACAAGTTAAAGCTGTGTGTGATCAGGCAAATGGCATCATCATCAAAAGATGCTCTCTCTACAAGTTCAGCTGGGGATAATCAAGCACATAGCAGGGCAAAATGCCAGTCTGCTTATCTCTCCCCTGTCCTCTGGGCCTCATCTCTTCAGCTTTGAGCTGGTACACAGGCCTAGCCTCTAGGAGGCCTCTTCCCATGCCTCTGTGCTCTGCTGATTCCGGCCTCCAGGCTGTGGGACCTCTTCTTCTGTCTCTGAGCCTTTTTTATTGTGTATCTCTGCTTTCAGTCCTCCATTTATAAAGGACTCCAGCAAGAGGACCAAGACCCACCTGAGTCATGCCTCACTGAAGTAATCCAATCAAAGCCCTCCCAACTGAATCTTATCCAATCAAAGGGTCCCATACCCACAGGAATGGATTAGCTTCAAGAACATGATCTTTTCTGGAATCCACATAAGGCTTCAAACTGTCACAGATAGTATGAAAAAAAATTATAGGTTGCTTAAAAGTACATACTTTAATATAAAGAAACAAAAAGGTTGGAAGTAAAAGGATGGAAAACATATACAATGCAAACACATACACACAAACAAAGCCAGTATAGCTATGTTAACATCAGAAGAAACATACACAGAAAGGCAGGAAGTATTGCTAAAGATAAAACAGGGACTATTCGTAATTATAAAGTGATCTATTAGTAGGAGGTTAAATAAAAACTAAGTGTAAGTACCTAATTAAATGGCCTCAGTACGTAGAGAGTAAATGTTGACAGAATTAAAATTGGAGAAAATTAACAGATGTGAAGATTTCAACCCAACTCTCTCAGGAACTACTAGAATAAATGGAAAAAAAAAAACACTTCGGTATAAGAATAATAGATTTGAACAACATGATTAATACACTTGACCAATATAGAGTTCTTCATTCAATGACTACATTAAAAAAATCTGTAGAACATTTATGAAAATTAACAATATACTGGGTCATAAAACAAGTCTAAATAAATTTCAAAAGATTGATATCACATGGAGTACATTTGTTATCCACAGTGGAATAAAGCTAAAATTAATACCCAAAAGACACCTGGAGAGTCAATAAGTATGCAATTAATGAATATACATGTAAAAGCACATGGATCAAAAAGAAATCACAATGAAATACAAACTATTTTGAACCATATGTAATGGAAATATGATATATCAAAACTTGTGGAATGTAGCTACAGTTATGCTTAAGGGAAAAATATAGCTTTAATAGTATCTATTTAGGAAAGTAGAGAGGCTGAAAATCAGGTCTCTAAGTATTCATTCAAAGAATTTAGAAAAAATGAAAGCAAATTATAGCCAAAGAAGTAAGGAAGGAAATAATAAAGAGCAGAAATTAATGCAATAGATAACAAATGGGCAATATAATATTTAAAAAGGAAAAAGTAAACTTCTAGAAGACTAATAAAATTGATAACACCTTAAATAAACTGAGTATGAGTATCAATAATAGAAGGCATAAATGTCCAATATCAGAAACAAAAGGAGGTTCACCACTTCAAATGTTACACACTTTACAAAGATTAGAAGAAATTATGAACACAAGCATAACTTTGGTACAAAACCTGGCAAGGCCATTACAAGAAAGGAATATTATTTTCTCTCATGAATATAGATGCATAGGTCCTAAACAAAATATTAGCCATTGAATCATGGAATTTTTACTCTAGGAATGTAAGGCTGGTTCAATTTTTGGAAATTAATCATATTAATTTACTTACTAAAAGAATGGAGAAAAATCAAATGACTACCTTGACAAATGCTGAAAGAGTGATTGAAAAAAATCAACACCCTTATGGCACATTGTGAATTGAATGAAAGTAACTTAATTTGATAAGTGATTTAAAAAAAAAAACTTACTGCAAATACTGTAATTAATGATGAACTATTGGAAGATTTCCACCTGAGATCTGGCTCAAGAAAAATGATGCCCACAATCTCTATTTCTGTTCAACAGTGTCTGAGAAGTTCTAGCCAGTTCCATAAGGTATGGAAACAAAGAAATAAAACTGTCATTATTTCCAGAAGACATGATTTTATATGCAGAAAATCCAAAAGGATCTTCAGATAAGCTGAGAAAATGTAGCACAGTCATCGACTATAAGGTCAACACATAGAAGTCAATTTATTTCTATATGCCAGCAATAAACAGCTAGAAAATAGAATTTAAAAATAAAACAAGGGGAGCGGATGTAGCTAAGTGGTTGAGCACCTGCTTCCCATGTGCGAGGTCCTGGGTTCAATACCTAGTACCTCCTAAATAAATAAATAAAAACAAAAACTGAGTAAATCTACCAAAGATGTGTGAAACCTAAACACAGAAAACTATAAAACATTACTGAGAGATATTAAAGAAGACCTAAACAAGTGGAAGAATAAATGAATAGTTCATGAATAGTTCATGAACTGGAAGACTCAATATTGGAAATATGTCGATTCATTTCAAAATTTTCTATATATGCAGTGCTATACAAATCAAATTCCCAGTAGGATTTTTTTTGGTGGAAATTTGATGTGGAAATGCAGAGGACTATTTTTAAAAGCCTCTGATGAGTTACATTTTTAAGAAAGAAGGGGTAATAAACTATTAGAAATAGATGTATATAATATTTGCCTCATTTGTATGCTTACTTATAGAGTCAAAAGATATGTTGCAAGCTGGCACCGTTTATATGTGTTTTGTCTTTTCATCATCTCCACTAATACCACCTTTGTCCAAGTATGATCATTTTTCACCTGTATTATTCATTAGCCTCCTAATTAATGTCTCTAATTCCACACTTGTTCCCTTTTATCTAATCTCAAAACAGCAACTTGAAAGATTTTGTTAAAACATAACCCTCTGTGCTATTCTTTGAACATATTAAGCACATTTCTACCCCAGGGCATCCACTGATCCCTCCCTTGGAAAGCTTTCTCCAAGTGCCCATATAGCTTCCTCTCTTAACTCTTCTAGGTCTTTACTCCAATCGCTTTCTTTGTCAAGGCTTTTTTGTCTACCCTGTTAAAATAGCAAAGCCCAACCCCATCCTTTATCTTCCTTACCTGTTTATTCTTGTCCATTGCAATTGTCACCTTACAATAAACTATATATTTTACTTATTTACTTGTCTTCTTTCTGCAGCATGTAAGCTTTGTGAGCAGAGATTTTGAACTGATTTGTTTCCTGTTATATCCCAACATCTCTAATAGAATCTGGCATGTGGCAAGCCTCAGTAAATATTTGTTAAATGAGTTAAATAAATGAATAAATTAATGACTTGAATGGTACCTTGAAGTTTCAAGACAGTTTTCACAGAAGAAGCCACAGGATTTTTTTCCATCCAGTTTTTATTGTGTTTTCAGATTCTTGTTTGGTATTTTTCTTGCTGGCGTCCACACTAAGACCCTCAGGGGCCCACAAAGGCCACATTTCATAGTCTGGCTGGACTGTTCCATGACACACAGGGTGAGAAGAATGAAGAAGCATAATTCTGCTATGAGAGTAGAGCCTTTTAATGTTGGCTTCAATATTTTTTAGTACATTCATAAAATGTTTAATGAAAGTGTGATAAAAAAAGAAGAGTGGTTTTATTAAAAGAAAAATAAAAGTTCTTCTGGTGTTGTTTCAAAGGATCATCTTTTGCCTTGATACTGAAAATGAACTGAAAAAAGAAGTAAGAGGACAAAAATATTCTTGAAAATAACTGATTCAGTGTGTTATTTATAATCTATAATAGAAAATGTTCCTGAGAATGTAGGTTATTTCTTTATGTACATATAAATTTGAAATTAATACAATAAAAAGTTGAACATTTTTTGGCTAAGGTGGAGAGTAAGGTCAAATGTCAAACATAAAAAAAAAATTGCTATAACCAGACTAGAAAGTTACTCTCTGATCTTTTCAGGGTTTTTCAATAAGATTTTCTGATGACTCTTTCCCTCTTTTTCACCATTTTTATAGCTTCACTCTTTAAAGACTCAACTCATTTCCTTTCAAGAATAATCACTCCGGCAAAAAAAGAAACTCTGCATTTTGACAATAGTTAGATTTTTAAATGTTTCAGCTTTATTTTTTTATTTAAAAAAAAAACCATAAATAAGAAAGTCCTTTGGAGAAAAATGACTAATCCTGTGCTCTTTAACTACTTGTATTGTATCTATGAGTAATTTTGGCATGGTACTTTCAAAATTTTGTTAAGTCTAGAATTCATAATCACTTCAAAATAGCAATAACTTTTGAAAAAACATTATGTAAACTGGTAATTTTTCAGCAGCCCATGTCCTTTGACCTCTCTCCATCTGGAAAAGAGAGACTGTTTAAATTACTTTAAAGCAAGGAAAAAATTATCAGGATTCCAACTTCCTTAGAAATTTCCTTCATGGTGAACTATTTTAGAGATGATTTCAGCATGTCTTAAGGTTTATTTTAGAAAATATCCGAGGGAATAAAATGATAATGTACATTTTTTTTTTACCAAAAAATAAAAGAGAATAACTTCCCAGATGCAACCCATCTCTTCCCAAATCTCCTCAACTGGAAGACATGGCATCCTGGAGAGGCATGAATTCTGATGTCAATCAAATACAGATGAACAAATCCCAGTTACTACCTGTGTGAACTTCAAGCTACTGGACCTCTTTATTTTATTTTATTTTATTTTATTCTACTTTTTAAATTTTTTTAAAGATACTTTGATTACATAAATGTTACAGAGAATATATAGGGGATTCCCATATGCCCCACTCCCCACACCTCCCACATTTCCCCACATTAGCAACATCTTTCATAAGTATGGTACATTCATTGCAATTGATAAACACATTTTGGAGCATTGCCACTAAGCATGGATTATAGTTTACACTCTCTCCCATTTGACTCTGTAGGTTATGGTTTGATATATAATGGCTTGTATCTGTCATTGTAATGTCATTCAGGATGATTCCCAAGTCCCAAAAATGCTTCCCTATTACACCTATTTTTCCCTTTCCCTTGCCCCAGAACAACCATGGGTCACTGCCTCCACAACAATGGTATTTCTTCCATTGCTAGAACCACAATAAGTCTATAGTAGAATACTAGTAAATTTATTTTAGCCCATAGTTTGTTTCCCATTCCTGAGGACTCTGGGGTGATGATGCCCACTCCACCATTAATGGAGGGACACTTCTATCTCATACATCTGATGGATAGGACTCTCTTGCTTGCACTTTTAGGCAGTCTAGGTTCCTTGGTATGTTTTTTGCCCGTCATCTCCTCTCTGTTAGTTGTCCTGGGTGAGTCCATTGAACTGGAGAGTAAGGTGTTGCAACTCCACTGAGCTTCAGGGCTCACCTGGCACATGGACGCCCCAAAGATTTAAGTGCCTTGGATGAATCCCTACCAACTCTAGTACTAATTATAGATTCAAATAGAAGGATAGAAGAGTCATGCATACAGAAATCACTGTTGAGTCTAATTCAGTCACACTGGGGAGCATAAATACCAGATAAGGGTCCACTGGGAAGGGGCCAAATTCCTGAGCTGTCTGCCCTGGCTATAGTGTCTGGATGTCTCCATATCCCTGAGGAGATTCGCTATTTGGGGTCGTATCTACTTTGGCTGTCAATGAGATCCTGTTGAGATGTGCATAAGTGCTACCTCTGGAATGGCCTCTTGACTCACTTTGAAGTCTCTTAGCCATACAAACTCATTTGTCTTTAGCTTTCCACCCTTTTGGTCAAGGTGTTTTTTTGTTTGTTTGTTTGTTTGTTTCCATATGCATTGCTTGTTGGTACTTGGTAGCAATCCCTTGGTGCCAGGGAGGCTCATTCCAGGGACTCATGTCCTACGATGGGGGGAAGTTATTGCTTTGGCTGAGCTCGGCTTAGAGAAAAGCCACATTTGAGCAACAAGGAGGCTCCCTGCAGGTAACTCCTAGGCCCCCTATGTCACTAGGCTAAGTTTCAATTTCAAGAGCAAAGGCTCATAAGCATAGTCATCAATATCAAGAGTCTTTCAATGGACCAGCCTCTATCACAAGTCATTGTCCCTGTACTAGAGACATTATTGTTGTTCCATTAGAGAACGTGGCAGAGCTCCCCTGGACGAGAATTTGATATTCTTTTGGTTATTGTGTGAATCTCCACCCACCGTGACAATGCTCCATGAACATTTGAACACATTTATATGCCTTATAGGTATACCCAGGTGAACTTCCTCCCAGGTATCCTCCCTCAGTGATACCCCACACTAGTGATCCTCCCCTGCCACAGTTGTAACTCTTCTGTGATCTAAAACTTCTTCAAAAATTAAGCCAATAAAATAGCCACATGCAATTAATAAGAAAATGAAATAGTGACGATAGTTTTATACATAAGAAATAAAATACAGAAAAAATTAATAAAAAGTAAAAATAGAGTAATATTTTTACAAATTAGAATATTAAAAAAATGAAAAAATATTTGAAGAAAAAAAAACTTTTTTTTTACATTTTGCCTTTCATCACTCTAAGCCTGTTGTTCTGTATGTACAGTGACATTTTCTTCCATTTATTCCTCCAGTGTCTTATTTTTTTCCCCATTTTTCCTTCAAAGAAGTTTTAGGTCACAGTAAAGTCACATACAGAATACAGGGGATTCCCATATACGCAGCATCCTTCTCCTTTTCCCTTTTCCCCCATCAATAACATTTTATATGTGGATGGTACATTTGTTACAATTGATGAACAATTATTGAAACATAGCTACTACCCATCATCAATGGTTCACATTATGGTTTACATTTTGGAGCATATACTTTTATAAGATCTGATAAAATTTAAGGTGGCCTATATCCATCTTTGCAAGATCATGTAAAACACTTCCATCCCTCTCAAAATGCCCCCTGTTCCATCTATTTTATTCCTCCCTTCCCCTCCCCTTTGGGCTCATGGCGACCACCAGGCTTCACTCCCAGAAAAACAAGATTCATAGTTTCTTGCATCTTCACTGAGGGCTTGACACACTGGTCTGTCCTCCCCTATTAGGCACCGCTGATGCTCTCAAGTAACTCTTGTCCCTCTGTTTGTGAACTTAGTGGACTTCCCTAGGATGGGAGTCCAACACCTTCCCATTCATTAAGTGGGTCTCTACCCACTCATGCAACACACTATGCTAAAATGATCACTCACATGCTCCCTAGGAGCCTGCCCCAGGTGCTCCTTGGCCCGAGTGTGCCTGCATCCAACACCTAAACCAGTAACCCTTCCTTGTCATATTGTCAATGAGTATTCCCAACATTGTATTTTAAAACAGGTACCTGCCAATCCCCAGTGTTCACCTGCTCCCTCCCCTAACCCTTCCTCCAGTTCCATGGACCATCCAACTCACCCTCTCCACCCTGATCCCCGTCAAACCTGCACCACCCAACCCAATATTATCACTATATCCCTGTCATGTCTCTTCACTGCACAAACTACATGCTTCCACCTTGTCACAGATTTCGCCCATATAGGCATTGGATTACAACCTTCTTTTCCCTTTCTATTTCATGTAAACCTATTCTTCCAGACTCTAGCTGTGTGAGTCTACTCAGTTTACTTAATTTATATCAGTGAGGTCATGTAATATTTGTCCTTCAATGTCTGGCTTGCTTCACTCAACATAAGGTCCTCAAGGTTCATCCATATTGTCTCATATGTTAGTACTATATTCCTTCTTACTGCTGAGTAATATTCCATTGTGTGTATATACCACATTTTATTTATCCATTCATCAATTGATGGACATTTGGGTTGATTCCAATGTTTGGCAATAGTGAATAATGCCTTTATGAACTTGGCGTGCATGTATCTGTTTATGTCCTTGTTTTCAATTCTTCTGGGTATATACCCAGCAGTGGAATTGCTGGATCATATGGCAGATCTATAGTTAGTTTTTTGAGGAACCGCCAAACTGTCCTCCACAATGGCTGCACCATTCTACATTCCTACCAGCAGTGGATGAGGGTTCCCATTCCTCTACATCCTCTCCAACACTTTCAGTCCTCTGTTTTTTTAAAAGCCGCCAGTCTAATGGGTGTAAGATGGTATCTTGTTGTAGTTTTGATTTGCATTTCCCTAATAGCTAGTGATGTTAAGCATCTTTTCATGTGCTTTTTAGCCATTTGTATTTCTTCTTTGGAGAAGTGTCTATTCAAATCACTTGCCCATTTTTAAAATGGGTTGTTTGTCTTTTTATTTTAGAGGTGTAAGGATTTCTTTAAATATGCTGGATATTGGGCCCTTATCAGACATATGGTTACCAAATATTTTCTCCCATTGGGTAGGTTGCCTTTTTACTTTCTTGACAAACTCCTTTAAGGTGCAAAAGTTTTTAATTTTGCGGAGGTCCCATTTGTCTATTTTTTCTTTCACTGCTCATGCTTTGGGTGTGAAATTCATGAAATCAGTTCCTATTACTAGGTCCTGCAGATGTTTCCTTACATTAACTTCCAAGGTCTTTATGGTCCTGGCTCTTATATTTAGATCTTTGATCTATCATGAGTTAATTTTTGTATAAAATGTGGATATCCATATCCAAAAGAATGAGAGAGAAACACTATCTCACACTTTGAGGCCATTTTCTCCCAGTTGAATGGGCTTGGTGGCCTTGTCAAATGTCAGATGACTGTATATGCGAGGATCTATATCAGAACTCTTGATTTGGTTCCTTTAGTCAGTATGTTTATCCTTGTGCAAATACCATGCAGTTTTGACCACTGTAGCTTTGTAGTATATTTTAAAGTCAGGTAGTGTGATTCCTCTGATTTCATTTTTCTTTTTCAATATGTCTTGTTTTTCAGGGCCTCTTGCCCTTCCAAATAAATTTCATAGTTAGTTTTTCCAATTGAGTAAAAAACGCTGTGTTGATTTTTATTGGGATTGCATTAAATCTGTAGATAAGTTTGAGTAGGATAGACATCTTAATGATGATTAGTATTCCTATTCATGAACAGGGAATATTCTTCCATTTATTTAAGTCTTCTTTGATTTCCTTTAACAGTGTTGTGTAGTTTTCTGCATATAAGTAATTTACATCTTTAGTTAAATTTATTTCTAGGTATTTGATTCTCTTAGTTGCTATTGTAAATGGTATTTTTTCCTAATTTCCTCCTCAGATCGCTCATTATTAGTGTACAGAAATCTACTGATTTTTGCACATGGATCTTGTAACCTGTGACTTTACTGAACTCATTTCTAAGATCTAGAAGCTTTGTTGTAGATTTCTCAGGGCTTTCTATGTATAGGATCATGCCACCTGCAAATAGTGAAGTTTTTACTTCTTCCTTTCCAATTTGGATGGCTTTTATATCTTTTTCTTGCCTAAGTGCTTGAGCAAGTACTTCTAACACAATGTTAAATAGGAGTGGTGATAATGGACATCTTTGTCTAGTTCCTGATCTTAGAGGAAAAGCTTTTAGGATTTCACCATTGTATATGATGTTAGCTGTGGGTTTTTCATATATAACCTTTATCATGTTCAGAAAGTTTCCTTCTATCCCTATCTTTTATAGTGTTTTTATCAGGAAACAGTGTTGTATTTTATAAAATACTTTTTCTGCATATATAGAGATAATCATGTGATTTTTTTCTTTCAATTTGTTTATGTGGTGCATAACATTGATTGATTTTCTTATATTGAAACATCATTGCATACCAGGGATGAATAATTTGGTCATGGTGTATAATTTGTTTGATGTGTTGTTGAATACAATTAGCAAGTATTTTGTTGAGGATTTTAGCTTCCAGGTTCATTAGGGAGATTGGTTTATAGTTTTCCTTCCTTGTGGTGTCTTTGTTTGGCTTTGGTATTAGGGTGATGTTGGCATCATAGAATGAGTTAGGCAATGTTCCTTCCACTTCTGTTTTTTGGAAGAGTTTAAGTAGGATTGGTGTTAGTTCTTTCTGGAATATTTGGTAGAATTCACCTGTGAAGCAATCTGGTCCTGGGCTCTTCTTAGTTGGGAGGTTTTTGAAAACTGATTCTATCTTACTGTTTGTGATTGGTCTGTTGAGCTCATCAATTTATTATTTCATCAGTATAGACTGCTTGTGTGTTTCTAGGAATTTGTCCATTTCCTCTAAATTGTCCATCTTGTTGGCATATAATTTTTCAAAGTACTCTCTTATGATACTCTTTATTTCTGTGGGGTCAGTAGTGATATCCCCTTCCTCATTTCTTATTTTGTGTATTTGTATCTTCTCTCTATTATTCTTTCTTAGCCTAGCTAGTGGTTTGTCAATTTTATTGATCTTCTCGAAGAACCAGCTTTTGGACTACTGAACCTCTTTGGGTCTCAATATACTCATCAGTAAAATGAGGCAGGCAATAATAACTCAGAGAAGGCTATAGTGAGGATTAGATGAGGTAATCTATGAATATGACTGGCATATAATAGGCACTTTGGGAAACAGTGAGAAGTCTTCATTCTATCAGTCTTATTTTGCCTCTGTTATATGTAGTACTTGTGGAATATCCTTTTTCACTTCAGATACATTTCCAGTTACCATTCTCCCTTTAATCTCAGCCTTTTCTCCCTAGCCTATTAGATTAATGACCTTGAATAAGTAAGTTCATTTATCTGGACCTCATTCTCTCATACTTTCTCTCTTTTCTGGAAATCTGATAATTAGAAATAATCCCTAAGAAATACATAGTCTTACTATATGCTAAGCACTGTTTTAAGTAATAAATTATTTCTTTTTCATATTAACCTTATGGGATATGTGCTCTTATTTTCTGCATTATTGGGAAAGAGTGGTTAAGTAAGTTGCCCAAGGTAACACAGCAAGTGGGTGTCAGCAGAGCCAAGAGTTGAATCCAGAGGCTATGCTTGAACCATTACACTAGACTACCCATCAGTTTATTTTAATTTTTCCCCAGAATTTAAGGCGATGTCTCAAGACACTCTTCCTTTGAAGCTAGGATTGAAAAAGATGAAACAAAACAAGGAAACTAGAGGGTTCTCAGCAAGAGGCAACCATGAATGGTGGCCCCAGAAGGTGGAGTGACATGATTATATGTTGGCCTTTTGCTGGGGTAGACTGTTCTTTGTCTGGAGTCCCTTGAGTAGGAAAAGGCTGGGTGGAACCTAAATAGAGACATTTGTATAGGAAATGTGATTGCTGCAAATATTTTCTTCTGAGAAACTCCCAGCATCTATATAGCCTTCTTATCAGAATGAATTCAAACTGTGTATCCAAAAAGTCAAATAATTGCTAATGTTTATTGAATAGCTGCCAGATAATAGCTAATGTTTATTAAATACCTGGTCTCTGGCAGGCTCTGCCAAGGTGGTTCTTTAGACAATCTCATTTAATCTTTACAGCAACCTATCAAGGAAAATACTATGATTTTGCAGATTTTATAGATATGGAAACTGATGCTGGAAAAGACTAATGAATTTGCCTATTATCATATAGTTTTTAAGTAGTGGAACTGTAGGAACTTGCTCCATGGAGTTCATTGACTGAATCTAGGTAGAAAATTTGCATCATAGAATGTTGCAGTTGAATTCCTTGGTTTAAGTTTCCCTGGTTCATCCCACTCTGTTGGATGAAAAACTGAGGTGACTTGCCCAAGGCCCCCACATCATTAAAGACAGTGCGAGACTTAGAATCCTGCTTTCCTATTAGCCTACTCCTGTATTTTTCCACCACACCACACTGCCTCTTGTTTGGGGTAAAGGGTGTTCACAGGATCCATCTGGACATAAATTTTGAAAACTTTCAAAATGTTTGTTTTCTGCTGTTAATTTGAAGGGAATGAGGCAAGGGAAGTCAGTGAGGCTGGAGAAGCTTTTGGAGGTAGGTCCAAGAGGATCGAATATAGACAGGAAGGTCCTAAAAAGTGTCCTTAGCTGGCCCCTAGTGAACACTGGAGTGCTTTGTTCAAAAGAACTCAACTAAAAATAAGCTTGGAAAAGTGCCCCTATAGGAAAAACAACATTTCGTGCAAAAGTATGATTTCAATAAGTCAACCGAATCCAACTTTAGACTGTGATTCATTTTACAAATGAAGTTACACCCCCAGATCATGTAGGCATCCAATTTCAGCCTTTGGCCATATTCTTCATCACTCTTGTGGGACAAGTGTTTATTAAATTATAGCCCATGCCCTGTTCTGTGGTGGGGCTTGTTTATCTTGTAGATTTGAAATAACATAATTACTTAAAGTAAGTTTGACTGGCATATTATTAAATTTCCTTTTTTTCTTTTCCACCAACAGAAAGTGTTCTCATTTTCTAAATTTAAAATATTTATCTCTTTAAATTTTGATACTGTATCTTTGATACATACACAATAACATTAAAAGTTGTATGTGTAATTATACTGTCAAATGGTTCTGTCTTCCCTCTTAATCTTCCTCCAATGTATTCAGCTTCGAAAGAGCAGGGCTGCCAGACTATAATAAATCATCCCTGTAGGCCTCGAATATTGTGCCATACAAAGGAAATTTGGGAAGGATACATATTTAAAAAAACAACAACAAATGCATATAGGCATTTTATATTTGTGCACATGCTTGCTTATTGTTTGCACTGGAACTTAATTGCCTGACTTGAATTAAGAAGTAGATAGTTAAGGGTAGCGGGTCTGTTCCTCACAGGGCCCAGCTGAGGCAGTGCTCAATATATTGGTTGATTTGACTGTTCTACCTTGGATAAAGTCAATTGCAAAACTGTGTGGACACAACACAACAGTACCAACTATCAAATGTCCATTATGTGCTAGGCATATTATCTTTATTGCTCACAGCTGCTCTGCAAAGTAAATTGTGTCAACCTTTTTTACTAGATGAAAAAAAACTCTGGGGCTCAGAGAAATTTAAGCTGTTGAATGAGGTCAAACAGTAAGTGGCAGAGATTGGGACCTAATTAGCATCGGCTGGAAAACAGTTTGGGAAAGGTTGACTTAAATGATTTGTGTGATGCCAACCCTGAAATCCTGTGATTGTACAGAGTGCGGGCCAAGTGTCACTCAGAGGTCCAACCTCCTTCCTTCATTCTATCCATCTTCTGGCATTTTTTAAGGAAAGGAAACTAACATTTTGTTGAACACTTGCTCTCTGCCAATTTCCATGCTGACCCTTTGCACACGTTTCCTTTAAATTTTTGAAACAGTTTGGAACTTCTGACTCTACCTAGCTGCCTCTAACCATGGCCAAATGTCAAGATCATTGGGCAGGCCATCAGAAGATGTGAATTCTGCTCCCTGTTCTGCTACTTACTAGCCCTGTGAATTGAGCAGGGCACACATCCTCTTTGCCCATCATTTTCTTCGTCTTTTGGGGATAAACAGCCTATCAGTTTTCCTTTAGGGGGAACACGTCAGAAGTGAAGAAGTTAGAAGATAATAAATATAAAAAGAGAAGAGAAATGTGAGTTCCAGTGTAGAATAGTAAAGTGTCAGATGGATGTGGTCAGTAGAAAGAGGGAGGAGGGAAAATGGGAGATAAAAAGGGAGTAGGAGAATACAACTTGAACAAGGCCAGTAATTCCTCCTGTACTGCTACTCAAGGAGCATAAATCTCCAGTTAACAGGAGATGGCAGCGTGAGCTCCATCCCTCAATCCCTCCCACTTTTCATATGCCACTCGAAGTGTAAGCATCAGCCTGTGCCAGGTATGGCTTCTAGAGATTAGGCACATGACTTTCTAATAAGATGGCCTATAAACACAAACCATCTGGTTCTCCAACAAACAGCCAATGAGTGAAAAACTGGCTGGGATAGAAGACTTATTCCACAGGGCCTTTTCAAGAATAATCTAGACTGTGCTTCCCAAACTATCTATAGTGAAGCACTAGTATTTTTTTTCAATACTTGATAAACTAATACTTTATTGTAAAATTCAATTAAAAGTAATTACTATAAAAATAATCACTTGCTTGGGCGCCCAGCAATGCCAAATAGCTTATTCTCAATTTTAACACTAATCTTATTGCTGACCAGAAACAAACAGTTCGAGGACCTGTACCAGTTCACAGATCATCCTTTAGAAGTACAGATCCAGATTATACACTTTATTTAATACCGGTGTTAATTCTAGAATCTAAAGTCTTCTTGAAGATAGGACTCCACTATACAGCTTTCTACTCAAGTGAGGATGTTTTACTGCCCTTGTTAATCTGCTTTTTTTCGTCTCTCCTGCTGCTCTAGAGGTCCAATGCCCTTAGGGTCTTGTTTTACCAATTCAGTTCCTCCCCCCAACTTCTCCATCATTCATCCTCATTACAGAGCCCACTGCCCCAAATATCCTTTCCTTCCTCAAGTCCATCAAAATAAACCCATCCTATGGCCCTTCCTCTTAGAAGTTTGTCTGTAGTAATTGATAGACTAGTTATATTTATTTATGCTGAGATTTGATGAATTCATGGCTCACTAAATTCAATAAAATTCAATATATAAACATCTATTTATATAAACCTGTTGTGTTTAAAGTATTCTACTTGAAAGAATGCCTAAAAGATAAAATCCCTGCTTTCAAATAGTTTATCATCATGCCATCTATATCATATTTCAAATCAAAGGTCAAGATCTTCAACATTCTCACCCCACCTTTCTTATCAGACCTCATTTCCCACCACTCCTAAGCCTGGCTGGCCTCTTCAACTGAACACACCATAATTATTCAGATCTCTGTGTTCTTATTCATGTGATTCAGTTATATTCCAGATGTCTTCCTCTCTTTGGCCCATTTTCCCAGGACCTGCCCAAGCTTCACCTTCATCATTACACTTTCTGGAAAGAAGAGCTTTACAGGACCACATGGATCTCTCTTTCTTTGGAATTCTGTTGAACTAATAGTCATATAATTCCAGGTACCACCATGTTCTGTAGTTCTGCAGTTGTTAAAACAACATATGTCTTTCTCCCTAGTTAGATTGTAGACCCCTCCTGAGGAGCATCTTCATCATCTGGTATAAAGACAATCGATGCTCATTTACTGAATTTCTTCATTGTCATTGAGAGCAAGGCCGAGTCCTTAACTTTTTGGGGGACACAAACATGAAAAAGGCTCTTTGGTTCCTCAAAGTATTTACAGTCCAGGTGCTGAGATCAACTTTATACTCTTATATACTTCTGCATATTCAATTCCCCTTTGAGTCACATGGAAATTAGCATATTAAAGGCTTAGAGAAGTCTTGAGGGTGGACAATTTGTTTAAATTTATTTAAACCAGGAGCTCCCCAAAATTATTTGACCATGGAACCTTCTGTCTAAAATTACCACTCAATACCATCAAAGCTAGTATTCTTCAAAGTATACATTTAGAAACACTGATTGGGTTAATACTTCAAGGTTAAAATGTTATAGCTCTATTAAAGGGTTACTAATAATTTTGTTAGGTATCATTATGGTATGTGGTTTTGTTATAAAAAAATGAAAGTCCTGTTGTTTAGAGTTGTATATTTATGGGTGAAACCATGTGGAGTCCAAGATTTTCTTTAAAATATTCCAGAAAAAAAAGAGGGGTTGAGATTCAAAATAGAAGATTGGCAAAATACTGATAATTGGTGAAATTTAGTGACAGATGTTTATTATGTAGTCTACCTATTCTATAGAATGAAAACTGAGATCAATCAAATCTAATAGTTTTGGAGTAGTTAATCTGGCACCACTTCCTGAATACTATGGCCACTGAGGCAGATTTCCAAACATCATAGATGAAATGTCATTTGTTGCCAGAAAATGGACAGCAGCCTTTTCAGAAACAAGACCTGGTATACAGAGCTAGTTATTGATTTCAGTTCTTGACTTTTCTGCTCCAGCTACTTCCTCGACTTTTTTCTCATTTCTGATGCTTTCTAGGATAGGCGAAAGACAATGTTCCAAACAGAAGGAAGTTTCCTCTGTTGATAAAAGAATTCACTAAACTGGTTATCTTTTCTGAAAAAGAACTTACATCTCTACAAAGAGGCTTCGGTTTGGTTTCGGACTAGTGAACAATGAAGCAGCCTCAGGAGGCCAACTTTAAATACCTCAGAATGAAGCTTCTTAACAAAGACTCCCAAAGTATAGACAAGCAAATCAAAGAAAAATGTCAAACTCCAAATGCCCTCCCAGCCCAGCAAAACGTCAAAGGAACTGCTAGGAAGGAAAGAATGGGCCTCCAAATAATGTATAGGGAGAGAGGGGACAGAAAAGGAGATAGTATCTGATTTATAAATATTTATAAAACAATCATTAGGCTTGGCTAGAACATGCAGTTCTCTGAGTTCACTGCTGGGAAACAATAATAAAAAGCAAGGAATTATTCAAATAAAGGCAAGAGGAGATTTAATTCTGTATTTTAAGAAATCCACGAGCAGCTTTGCACACCACATAGTGAGGAAGAGTATAATAAAAGAGCACAGTATAATCCTGTTCTTGGGCCTGGTGCAGTAAGCCAGCACTGCCACAGATTTCACAGCCACAAATTAGCCTCCAGCCCCTTCTGGTCAGCCCCTGGCCATCAGCATCCCCTGTAATTGGTCTCTTGTGCTGTCCTCTCCTCCCCTGTTCCTGCCATCCCCTTGTCCCTTCCATTTATGAAGGACATGGTGACTAATCAGAACTGGGCCAGGCTTCCTTCCTTACACCAAGCTTGGGTACTCTTTTCGGACCGTGACAATTTAGCAAAGTGTTTCTGAAAAGGACTTCCATTCGTAAAATGTATCTTACTCACGTTTGTTCTGGGCCAGGCTTACAGAAAATTAGATAAGCAATGGTCTACATCAGAGCTTCCCAAGCATTAGGATGCCACACACTGCTGCATGCCAGAAGGACTCTACCTCCAGATAGGGGTTATAAGTCTTTACAATGATTAAAAAAAAAAAAAAAAAAAAAAAAAAGTTAAACTTTTTTTTAAAGTAACTATTCAAAAAGTTACAATACTTAAAATGATCTTTAGGCACTATTTGAATGTCTCCCTCTATAAAGTTTCTGAATTCATAATTGTTATTTTGATACTTGAGATCCTTAAGCATCTCTCCTACCCCATTTGCCATCACCTATTATTACAAAGATTTCTGTCAATGATGACAAACAAGTTCAATTTTCTCATTACAACTTTTGAAAGTAATTTATTAGAAAGTTTTATACAAATTTACAATTGTATTTTCTAAAGTTTGTGTTTTGTTCTTATTCTAACTAGGTAATACAAAAACTGAAACATTTTTCATCAAGCTCTATATAGGCACCCAAAATTAGCACCCCCAGTGTGTGGTACAAATAATTTCACTTTCCATATACACTTTAACATCAAATATATGTAATATTTATTTAATAACAACACTGGCTCCAGACCTGTTCTAAGTGCGTTACATGTAGTTACTTTCTTAATGCCCACAGCAACCTTATGAAGTAAATACAATTATTATTCCCATTTTACAGATGGGAGAATTGAAACATAGAAGGGTTAAATAACTTGCCTTAGCCACATAGCCAGGAAGAAGTAGAGTTGGGACTTTAATCAAAGAGTATGTTCTTAACATAAGGCTATCCTATATCTCAAGAAGGTTGGGTACCCCTGGACTTAGTATGCATTCTCAATGGTGGAGATATCGCTCCCAGTGGGGCAAAATTTGGTTCTTGGGGGATCTAAAAAAATTTTACTCTTGTTTATGTATCAAGCACAGATAGTACCTAAATAGCTAACAGTACATCGGTGATATAAAAATTTCATGGGAGGAGGCAAATAGGAAAAAATGTTTAAAAAGTCTCCTTAGGAAAGCAATGATGAGAAAAGATTGAAAATGCTGGTTTATCAGGTATAGTTACGTGAATGCTAATGAACTTCTTTTCCCTGGCAGCCACCTCCCTCCTCAAATACACACAGACACATGTACCTCAAGCACCACACTCGCATGTACCAAAAACATTTCTCCATCAACTTGCCTCAGTGTCTGAACTTTTCCATGTTAGAGATCCATTCCTTTGGATCATGGTAATGCTGTCCATAGAAGACCTCTTTCAAAATATCCCTGCTGCAAGTAGTACATTAATCTCTTCATATAAATTAGTGAAACTGAGAGTAGCTGTTGAGGAAATAACAACAGATCAAGTCAGATTTCAGGAAGAGGGGAAAGAGACCAAGTAGGATCCATGGGGTAAGTGAGGCTAGGGGAGACTCAAGGAAGCAATACCAGGGGATCTTTGATAGATTGAGGGTTTTTGTGAGCACTGGACACCCAAGAGCCTGAGAAATTGTGATGAGGAAAAGACAAGCATCACCTTGTTTATGACTTTTGACATGAAACAGAATTAAGTCTGCATCTTGGACCTATTACCCACCAGTTCTGTGTCCTTCAACAAATGACTTTTTTGGGTTAAGTAAGAAGTCAAGGAAAGAGAAGATGCAGGTTTTTCTCACTCCCCTCCCAAGGTGGCTGATTTCAACAGTGCCTCCGTTTTGCTTCTCAGTGGCTCACTAATTGCGTTACTATACAGATACATCAAGGGCAGCCATCTGTCTTTGGGAAAGTAAATTCTCCTCTTCATTGTTGCAAATATTTCCAAAAGGAAATTAAAGGTGTAATTTTAAAGAATCAATAGAGTGATTACCACAACAGAGTAAATAAAAGGTTTTTTCACAGAAAAGAAGCAGCAATGAAAGAATGGATAATATCCTTTTCATCCTCAAATCACTAGGATTTTGATTTAGTCAAACAGTTTTCCCTGACCTGGACCATGTCTTCAGTTCTATAGTTTGAGGATGGGTGCTCTCTTAAGAGAAAAGGCAGTAGTAAATAAAGGAGGTGGAACTTATTTCTTTTGAGAAGCCATACAGTTTTATTTGGGCCTAGTTATTACAGTGCTCTTTCTACACGACCGTCCTTTAAAATTCTGTTATGGTTTCCACCACAGTCATGGGCCATCAAGGCCCCTAACGGACGAAGCCACACCCAGGCTAGAGTCAGGAACTAGGCGTGCGGAACATACATATTCTTCCCTCATTACTGAAAGGGTCTGGAAGGAGTCTCTCTCTCTCCCGAAGAAGTATGCCATCCAAGATGACCACATGAGCACAAAACTTCATTCAGCCTTCCAATTCTTATCACCACTACGACCCCCAGTTTCCATGTCTGCCCCTTGCTAGGGTCAAAGTCAACTCTCACTGATTTCTTATGAGCCTCTTTATTTCATACATATAATCCTAAATCTAAATCCCTTAAATTGACTTAGATAGACTTTCTTTCATGGCTCTAGCACTCACCTGTCTCTGGTTGAGACTGCTCCCAGCATTTATGGGGCCTAGAGAATGAGGGCAAATTAAGACCCAGTGGCCCCATATTGTACCTGTTGAGGAAGGGCATGGCCTGAGAAGAGCGGGAGTAGAACTCTCTAAAACTGCAGTGTCCAGTACAATATCCACTAGACACATGTGGCTATTTAAATTTAAGTTAATTTAACTAAAATTTAAAATTCAGTTACTCTGTAATGCTAGCCATATTTCAAAAGCTCAATAGTCACTTATATGTGGCTAGCAGCTACAGGGCAGATATAGAACATTTCTGTCATCACAGGAAGTCCTTTTGGACCATACTGCTCTAAAGGAAGGGGCAGGGACTCCTCTTGATCATGCCTAAGGGTGGTATTACTCCTCAGAACCACTGTTGGCTTGGAGCTGAATATTTTTCCCAACCAGATCCTTCTGAACATGACTTCCAAGCAGCTCTGGTCCTGGGACTTGCCATTTGGGACACTGATTATTCTCTTCAGGAAATTCCCAACTTAAAACTATTTCTCTGAATTAGTGGGAAGGAAGAGATTGTTTTAAAATAACCAAATAACTGAGGCAAATTATTTTGTCTGGTTGAATTCTTTGTCATTCCACTTAATGCTTCACTGTCAAAAAACAGAATGATTTTCCTACTTCCTGCCATACATCAGAGGAGTTAAAGATCTTTTTGGGGTTGTTCTTTGTTTACAGATAAAGCAATTGTACCAGACCTAGCTCAGAGTAAGTGTGCTAGATAAATGTTTGCTCTCATTATTATTAGTAGTGACATATTAGATCAGCAGTACACGAGAAAGTCTGAGTCTGGTTTCCCATAACACATCTGCCATCATTTCTTAGGCTGTCACATGGATGAGATGGTCCAGTTAGTTGGACTGGACACTGGTGGGACAGCTGAGTTGACCAGTCTGATTGTTTTGCTGCATTCTCAAGTTCTTAGAAAGCCCTTTATGAGTTGAGGAACAATCTGCTCGTCAGTGGCTTCTGCCGGTTGTCCTAGCTCTGCCCCTGGATTAACACAAAGCCAATCTCTTCTATCTCCAGGTGGCACCCCTCTAGTATTTGAAAGTGACCCCTCTCATATCTTTATTTCTTCAGGGCAACAATACCTGCTTTTCCTTCTGTTAATTCTGCCTAGTGGTTTCTAGATCTTTCCTTAGTCTAGTTTCCTTGTCAGCATGTATTTTAACTTTTTAAAGAGCCTCATAAAATGTATACTCAGGCTGTATGCCATACTGCAAATGTGGCCTGACCATGGACCATTGCTTAAAGATTGTTGATTATATACATACAAATAGAGAGACAAATAGATACATATGCTTATATATGTATTTCTGGAATTGAGATTATATATATAAAGTCAATCCAAACACTTTATTATGGTGGCACTGGTATTTTAATGTTCATGCACTTCAACTTTTAACAACTCTGAAGAACACAGTGTTCTATTAGGTCAGCCCCCAGAAAGGTCATAGTGGTGACATTATTCTCTTGTTTGGCCGTAAGAGAATGGACATCAGTGGTGGTGATGACCTATTGCCTTCAGAGACCTACCAGAAGGATCAAGTTGGTTAGTCAGGGAAAGGACATAAAGAAGCTTACAGAGCCTGACTTTGAAACATTAAAATGACACTGACTACCTTGTTTGAAACTCCACAAAGGTGTTAGAAAGTTCTTTTCTCTTAAACAGATTTCCAAAAATTAAAAAATAGATTTATAAGTCCATCAAACATTGTTTTCAACAATTTTTTGTCTCCTCTTCATCACCTCTCTTTAAAGTGCTCCCTTATTTTCCTCCTCTAACCCCTCCAAAGCACATGCAAACTCCAATAAGTAAGCATATTTTGTTTTGTTTTTCAATTTGGGTATTCTTATGCATTGTGAAACAGGCCACCAGAGAGCAAAGATGAAAACTACAATCATTTTAAAGGAGAAGAGGTCAGAAACACAGGTTTGCTACAGTTTGATCAGAGAAGTTGCTGTTTATTTACTCTGTAAAGAAAGAATGGATAAAAGGAATCTTTGAGCTTCAATAATAAAATGACCTTTCTTCTGAATAGATCAGCTTCATAAATTAAAAATGATTCAAAGCTCAATATACTATCTGGGGAATAGAATCCTCTGTTTCCTAAGACAGACGTAATTATGACACATAGTCAACAATGTTTTTCTTCATTATTATTTGGCCTGAATTTGGGGTTTCCGGGAGGGAAAGGGAGAGAAAGGGTTGAGAACTTCAAGAATAATATGAATTAAATGGGATCATATTTATGATTTGATGTCTCTATTATGGAGTTTTATTCTTGGCTTAGGCAAAATATCATTTGGAATTTATCATAAGAAAGTCTCCTAAGCCTTTTGGTAGACCATTCTCAAATTAAGAGACAGATAGACTCTGAGTCTCGTGAGGTTGTTTTTCATTAGTGTAACAGAAAAACCATACACTCAGAATGAGAAACTGAAGCCAGGATGTGGGTTTCCTAAGCTATCATCACAATGCAATTTAGAATGTGGTGTATGTATTACAGTTAGCTTACAGACAGTTTTTTTCTGATATTCAAAATAGACAATTTTAAGTCTCATTACCTTGGTGATTCTTATAGCTCTGTGACAACAAGTACCAAATACATAGACATGGGGTAGTGAGGATGTTCCTTGCCCATCCCTCTGAGTTATAAAATTATGGAAAGAGAAACTAATTGGGAAAAAGAAAAACTGGGCTACAGGCCTGCTTTCAAAATCTATTGGCAAGTCATTTAATTTTTATGTGTCACAAATGTTAAGTGTTTAAAACGGGTACAGCTGTATCAAATCCTGCCACCTCCCTAAGTCAATAATTAGAGTAGGACAAAAGAAGAAATAACACATAAGAAACTTCTTTGGAAAGTTAAAAATAAAAGCACATTATTATTTAGATTGTATTTGCTGGAAATTGTTGAGCATTTATTTTGAGTCATTTATTTCTGATGCTATCTCATTTAATCTTCATGTAGACTTATGAGGTAAGTACTATTATAACGTCTATTTCATGGATAAGAAATGGAGGCATCAACAGTGTCACAATTATTAAGTGAAGGGACTTTAGGATTTGGATCTAGTTTGTCTAACACCAGACCCAAGTCTTCTAACCACTATGAAAGCCTGCCTCAACTAGATGACAAAACATTCGCATTTAATATAGAAAGGCATGGATCTGTAATGTTACAGAGTTATCTCAAGGCTTTACACTCAGTGGATATGATACTGATCCTGTGGTAGGCAGCCTCCTCAATGGCCCTCACTGGTCCTGTCTCAGCATTTATGGCCTTGTGTAAACCCCTCCTCTTGAGTGTGGGCTGGATTTCATGAATCATTCCAATGAATAGAATACAACAGAAGTAATAAAATGTCACTTTCAGGATCAGGTTATAAAAAGACTGTGGCTTGCTTCCATCTTGGGTGTCTCTCTCAATCTTTCTTGGAACTCTTTTGGAGCACTTCATTCTGAGGGAAGCCAGCTGCCATGCCATGAAGTAGCCTGTGGGAAGCCACATGTCCGTGAGCTTAGAAACAGACCTTCTGGGGTTTGCCAACAGCCATGTGAGTGAGCTCGGAAGTAGATCCTCTCCCAGCTGAGCATTAAGATGACTGTAGCCTTGGCCAAAACCTTGACACAGCCTCATGAGAAAGTCAGGTATCCTGCTCCTGAATTCCTGACCCGCAAAAACTGCAAGATGGCAAACACTTGTTCTTCTCAGCCACTAAGCTTTGGGATAATTTTTAATACAGTAACAAATAACTAATTTAAATATTAATTAAGTGACCTACTGGAGAACTGGGACCTTCCCATGCCTGCCTCCTGTCCTTCATTCCACAAATACTTGTTAAGTTTTCATATGCCAGGTACTGTAGCTATGTTCCCTGACCTCAAACTGCTGATCATTTGATAGAACAGGGGGTATAGGGGAAATATTTAAAATAATTAAAAATTAAAATTATTTCTAAAATGCTGAAGAAATATGGCAAAGTAGAAAGAGAAGGATATGGAGCCAGCCAGATAGACTCCAATCACATATGTGGAATTTGGAAACTAACTTCTTTGAATTTCAGTTTCTTCATCTGGACAAATAGTAGCACTAGTTATGAAGAGTTTGTGCAATTAAATAAAATAATGCATACAAAGTACCTGGCATGATACCTGGCATATAGTAAAGGCTCAACTAATGTCAATTCTATGAGTATCACTCTGTCCTTCTTTTTTAAAACAGGGAGTACTTGTTCATTCTGCGCAAGGTTGTTGAATGTGTGTAAAGGTATATGTATATAAAAGGCTCAGGACAGGGCATGGTCTATTTTAGATGCACCCAGAATATTAATTCCCATTAGTTTCTTTAGATGTTATAAATTATGCTATGGCTGTAGAAGATGAAATAATTTTTATTAAACATTTGCATGTATTTTTGTTCAAATTGACATCTTGCTTCTCCAACTGAAGATTTGGTTATCTTTGTCAAAGGGCCTCCCTGTGAGCCAGTGGAGAGATGGGAAAGCAAGGATAGGATGGGACATCTAACCTTAGACAACCATATGCAACAACTTAGGATGAAAGCTGGTCATAGGAGATTAGAAATTATGGATTCTTTTTTTACCTATGAATGTCCATCAAATAGGTGCCAACCAAATGGTTTCTTAGGGATCTTATAGTTTAAAATAAACGTTCTTCTAGCACAATTATTGTTTCTAAATCATGCACATTTCTATTACAACATTACATACAAAGCATTAGTGCTCCTCATAGATTTTCTAGAATTTGGCCAATTGCATCGTGATTAACTTGAATAAAGTATTATCTGAGAATGGAAACACACACACACAAACACAC
The DNA here is from genome assembly GCA_026826555.1 of Tolypeutes matacus. Classification (NCBI taxonomy): domain Eukaryota; kingdom Metazoa; phylum Chordata; class Mammalia; order Cingulata; family Chlamyphoridae; genus Tolypeutes; species Tolypeutes matacus. Next base: position 3,791,544 of record JAKSZT010026914.1, on the reverse strand, counting down.
ACAACATGCAAACAAGTGAAAAATCAATATGAAAGTTTATTGGATTTTTATTTCTAAAGGAATTATACATGGCCACTAGATGGCAATGGAGTCTGATTTCATCTTTCTAGTTCCAGAACAGTCCATGGGAAAACAACTGTAAAATTATCTTAAATTTTCTGAGTCAGTTACTTGCTTATCTGATGTAGTGCAAGGTGTAAGGCATTTTAATATTATTTTCAATTTGATAGCAATCTCCCATCAATAAATGAACATACTGCCAACTCTTAACCCGTGGCAAATTGATCTTCTTGTCCATTAAGTGAGTATCATACTCCCTTGAAGAGCTTCCCTTAATTAAATTTAAGTTTTCACAAATGAAATAGATTAAAATTTACAAGTGGAAAAAAGCTGTACGATATCCTTCTGCACTGATTCCAGCTATTAATTTTGTGTAGTGATTCAAATTTCCATTCCTGCACATCTAGGGCATTGCTTGGAAATTCATTTAACAAATATGTATTGAGACATCCAGCATTCCAGGCCATGCCAGGGACAATGAGAAACAGTGGGCCTCCCTCATGAAGCTTGTATTCTAGTGGAGGAATCAGACAATACGACGATAATTTCATATGCCGTGAAGAAAATAACTGGGTAATGTGATGGAGATAAAAGGGGGCAAAATAGGGTACATTTGATAAGATGGTCAAAAGTCTTCTCCAAAATGATGACATTTGAGCTGGAACTAGAATGAAAAGACAGAGTCAATCACTTAGAAACTGGGAGAACTCTAGCTATAGCAGGAGGAAGTGCAAAATCCTTGAGGTAGGAAAAAGGAGTGAACGCTATGTGACAGTGATAGAAAGAAGGTCAGGGTGTCAGAGTCACAGATCGGGAAGCAGAAGGTGGTAAGAGAAGAGTGTGGAGAGGAAGGCCAGCCAGGTCACAGAGTGATTTAGATTTGTATTTGATCTTATTGTGGGAACCACTTTAGGTTTTTTTTTTTTGTTTTTTTTTTTTCCTGTTTTATTTATTTATTTATTTATTTTTCTTTTTTTTGTTGTTGTTGTTTCTCACTTTAGGTTTTACAGATTTTACACAAGCAAATGGCACAATCTGATTTACACTTTAAAAAGATCAGTGTGGTTGCTAGTTTGGAATGGCTTGTATGGCCCAGGGTAATAATAGCAAATGCTCAATAAGTGAGTGTTGAATGAATGAATAAGTGAATGAATGAATGAATATCTTCTATGCACCTAGCATCAACTAGATGTTTATTATTCAGTGAGTCACTTTACAGATATCATACTGGTAGAGTTAGGCACACTCTTAAGACAGTGATCCTCAAACTTTTGCATCCATCAAAATCACTTGGAGCACTGGCTAAAACACAGATTGCTGGACCACACCCTCCACCCTCCCCTGCCCCCACTCCCAGCTTCTGATTCCACAAGTCTAGAGTGGGGCCCAAGAATCTGCATTCCTAACAAGCTCCCAGATGATGCTGATGGTATGGGCACCACACTTGGAGAAGCACTGATGTAAGAGACAGAACATAAAATGTGAGCAGCTGTTAAAAGAAATACAAGCAAAACAAGGAGAACTTATTTCAGTTCTATTACAGTGCAGGCTTCTAGATGCCAGAGACGACATTTATCCTTTTCCTGTATTACTAATGTGGGAAATATTGTTCATTTCCTGGTCAAAGATGATGTCCCTTTCTTCTTTATTATAGTAGCAGAGCCCCAGTTTTGCTCAAACATCATTATGCCCAGCTCTGGTTTTACTCAGGATCGGCTTAGGCCACATATGATAGCCCCATTCCCCTTTGCCAGATACTCACCATCTCAGTCTCCCTTGAATGACCTTGTGACACCGGTCTGTCCAAAGAGAAGTCTGCTGAGGGTCCTAGGGAAGATTTTTGTCCTTAATAAATAAGACAGAGAGAGAACAGCGAGAGAAGAGCCTTTATTTGTAGTGTCTTCTGGTTAGGATTACTATCATACAGAAATAAGCAAAAACTTTTAAAATGTGACTGCCTGCCAGGCAGAGGTGTGCTGGTAAATGTTTAACAACTGGCTCTCAATAGTGGAAAAAGCACTCGTTTGTTAGCATTTGTTGATTTCCATAGTGGAAAGACTCCTATGAAGGCTAATTTCAGCTTTCAATGTAAAGCCACTGAACACAGAATCGGGAAGGGATGCTAGCAACTGGTTCTCACAAGCCAGTTCCAGCAAAGCATTGCAAAGAATTCTAAAACCTCAAGGTAGGCTGCATCTTACCCTGAAATATAAGATAAATGTACTTGTGCACATAATCCCCTATGGAAGCCATTTGCACAGCCTCATAAATGACTGAGAAAGCTCAAGCACGGTGTCTACATGATGGAATGTACCTGAATTTGAGGCTGAAGGACAGCTCCTTGCCATGACTTTTTATATTTTACTGACAAGTAATCCTAAAGACAATTCTCTGTAGGATTTTACATCTTATAGAAAATATTTTAGAAAGCAGGGGTCTTTCTAAAGTATCACAAACTACATAGCTTATTCAGCAACCCACATTTCTCCTTGGTGTTAAAATATAAAAATGCCTAGAACAGAGTGAAACAAACTTTATTTGGGGGAAACTCTTAGGAATTAGCAAGTCCAGTTCCTTCTGTAGAGCTGTTGTCAGGTGCCTGTTCCCCTGCCCTCAGTACTCATTTAAGCTTTTTTTTTTTTTCAGTCACTGTGTAAAGTTCCAAGGTCTTGCAACCATTTTTAACTAATCCTTTCTGATTCTCATCTGACATCACTCTCTTCACTCTAGCCAAAATGGCTTCTCTCAGGTCCTCTCTCCCCCAGCCCAGCGGCTTAGTGAGGATAGTCCCTCTGCCTGAAACACTCATCACCTAGTTAAGGATTTCCCAAACATCCTAAATTGCAAAAAACAACCTGGGATCGTTAAAAATACAAATTCCTGCATCTCACCCCTTGGCTAACTGAATCGGAATCTCCAAGAGAAGGAGACTGGAAATCTGTGATTTTTAACAAGTACCCAAAAGATTTGTATCCAGCAGTTTTAGGAAACCCTGACTTACCTGTCTCTTTTTTATTGTTCAGCTCTCAACTTAACCAGTGCTATTTCAGGGAAGGCTTCCTTGATAAACCCAGATAAAGTCGAGTCCCCTTCTTATCTGTTTTATGCTCACAGTACTTTAGAATACTTTTTTAGCCTTTATTCAAATGAATCTTATTGAGAGTTTTCCCACAAGGTGGTAAATTTCATCAAAGTAGAAATGTGTCTGTTTATGGCTGTATCCTGAATGCCTAGCAGCATCCCTGGCACATAATAGATGCTCAATAAATATAAGTTGACTAATTGACCATGGACATTGTTCACCATTTCTGAGCCAGGTGAAATTGAAAGATAATGCAACTTCTTCAGGAGGCATCCATAAGGGCAAGAACAGTGGACTTATTCCTGTTCTTTGTACAAGTCCCTTGTTCAAGTCTCTTACCCACCCTGAGTCTCAATGTCCTTAATTCTAAAAGAACTGAGAATAGTTTAAAAGGGAATGCTCCTGCAAGGGGTTGAGTATGAGCACTAGAAACATGACACGATATTAAAAAGGGCAGTCTTACCCTAAGGAAGTACACATTTTTGCTCAATGTCCTCCATGGCCACACATTCCTTAACAGAGGTGGTAAAACCAGACATATGTGACCTTCCATTTTGGGGGCAATCCCAGTCACTACTGGTGCAGTCCCTTGTGGTGTTGGTTGGGTTGAACTCTTTCATCCCATTTTCTCCACAGGGCAAATACTCAGCATCAGATATCTAAGTGCCATGTGTTGAGGGGGTGGAGGCGGAAATCAGAAAAGAGATGCGGCTTTTTCAAAGAGCACCATATGTCTCTTTTCATTTCCAAACCAAATTAGATGGGTTATGGAAGAGATGTAGAACTTTTGTCAACCTCTTGATTCTTAGGGATCAAATATCTTACTATTATTGTTATTCCTTCCCTGGTTTCTCATGGACCAAATACTTGCCCTTTCAGATACCCATTCTCTTAGCCATTGACACCAGGAATTTTGGCTAAAATCGTGAAGTAGGAATCTTAGAGAGACCAGGTAGCCATCTGATACATATATATGGTCATCATTCTGTGCCAGACCTGTACCAATGAGCTAGACAAAGAAGGCTGTTGTTAGGCAGACATGACTAATGAGAAAGAACCATTTGAGAATAGTAGGTGACTCAGCTAAAATCCACTCCTGGAATTAGAAAAATGATTATTAACGATAAACCCAATGGACAAGAGGGCTCATGTGCTCTTAATTGGTCACAGATTGATAGAATTATAAGAAACCTGAAGGATCTTCTAGTGCCATGGTTTTAAAACTTTTTAAGTCTTGGTTTGGACAAAATCTCATTCAAACTACACTATGTAAAACAATTACAAATAGAGCTGCGAGGTTGTCACAGAGTCCCCATCAATAGTTTCTGAAAACACGTCTTAAGTTCAGTTTGAAAATCACACATCTGTTGCATCGTCTTCGTTTTATACACAAGTAAACTGAAGTCCAGAAGGGAAAATAATTTTCTCATGAGCATATAACTGGCATGGTCTTCATTTTGTAGATGAGGAAAGTGAAGTCCAGAAAAAGAAATAATTTGCTCAGGATGATAGAATTCATCAGTGGAATAACCAGGCTTAGAACCAAGGTTCCCTGGCTTCTAGTCCAATGCCTGGTTCGTGTCACTGTAGTTTACATTCTTTTTAGTCTTTGAGCTTCAGCCATTATTCCTCCCCAATGTGAGTTGTTCCTAAAATCAGTCCTCTGGTGGGTAGTAGCCATTTCCAGAGGCATTTGAAACTAGCATTAGGGGTAGTAAGAAATAGGCGCCAAGCATTTGGGGTAGTAAGAAACAAACAGTAGCCTAGCCATTCCAGCTCCATACTTAATTAGTGCCAATAAATAGCCATATTCCACTTTGCTTACAGATTCAGAATCACCATCCGCCCAAAACACTCCTAAGAACTCAGAGAAGTAGAAACTGTAGAAGCGCCACTGCGCCCCCTTGCAGGAACATTCAGTTACTCACTCACTGCCAAACTAAATCTCCAAAAGGAATTCAGATTTTGCCTGCGAGCCTTCTAGGTTCATCAGCACATTTGATGTGAAAGGAACTTGTAGGAGCTCAACATATGTCAAGCTTTTCCTAGTGGCCCGTATGGAACATTTTCTTCCTGCTTTGCATATATTATTTGGCCTTACTTACAACACCAGTACTGTTTAAGGACAGAGATTACAGGGCCCAAAACAAATGAATTAGTATGACATGGACATCAGTATGTGAAACCAAAAAGAAGAGGATTTCTCTTCATTTTGACTGGCAAGGCATATACTGTTACCTGGTAATTTGTAACTCCAGCATAAGGATGCTTTTATTTGCTAGTCCTAAAAAACGAATTGTATTTGTCTCTTTGTATTTATTTTTCTATTAATAAAATTGGCATGAAAATAACTATCCTCAGAAATGGAAGTCTGCCTTTACATTTATTTAGCCACGTTTCATGATTTTTTTTTCTTCCTGGAACTCCATCTATACATAGCAAATTCTGTTACTTTGACTAGCCGGCTGCTCTCTGTCAACTACCGTATGTATCTTTTAATTAAGTAGAAAAGAGATCTTAAAAGCTCACATAAGTCCAGGAAATTCTATTTCTGGATGACAGCAATGTCTCCTCATTTGCTAGCAAAAGCACAGATTGACAGAATAGAACAGATCAAGAAAATTGATCGTTACTCATATGCTAGATTGAGTCAATATATGTAAATCCATCCCTATTGCTGGCAGGCACCGAGATGCTTGCCATGCAGAACAGACATAGTTACAGGCTGTTTTCTATCCAAATGCCAGCCTTTTGCTTTAATGCAGCAAAACTACAGTTATATACTTAGAAAGCTCTTTTGTATTCATAACAACTGCAGTTTGAATGTGGTTCAGGACAGAGAAACTGTATTTATGAGCCACCATCTCTTCCGAGTCAATACAATTTGCAGTAAATACAGTTTAAGCTAGAGCTATGGTATAGATGCTCTGGGAATTTTCTTTGTGGTTTTACTACGTTTTTTGGAAGCATTTTAAATGTTTGCTGCTTTCAAGTTCATTTCTTTAAAGTGAACAGCTCGCATGGTTGTTGTGAAGATCAAGTGAAATAATAGATATGAAAAAGGCTTTGAAAAAAATTAAAAGCACTATGTAAATGTGAGATTATTATTATTTCTTGTCTCAAGGTCCTTTTTCTTAAGGGCAATGTTCCCTACTTATCCCAAGGCCTGTTTTAATCTTGACTTAAAATAGCTGAATATTCAAAGTGGCAGTGCCTGAAACAGAAGGTCTAGGAACATAAAGCACACCTTATGTGTTTCGATATCCCTTAATATCTTCTCAGAGTGGAATAATTGTGCACCTCATAGTATCAAAGGAGAGTCATGTTTCTTTCCCCAGGAGTCAGACTCAATGGTAGTCTTTCAAGAACTCTTAGAATTGTTATCTTCTTTCCTGATCCTAACTAACCCATTTAGAAGCTAAAGACAGAAATCTTTCCTATGCTGTAAATTGCAGGAGGACCATAGTTCATAAACAAATGTATGTAAACCATCATTCAGGTTGATTTAGTGCTCTCATAATATATGGCAATAATAATAGGGAAAGCCCTTCTGAAAACAGTTGGAAAAATGTAGGTTGGAGCACTGCTGAAACTTCCAAGGAGATGCCACAGATATAGCCCATTAATTTATTCCCACTCATTCTAGTCACTCTAAACAGCACAGGATCTTTCTCTATTTCTCTTAACTTACAAGTAGCAAATGCTCCCAAAAGTCTGCAGGGACAGAATTTCCTGTTAGGACAGGGAGGCATTTTAAAGTTCTTTTATTTCGGGTCCCTCTTTTACAAATTATTCTCTATCTGTCCCTCTGTCCTTATCTTGGTAAGCTCTCTCATTTTACTCATGCCTTTCTTCTCTGCCTAAGAATATTGTCAGGACCCCCCGTTCTTAATTTTGCTGGCCTTTTTGATGGTGTCCTATGCCTCCTTCTTCTTGAAAGGGTGGTCTACAGGATGATCTCCACTTCACTATCATAATCTCTGGCTGGAACGCTTTTCAGTATAACTTCTTCCCCAGTGTTCTAGAATTGCTTTCTCAGAAATCATCAGTGACTTCCTAATCACCAAGTCCAACGATATTATCTCAAATGATATCTTATTTTATCCATTTTGAATCTCACCCTTCCACTTGGCTGGTGACTTTGCCTTCTTCCTTATCTTTTCACCCTCTGCCTGTAGGCACTCCCCAAGTTGCTGATCCTACCAGAGTTCCATTTTTGTCGTTACAATATCTAAATGGACTTATATACACCAGTAGCTTCAGCTATCTGAGTAGATAAGTGCCCAAACCACACCTCTAGCAAGGACCTTTTCATCAAGCTTCAGATCTGTTCACCCATCCCACTCCCACAAACCAGATCCTTTTCCCAATGTTTCATTTCTTTTTTATTTTCTTTATAATTTTACCTAAGAATCCAGCCTGAAAATCTTGACTGTTTCTTGACCCTCCTCCTCTTCAACCCATACCTATCCATGTCCCCTTCATATTTTCTCAAAATGGAATAATTATAGAGTATGTACTATCAAATACCAGCTAGTTATTTGTCTAAGCCTGTTAGTGCTATCATATCTTCATTTTTTTACTCCTCTTTGGGGGAAAATTTCAAATATATACTAAAGAAGAGAAAACTGTTTCATGAATTTCCATGTATCCTAGCCCACCTTCAACATTTAACACCTTAGAGTCTTTCTCCTTTCTCCTATAGTCCTGTCACCCCAACCCTGAATATTTTGAAGCAAATCCCAATTATCATCATTTCATCTGTAATTATTTTAGTATGTTTCTCTAAAAGACAAGAACTATTTCAAATAAACCATTATAAAAACATATAAACTACCTAAAATTAACAATGATTTTTTAATATCATAATGTATCCCAGCAGCTGTGTTTAATATCATAATATATGCAGTCAGCTGTGTTCATATTCCATGATAGTTTTAGAAATGCTTTTCAGGGGAGATCTAAATAAGGTCCATATTCACATGTTTCTTATGTGTATTTAATCAATAAGTCCCCTTCTGTCTCTTTTATTTTTCTTGATTCTATTGTTATTTTTTAAGAAATTAGGTAATTTGTCCTGTAAAGTTCCATCGGAATGGATTTTGCTGATTGTCTTCCTGAATCTCATTAAATATTGCTGTATGTAACCTGTATTGTAAATTGGTAGTTAGAGCTAGAGATTTGACCAGATTATTTGGCAAGAAAACTTCATATGTGTTGTTGCATATCTCCATTTACAAAGTATATAGTATTTCATTGTCTCTCCCTTTGTGATGTTAGCAGCTACTCGTGATCATGGACTAGATTAATTAATCCACTAGGGGTTGTAAAATAGTGATATTTGAACTATATCATTTCTTCTTGTACATGAGTTCGAATACTTCAATAAAGAGAGTATTCCCCTAATAAGCTATTTGGTTACCTTAAAATACAGGTCATATAGGAAAGACAGGATACCTTGATTCTTTCCCTTTATTTACTTATTTTCAAAATTAGAAATGTTTTTCCTAGCATCTTTCTAAAGTGTTCAAAAGTTTGTGTGTTTAATATAATTATGAACTCATGGAATTAAACTTATTTGATATGCTTGAAACCCTTGCAAATATGGTTTCTGATGCTCAAATTATTCTATATTTGACCACTGCGAGCCTCTTTAAGTTAGTTACTGAGACTTTTTGACACAACCCTAGTAATCTCTGATAACTTCTTTGGTCTTTGATACATTGTAAGCTCATCATATACAAACTTGGAATCATCTATATTCAAAGTGTAGGAAATAGTGTTTCAAGACCATAATCTTCATGCTAGATATGCTCATTATTAATAATTTGGTTATTGTTTCTAGGTCTTTTCAGTGGGTGGAACTAGAGCATATAGCCATTACACACTAGACTGTTTCCTGTTTAATGATCATTGGATTTTAACTCTACAGGTAAATTTAAATTTGAAGTTCCTTCTTAGGATAATGTAGTTTTAATTGTGTGAAGCTCATTTTTTAGTGCAGGGCTCCCCCTCCCCCCACCCCCCACCCAATCTTTATGGACCAATACTTTTGTAAAATACAATGAAAATAAATTATGGAGAAATGATTCATGTGCTCAGTTATCATGGGAATGCCAAAGTCTTATAAAAGTGTCAAAATACTCAAATTCTGTTCTTATTTCATCATGGGCTTATAGATTCATCAGGAAGGACAATAAGAATATTTTCTGTGTTTTTGCATGTTTACATCAGTTTACCAGAGGCTTTTATACTTAATGGTCACTTTGGCTGGACCTAAGAGTCTTGGTTCATATTTTCTTTCTTCAGGTATCTTAACTATGTAACATTTTCTTCAGTCATTAAGTGTCACGTTTAAAATTCTGATAGCAATATAATTTCCTTTCTATTGGACTTTTTGCTGGAATCCCAACAATTTTTTTTCTTTAAAATATGTTGTTGGTCATTGTGGGTAAATTTCCCAGCCCTCTGATTATTTTTAATTGCTTTTCATTCCACGATTTTTTTTTTAAATAAATTCTCTTCAGAGAATTTTGTATAACAGGTATTACAAATTTTTTTGTAATGGAGACTTTTAACAGTCTCGGAAAGCCAAAGGACCCTTTTGCAGAATAAAATTTAAATGCATAAAATAGAATACATAGCTCTTCAAAGGAAACTAATTATGTTGAAATACAGTTATCAAAATAGTTTTAAAATGTGATACAGCAATGCAGTTCCTTCTTTATTAACATATTAAATGAGATCTAGTGGCAGGTCTAATAATAAATTTGAAGAAGTGATAAGCACAAATAATATTTTGAGATATTTTTTAAAACTATAAAATTCTATTAAATTATTTGTGATTATTTTTGGTTACAAAGTCGCAGATACTATAGTTTGTGGCCTATTTGATGATTAACAAAAAATGTTAAATTTCAGAGAGATGTTAGTGAAAATAAAGATATAATAATTTTCCTAATCAAGTTCATTGACCTCCTGCATTTTATCCACAAATCCTGAAGTCCATGGACCTTAGGTTATGAACCACTTTATTAAGCATATGTTGAATCTTTTAAATCCATCCTCAGGTCCATTTTTAAGCTTTCTTCCTTTCTTTTTTTATTTTTAAAATTGTCTTCCTTTCCTTATTCTATTTCTCTCATCATATTATCCTTTCTGTTTATTCATTTTTGTGTTCCCCTTTCTTGGCTTTGATTTCATTACAGAAATGATTTTATTATTTTATTTCTAGACTTTTTTTAAAGTTCTGTAGGCTGTCTTTTGAAAGCTTCTTTAATCCCCTAATTTCTGAGTTTTACTATGTCTGATTTATCATCATAGCTTCTAGCATTTGCTTGGTTTCTTTTAGCTCATTAATACTGGATTTCAGTTTTCATCTGTTTTGTAGGCATGTCTTTCCATGTGCCTCCTGGGTCATAGGAAATTTATTCCCCTCTTCATTCTCTTTATTAGACTGCATACTTTTTCCTTTGTTCATATTTAAGTGGAATGAGTTTTTGTGTACTTTTTGGAGAGAGGAGAGCCCCAAATAACTTCTAGATTCATGACTCCAGAACTCCCTCTTCTGTTGTTTTTCCAAAGTGATTAAAAACATATATGGCCTAGGAGAGCAGATGTAGCTCAAGTGGTTGAGGGCCTGCTTCCCAAGTACGAGGTCCCAGGTTCCATCTTTGTGTATTTTGTGAGATCTCTGTCCTCCCTCCTCTGCCTAACAACCCTACCTTCATCAGGATTTTTTTTTTTTTTTTTTTTTTTTTACCCATTTTGTCCCTGTTCTGCTCAATTTGGAATCTATTTCCAACAGTGCCTCCTCAGTGTAAGGCTTTGTCCTGGAAGGGAGGTTTGGCTTTTTATTATCAATAGTTTATAGGACCCAGAGTGTTCCAGGACCATTAGTCCTTATCAGATATAGTCCCCTTGCTCTCACCCATAATTTGGATCCTGCAAAACTCTCACCCAATCCAGCATTTTCCAGTGACTATCTAATAGAAATTTGGGGGCCCTCCAGTTCTCAGGACCCTCAGAATTCTCATTGCCTTATCTTGCTTCCTTCTCCAAAGATGCTGATATTGTGAATCCCTCATTGCTCTCAAGTTTTTTTTTCTGGCCCATTTATATTTGGGGGTTTATGGAGATACCTTAACACCTAGTGATAGATAGATAGATGATAGATAGATGATAGATAGATTGATAGATATAGCTATAGATAGGTATTGTCTGTGGATTTTATATCTTAGCTGCTCTATCAGTTTTATATAGGGTGTGGTTTTCAACCGAGGGCTATTTTGCCCTACGGGGGATATTTGGCACTATCTGGAGATGTTTCTGATTGTCACAACATGAGTGAGGGGAGGCTTAATCTTATATGTTCCAGGGATGCTGCTAAACATCCTGCAATGCACAATACAGCCCCTCAGACTAAAAATCATCCACCCTAAATTAAAATTAGTGCCAAGGTTGAGAAATCCTGGTATATGAGAATTTGGGAAGAGTCAAAAACTCTGCCACAACTGATATCTTCCCAGCTGCCTCCCAACTTCCTCGTTGATTCTTCATCCAAAAATGTAGGTCACTTCTATCCCCTCCTATCCACTCTCTAGTTCAGGTCCATGTTTCCTTTGGCCTGAACTTTTGTGATAGTGTCCTGATTGGTCTGTCTGCAGCCATTCTTATCTCCCTCCAGTTCAAATCATGCTACCCATGATGCCAATATAATTCTCCCAAGAGCTGTGCCTCAAAAGGATTCAGTGACTTGTCAGTACACTGTAAAGTTCAATCCCATTACCTGGAAATTCAAAGTTTTCTATGCTGTGTCCCCAATTTACCTTCCTTTTCTTCCCTCTCCTCTCTTACACATAATCTGCAACGCCATCAAGTGGAAACCCCACCATTTGACAAACATATCCTTTTTGTTTTTCCAATTCTTTGTTCCAACCCCTCCTTAAATCATAGTGTCTCAGCATGCTCTAGACCCAGCCCCTGAGCAACCTTCTTCTACATGAGACATTCCCTATTCCCTCCTGTTCCTTCTTCCCTTACACACTCCAACCAAAAATGCCCTTCCTTGACAAACTTAACATTCTAGATAAAATTATCTTATGGTATTTAAATTATTCAAAAAAAAATTATATATATATATATCATTTCTCTATGAGCAAAGATTTCATGTTTTCCTCGTGGCATTTACGACAGCACCTAACAAAAGCTTGTACAGAGTAGATGCTCAATAATATTTGTTGAATACGTAACTAAATATTTAGAACTGAGATGTAAAGGGGTAAGGCGACCTTCTACAATTCACTCTCTTGTTAGTAGCAGAGCCCAGACAACCTAAAACAAAACCATGGCTGTGGGTTCTTAACATCATTTTGTATAACTGATAGAGCTATCCTCCTCCTCATTATTATTACTATTACTAATTTTATTATTAACCAGTCAGAGACATCCAGGACTGGGTATTGAAAGGATGGCAATGAATATTCTATCTTAGGCAATATGGCTTTTGGGACCTAGAATTTCTAGGCATAGTTAACCTTTCAGGTAGGTGCTCAGTAAGAAATTAGTCGAGTATAAAATTGAATTCTAAATATTAATGATAATTTTTTGACATCCCAACTCCCAAAGCTTCAGTTCTCTAAAAGTTCATGACTTTTGTTTTTATTTTGAGTCATATTTTTAAAAAAGGATCATAGTCCATAAAAGAGATACCATAAGTCTGGAATAACTTGTCTCAGGCCCCCTTTCTTTTTGTGAACACTAAGTATTAAGTGTTTCTATTGGCCCAGCATGGCACTAAATGTTTAATAGGCACATGCGTGCTTGTAGGTAGGATATGTCTGATGCCTTCCTGATAGGATGTTATGAACACAGAGACATCCCCATCTTCCAAAAAGCTCCCCCCTACCCACCATTCCCAGTATTCTCTGTTCAATATAGTTTTTCCCTTTGATGCTTAAAATTGTAATTCTTAGTCATTTATGCCATAGTGGGAATACATTTCAGACTCCCATCCCCCAGAGCCAGAGTGGAACCAGTATATTCACTGAGCATGTGACAGTGAGAAGGGCAGGGTATTCGTGAGAGTCAAGCAGCACTGACAAATTTTGCCATTTTCGTAATTTGGCCACAGGTCAGGTGCTTCTCTCCTCCAGTCATGGCCTCATTTTCCAGCTCTTCCTGTAACAAATTTTCACAAGTCTTTTAAAAGCTATTTGCCCAGAAAATAGGATCTTAAAATATATATCACTCTTTAGAGCAAGAAAGACAGTTTTTAACAGCACACGGTCTCTGAATAGGAAGAGTTGCTTCTATATAATATTTACACAATAAGTGGACACAGCAACTGAAAAATCCATACAATATGTTTTCAAAGAGTATTAAATGTAGAACACGGTAGGCACCAAACCATTTTGGAGTAAAAATGTTAAGGATCTAAATTGCAACAGGTTGTGTGATTCTGTAGTTTTAGTAGACATTATTTCAAAATATTCAAGATTATTCTCTTTTTCCACTTGGGGATTGAAATTATTCGCTGAAATCTAGTCTTTGCCATGTCTCTGAATACTAAATATCAATTAATGTTAAAAAATGAAAAAGAAAGCTGTGTGAAATGTGAAAGGTGAACTTCTTACCCATCTGGTTATCTCTGCTAGACACAATGATTTTGACGAAATTCTTACGAATCTGTTGTAATTTCTTTGCATTATTTTTCTCAGAAATTCCGAAGCACTTTACACTCCTACTCAGTTGTTATCACACCTGGGAGGCAGATAAGGGGCAGGTAGGGTTTAGGTCTTCTACCACTGTCTTTAGGTTTGTTTGTGCCATGCCAAAACCAACCTCTTATGATATCCTTGGAATCTTTCAGAAATGGAACCTACACTGATGGATCCAACTTATGCAAATTTCTACCATCTAGCAAATAACTGTGTTTTCTTCATTTGGTAGATGGGAAAGGGTGATAGATTACATTATTGTTCAGCTAATATTCGCTATCGCAATCTCTCTATTCCCAGCTCCTTGGGAGGAATACACTTCCCCACCCCTTTGATGCTGAGCATGGCCCTCTGACCTGCTTTGGCCTTATGGAGAGCGAAGTGTACTGCCCTGCCCCTGGATTGGACTTGGCCAGCCATGTGATTTGCTTGGGTCAATGGGACGTTAGCAGACGTGATGCAAGATACAAGTCAGCTTGTGGTTTGCGATAGGAAGAACATGCCTTGAGTAACCTCTTGTTCAAGGAAGATGACACATATGGAACAAACCTTGATCCAACCTATAACCTGGAACCAAATCAGCCATATCCCAGTTGACCCACAGACAGGTGAGAAACAAATGCTTGCTGTATGCCAGGAACATAATTGTGGTGATGGTTAGCTAAGGTTGTCAATAATGTATGGAAGCCCTTTTGAAGCACCATCGGGCTTCTCTGAATCCAGTCTCCACCACCTCCAATCTATCTTGCTCAACACTGCCACTTTGAACTTCTAAAATCTCATCTTTAATCATGCTACCTTCTGTGTAATGTTTTGTAGATTTTTGCAATTAAGTGTGGGTATCTCCAACTGTGTCTCTTGAAAACTAATGTCTCGCATATGATAATAAAACTCCTTGATAAAAGTATCTGCAATCATAGGTATTTGGGAAAAACAGGGTTGAACAAATGCTAATGTGTCATGTTGCATTTTTATTTTACTGAAGACTTTCTCAGAGCCTTTAATGTATAAATGTGTATTGTGCTTCCTCAAGCAAGAGGCATAGGAGGCATCACTTTTTTAAAATATTGACTCTGGAATGCTTATTTCCCAGGAACACAAATTAACTTCTCAAGGGTCACAAGTGTTCCACAACACACAGTTTGGGAGACAAGTAGTCAATAGGATAAAGCCAAAAATCTAGTATGCCTTTTACGACCCCCCACCATATGGACCAAACCTACATTTTTAGCATAATTTTATAATATTTTATGTTTGTAGTGATCAAAATAGTATAATTTCATAATGAAAATTTTGAAAATACAAAAATAAAGGTAAACAATTATACAGTCTCAACACCCAGATAAACAACTATTTGAGTTCTAGTTATTTCCTTCTAGTCTTTTTGTTATGAATATTTCTGCTTGTGATTATATAGTACATTTAAATTATAAATACAGAATTTGTATTTCTAAAAAGGTATTTTAAATAAAATACATTCTTAATTTTATTAAGAAATATTTCAAGCAAATAAAATGCTACCTACCAACATCTTTGTCAGAAATTAATATATTCACATACATGCCTCAGAGTTTTATGTTTTCCAAAGAAATGAAACTGTAGAAAAATTGCATTACCCCTTCCCAATTGTGTGTCCTTCTTTCTCTCTCCAGAGATAACCACCATTCTGAAGTTATAATTTCATTGCGTGCTTTTATAATTTTACTATACATATTGTATCCATAAACAAAATATGGTTTGATTTTTATATTTGAAATGTGTAAAACTGGAATAATGCTATCAATATTATTTTGTAACTTGCACTTCCTCCCTCAACATTATGATTTTTGGCCTTTTCCAGATTGTTATATGTAGCTAACATTCAGTTATTTTAACTGCAGTACAGAATATACCACAAATTTTTTATCCATTTTTTTCCCAACTGATGGACGTTGTAACCAATGTTTTTTCTTTATCATTACTAACACTGCTGCAATGATGTAAAAGCCTAATTACTGGATCACAGATATTTTTAGCTTCCCTAGTTATTGCTATATTCATTTCTAAAGTGGTTGTGCTAATTTATATTCCCACCAGCAGACTTTGAGAGTTCATGTGTCCCTGTGCTCACCCTTACAGATACAGTCAAACATAAATAATTGCCAACTCAAATGAGTATGGACAGATATATTGTGGAAAAATATTATATGTTTATTGGTCATTCAGATTTCTGCTTTGGTGAGTTGGCTATTCATATCCTTTGAACATTGTGGGTGTTTATTCAATTCCTTCCTAATTTTAACAGTAATATATGCTCAATTGTGAAAATTGTAAGGAAAAATTGAAATTACCTCAAATCCCACCCAGTCATTGGAAAATATTAACATTTAGCTGCACTTTCCTTATAGTATTTTAGTACACATAATTGTTTTATATAGTTAAAGTGAGAAGAACCTGTGAAGAGGGCCTTGGCAATAAAGTTTTCCACTGGGTTGTTTATAATCCTTTCCAGATTAAATCCCAATGACTGTAGTCATTCAATATGTGTTTGAAAATGAAAAATGCAGAAAACCATTAGTCAACATCTTTGGCATTGAAAAGGACCCAGAACATAGTTCTCTGCAACTTTACTTTTGTGCCAAATGAAAACAAATCCCTTTTTCAGTTATTTCCCAGGCACTCTTAGCCCAACATTGTACTTAAGTTATCCATTGTTAACAAGCACCAGTAGAGAAAAGTACCATGACTACTGCAAGGAGTTTTATCTGAAAGGGAGTATGGTATGGTGGAACAAATGTTATAGCTCAAGAGAAAGGGGTAAAAATAGAAGAGTATAAGGAAACATTGCAAGGCTAAGCCTAACCACGTAACTACTTTAGGCTTTAAATTACAAAATCCAGTTCAGTAATGATTCTAGGATGCAAAGTGTGACTTAACCAGTACAGCCCCTAGAATTCCTCTTTTTGTTCATTATTTTTATCTCCTGGATATTTATAGAATATTTTGGATACATCCGGGAGTAGTTTCAGTCTTTGAATATTGGTGGAGGTCCCTTTATTGCTGTTACACATGAAAGATAAACTGAATGGTTTTTAAATTCTTGGATCACAAATTTTTCTCCTGAAAACATGATTTTTCTCAATTTTTAGCATTTGGTATTACAGAAAGGTGAGGGTCATCCTTTATAAGCAACATTTTTATTTTTGCCTGGATGAATATAAGATTTATTTTTATTCTTCTAACATTTGGCCAGCCATTTTAAACTGTGATTTTGTCTTTGATTTTGTCTAGCATACAGTGAATCCTTCTGTTTTGGATACTTTAGTCTTTATATGACTCAGAGAGTTTGCTTTTTATTTAACATTTATCTATGATTATTACTTCATCTCCAATAGCTTGGTTTTTTTCCTCTTGAACACTTAAAGTCATGAGGTTTAATTTCCATTGCCTACCTTGCATATCCATCATCTTCTCCTTCATTGTCATATATTTATTATTTTCTCCTGCATTTTGTAAAAGCTCCATGATTTGCTGACAACATCATTAATTTGATTTTATACAGTGTATATTCTATTCTTTACTGCTATTCATTTTTATCTCTATTTCATTTTTGGTGTTTTGACTTGAGAATCTTCATTCTCATCTCATCCATGTCTTTTATTATGATTCTCTGTTACTGTTTCACAGGGACTGGTTATCATACTAATGACCTAGTTTTCTAAAATTCTCTTCTCTTTACTGGAATAAATCATTTTCTGAGTTCTGCTCTTCCTTTAAGTCTTTAGACTAATGCTCTCTTCCTTTGTGGTGCAGTATTTTTAATATTCCCTCATATTTTTTCTGTTTATTATTCCTTCAACAAGAAATGACCTCTGAAGATTTTCCCTCAAAAGACGAAGTATGTGAATTGTCTACAACCTCTTTCTTTGTGGGCTTGGATGTAGGTTGAATTCCCTTCTCATATCTCACCTGGAGTACTCAGTGGCAGCATAGCTTCTAGCTTTATCTTCCAGGGTCTGGTAGGATTTCATCTAGAATGACACTGCTAGCTGAGAAGGAAAATTCTCCTACCCCTCACTGCATAACATTGGGACTTTCTTTTCTTTTCTTTCTTTTTTTTTTTTACTTTATTCTGTACATTTAACAATTGAAAATATAAACAATTAAAAACTAAAAAGTAAACACATATGAATAAATATATACATTTCTCAATTAAATGTACTGGATACATATAATTTTTTTTTGTATCAAACAATATGTTACACAATATATTTGGTTCATAGTAATGTAGTCATACAGTATGTAGCCATTTGTAGCAATTTGATATAATTATGAATTCCAAAAATATAATTGGATCATGCTTGTAAACTGATCTGTTAATCTCAGCGTGATTAAGTTATGATTAGGGCGTTGACTGGGCTATGTCAGTAGGGCGTTGAGTCCCACCCCTTGGTGGGTGGGGGAATCGAATATAAAAGGCAATGCAAAGGACAGAGGGAATAGTTTTTGAGAAGCAGTTTTGATGTTGAAGTTTTGATGTTGGAGAGAAGGCCCCTAGAAGAAGAGAAGTGAGCTGTTTGCCTAATAGTCTATAGCTGACCTTGTGGAGGAACCAGAAGAGCTAAGTCCAGAGAGAAAAGCAGCCCTGGGAAGAGAGGAACCCAAGAAGCCTGAACCCTGGCAAACATTGGCAGCTGTCTTGCTCCAACATGTGGCAATGGACTTTGGTGAGAGAAGAAACTTAATGCTTTATGGCCTGGTATCTGTGGACTTCTACCCCAAATAAATACCCTTTATAAAGACCAACCCATTTTTGATATTTCACATTAGCACCCATTTGTCATATGCTTTACAACTTCATTTCTTCTTACAGCTGCATAATATTCCATCATATGAATAGACCACAGTTTGTTTATCCATTCATCTGTTGATGGACACCTGGGGTGTTTCCAACTTTTGGCAATGGTGAATAATGTTGCTATGAACATTAGTGTGCAGATGTCTGTTCGTGTCACTGCTCTCAGTTCTTCTGGGTATAAACCCAGTAGTGGTACTGCCGGGTCACATGGCAAGGCTATATTCAACTTCTTTAGGAACTGCCAAACAGTCCTCCACAGTGGCTGTGCCATTCTGCATTCCAACCAACAGTGAAGAAGTGTTCCTATCTCTCCACATCCTCTCCAACACTTGTAGTTCTCTATCTTTTAAATTGTGGCCATTCTGATAGGTGTGAAATGATACCTATTGTAGTTTTGATTTGCATTTCCCTAATCATGAGTGATGTTGAGCATTTCTTCATGAGTTTTTTTTTCTTTTTTTTTTTTTTTTTTTTTGTCATTTGTATTTCTTCTTTGGAGAAATGTCTATTCAAGTCTTTTGCCCATTTTTAAATAGGGTAGTTTGTCTTTTTTATTGTTGAATTATAACATCTCTTATATATCCTGTATATTAAACCCTTATCAGATGTGATTTCCAAATATTTTTTCCCATTGAGTTGGCTGCCTTTTCACCCTTCTGACAAAGTCCTGTGAGGTGTAAAAATGTTTACTTTTGAGGAGGTCCCATTTTTTCTTTTGTTGCACATGCTTTGGGTGTAAGGTTCAAGAAACCACCACCTACTACAAGGTCTTGAAGATGTTTCCCTATATTTTCTTCTAGCAGTTTTAAGGTCCTGGCTTTTATATTTAGATCTTTGATCCATTTTGAGTTAATTCTTGTATAGGGGGTAAGATAGGGGTCCTCTTTCATTCTTTTGGTTATAGATATCCAGTTCTCCCAACACCATTTGTTGAAGAAACTGTTTTTCCCCATTAATGTGGGCTTGGTAGGTTAGTCAAAAACCAGTTGACTGTATAGGTGAGGGTATATTTCTGGATTCTCAATTCTATTCCACTGATCGATGTGTCTATCTTTATGCCAGTACCATGCTGTTTTGACCACTGTAGCTTTGTAATATGTTTCAAGGTCAGGCAGTGATATTTCTCCCACATTGCTCTTCTTTTTTAGAATTCTTTTGGCTATTTGGTTGCACTTACCCTTCCAGATGAATTTGGTAAGTGCCTTCTCTAATTCTTTAAAGTAAGCTGTTGGGATTTTGATTGGTATTGCATTGAATCTATAAATCAGTTTGGGTAGATTGACATCTTCACGATATTTATTCTTCCAATCCATGAACATGAAATGTCTTTCCATTTGTTTAGGTCTTTTTAAATTTCTTTTAGCATTGTTTTGTAGTTTTCTGCATATAGGTCCTGTACTTCTTTGGTTAAATTAACTCCTAGGTATTTGAGTCTTTTTGTTGCTATTGAAAATGGGATTTTCCCCCTGATTTCCTCCTCAGGTTGTTCAGTACTATTGTCCAAAAACATTACTGATTTTTGCATGTTGATCTTGTATCCTGCCACTTTGCTGAACTCATTTATTAGTTAAGTAGCTTTGTCATGGATACTTCAGGATTTTCTAAGTACAGGATCATGTCATCCACAAACAGTGAGAGTTTTATTTCCTCTTCTCCTATTTGGATGCCTTTAAATTTTTTGTCATGTCTAATTGCCCTAGCTAGAACTTCTAGTACAATGTTGAATAACAATGGTGACAGTGGGCATCCTTGCCTTGTTCCTGATCTTAGAGGGAAAGCTTTCAACCTTTCCCCATTGAGTATGATGTTGGCTGTGGGTTTTTCATATATTCCTTTTATCATATTGAGGAATTTTCCTTTTATTCCTATCTTTTGAAGTATTTTTATCAAAAAAGGATGCTGGATTTTGTCGAATGCCTTTTCTGCATCTATTGAGATGATTGTGTGTTTTTTTTCATTCAATTTTTTAATATGGTGTATTACATTGATTGATTTTCTTATGTTGAACCAGCCTTGCATACCAGGAATAAATCCCACTTGGTCGTGATGTATAAGTCTTTTGATATGCTGTTGGATTCGATTTGCAAGTATTTTTTTTTTTGAGAATTTTTGCATCTATGTTCATTAGAGAGATTGATCTGTAATTTTCTTTTCTTGGGGAATCTTTATCTGGCTTTGGTATTAGGGTGATGTTGGCTTCATAAAATGTGTTGAATAATTTTCCCTCCTCTTCAATTTTTTGGAAGAGTTTAAACAGGATTGGTATTAATTCTTCTCGAAATGCATGGTAGAATTTTCCTGTGAAGCCATCAGGTCCTGAACTTTTCTTTGCTGGGAGATTTTTGATGACAGATTCAGTCTCCTTAAATGTGATTGGTTTGTTAAGTTCTTGTGTTTCTTATACCATTAGTGTAGGTTGGTTGTGTGTTTCTAGAAATTTGTCCATTTCATCTAGGTTGTCTAGTTTGTTAGAATATAGTTTCTCATAATATCCTCTTATGATTCTTTTTATTTCTGTGGGGTCATTTGTAACTTCCCCCCTTTCATTTCTGATTGTATTTATTTACATCTTCTCTATTTTTTCTTTGATAGTCTATCTAGGGCTTTGTCAATTTTATTGATCTTCTCAAAGAACCAGCTTTGGTTTTGTTGATTTTCTCTATTGTTTTTCTGTTCTCATTTTCATTTATTTCTGCTCTAATCTTTATTATTTCTTTCCTTCTGCTTGCTTTGGGACTGGTTTGCTGTCCTTTTTCTAGTTTCAATTAAATCTTTGAGTTTAGCTCTTTCTTGTTTTTTAATATAGGCATTTAGGGCTATAAATTTCCCTCTTAAGACTGCCTTCGCTGTATCCCATAAGTTTTGACATGTTGTGTTCTCATTTTCATTTGTCTCAATATATCTACTGATTTCACTTGCAATTTCTTCTTTGACCCACCAGTTATTTAGGAGTGTGATGTTCAGTCTCCACACCTTTTCAAATTTACTTTTTTCCGGTCTGTTATTGATTTCTAGTTTCATTCCATTATGATCTGAGAAGGTGCTTTGTATAATTTCAATCTTTTTATATTTATTGAGAGCTGAATTGTGACCTAACATGTGGTCTATCCTGGAGAAAGATCCATGGGCACTTGAGAAGAATGTATAACCTGCTGAGTTTATATGCAGTGTTCTTTATATGCCTGTTAGGTCTAACTCGTTTATCATATTGTTCAAGTTCTCTGCTTGATCTCCTTGTTGATCTTCTGTCTATTTGTTCTATCTAATGATGTGAGTGGGGTGTTGAAGTTTCCAACGATAATTATAGAAATGTCTATTTCTCCCTTCAGTTTTGCCAGAGTTTGTCTCATATATTTTGTGGCACCCTGGATAGGTGCCCCAAAATACTGGTTAGGTGCCCCAAAACACTCCTAAATAACTGGTGGGTCAAAGAAGAAATTGCAAGTGAAATCAGTAAATATATAACTGTTATATCTTCCTGGTGGATTGTCCCTTTCATTAATATATAATGACCTTCTGTATCTCTTAAAACGTTTTGCATTTAAAGTCTGTTTTGTCTGATATTAGTATAGCTATCCCCGCTCTTTTCTGGTTACTATTCATGTGGAGTATTTTTTCCAACCTTTGACTTTCAGCTGATTTGTATCCCTGGGTCTGAGGTGAGTGAGTTTCTTGTAAGCAGCATATGGATGACTCATGTTTTTTTTATCCATTGTATCAGCCTGTATCTTTTGATTGGTGAGTTTAGTCCATTCACATTCAATGATATTACTGTAAATGCACTATTTATTTCCTCCATTTTATTCTTTGGTTTTCATATGTCATCTTGTTTTTGTCTCTCTTTTTACTCTTTTGGTTATCCTTTCTGCTATTCTTTCTTCTATACTCTCCTCCAAGCCTCTCCTGTCTTTTTCTTTCAAATTCTAAGGCTTCCTTTAATATTTCCTGCAAAGGTGGATTCTTTTTTGCAAACTCTCTTAGTTTCTGTTTGTTTGTGAATAGTTTATACTCACTTTCATATTTGAAGGACAGTTTTGTTTGATAAAGAATTTTCAGCTGGCAGTTTTTTTCTTTCAGTTTCCTAATTGTATCATACCATTGTCTTCTCGCCTCCACGGTTTCTGAAGAGACATCTGCACTAAGTCTTACTGGATGTCCCTTGTACATGATCATATGCTTCTCTTTTGTTGCCCTGAGAATTTTCTCTTTATTGTTGACATTTGGCATTCTGAGTAGTATGTGTCTTGGCATAGGTCTATTTGGATTTATTCTGATTGGGGTATGGTGTGCTTCTTGGACATGTAAGTTCTTTTCTTTCATGAGAGTTGGGAAATTTTCAGCTATTATTTCCTCAAATACTCTTTCTGCCCCTTTTCCCTTCTATTCTCCTTCTGGAACTCCCATGACACATATGTTGTTGCATTTTTTGTTGTCATTCAACTCTCTGAGCCCCTGCTCAATTTTTTTTCATTCTTTTCTCTCTCTGTTCTTTTCTCTCTTCAATTTTAGCTGCTCTGTCTTCGGTATCACTTATTCTTTCTTCTATCATTTCAAGTCTGCTGTTGTATGCCTCAAATGTGTTTTTAACCTCACCTATTGTGTCTTTTATTCCCATGAGCTCTGTTACTTTTCTGTTCAGGATTTCAAATTCTTCTTTGTGTTCACTCAATGTCTTCTTAATGTCATTTATCTCTTTAACTATATTGTCATTCATCTCATTAATTTGATTTTGGAAATTTGTGCTCACCTCACTGATAAGTTCTCTCAAATTCTGCATCTCTTCTGGGACTTCTATGTATTCCTTTTCTTGAGCCATGTCTTCTATTTTCTTAGTATGGCTTGTAATTTTTTGCTGGTGTTTAGGCATCTGTTACGATGCAGTTGACTCAGATGCTCAATCTCTTTCTCTTTTATAGGATTTAGTGGCAGGTGGCTGTGGGTTACCACAGTTCTTTGATTTTTGGCTTGACCTGGATTGTTAGGATTGTTCTGCTGGTTGCTCAAAACTGGGCACTGGACCCAGTAATTGGTTGTAGAGTCGTTTCCTAGGGCCTTGGGCAGGGAGGCTATAGAGGCCAGGAAAAGCCTCTCTTGCTTATTTTTAATTTTCTTATGTGTACTTCCTTGGTCTTCCAGGAAATGGCACTCTTTGGAAGCTCTCAATTCAATTCCTGTTCGGAGTGTATTTGTTGTGACACAGACCAGATCAATGTGATAGAGCTTCCTGTCTGGAGGCTAAGAGCCTTGTAATTCAAACTTTCTGCACGGTTCTCCAGTCTTCTCTGGCAGCCCCCTCTCTTTTCCCAGTTAGAAAATATTTTCACTCCCCTCTGAGTCCTCAACCATCAGTCCCTGTTAGTAGAGGAGGAGATTGGGAGGTTTGTATATCTTTAACCCCTTGCAGGCTCCAAGGCAAACAATGGTACACCCCACCCAGCCTGGAAGGGCTGGAGACACAGCAGACCAAACCTGCAAGTCAAAAGCTGAGTCAGCCCCAGGCTCTCTCTCCCCTCTCCAGTGGAGTCCTCAACAATTAGTCCAGGCTAGAAGAGAGGGAGATGTGAGGGTTGGATTTCTCCAGTCCTTTGCTGGCTCCCAGGACAAATCACCGTGTGGTCCCACTTGGCCTGGAAGGACCTGTGGGGCACCGCAGCCCAAATTTGTAGGTCAGAACCTGAGTCAGACTTAGGCTGTGTCCCTCTCGCTCCCCTTTCTGGGGTGGTAGATCCTTGGAGCACCCTTTGTCTGCAGTCACAGGCCCAGCAGCAGCTGCTGTTGGTTCCAACTCACGGTTCTGTCGTCACCATTTCCCTCTTTTATCCCTCTCTCCTCTGGGTGGTGTGCAGCCTTCACCTGCTGTTCTAAACCCTAGAAGATCTTTTTCATGGTTGTTTCAGCCTGTCCTAGCTATTTTTCTGGAGAAGAGATTCCCGTGTCTTACTAGTCCGCCATCTTCCTGGAACCCCTGTTGTGACTTTCTGAGCATACTCTTTTATTATTGTAAGACTGGCATTCTTGTCCATATATTCACCTGGAAGAAGGGATGAGTAGTATGAACCAGTGGTCAGAAATTCCAGTTTGATGGTTGAAGCCCTGCAGATCACTAAAATGCCTCAAAAGTGTTTACCTTGGTATTTTTAAAACTGAAACTTCACTTAGTAAGAAATTTTAAGTACATATGTACTGAATTAAACAGTGTATCATCAAATAAGTAAAGGTTGCTATTCAACCTGATGATCCCTGGCTTTACCCAACACTGTCCTTTAAAAAAAATCCATGCCTACCCCATAGAAAGTAATTTACTTTTATTTATCATTCATGAAACAATAAGACTTCAGTCATTGTTTTTCAGTGTTGTGTGGAGGCCTCAGGAGTATAAATATAATCTCACTTCTATGTTTCAACAGTCTTCTTAAATATTCTTGACCTACCTGTGAAGGCACCAGGTGTGGTTAAAAATCCAATTCTGGTGTATCAACCAGTATTCTTTGGGTGCCATCAATAGAAATTGACTCTGGCTAATTCAATCAAAAGGGGAGTTATTTAAAGGATCTTGGGAACCAGAGAATTGATGGGTAAACTGGATGCCAAGTTTGAAAGAAATAGAAGAAATGGAAACTTGGAATCAAGAACTAGAGGCATGACCCCAAGGCAGGAAGAGTCTGGTTATCCTGCAGGTAATTAAACTCTGATCATTCACTATCTGCTTGCTAGTATATTCAAGATTCAAATTCTAGGGGGCACGTGTCCAGTTGGTCTTAGATCACATTCTACTCCATTTTGGGGAACAGCAGGGCACCAGATTGTAGTCCCATCATACGGCATCCTGAGGGGAAGAGATAATTCCCCACAGGAACCAAGGTGCTGATAAAAAGGAAAAATGGACCTGAGAAGCCCAAATTCCCCTAACATCCACTATATGTGAAGAGAGGTTTGTACCTTCATATTTCATCCACAACACCTTGCATCTTTTTCATTCAATTCCTTCTCCTTCCTCCCTCCCTCCCTCCCTCCCTCCCTCCCTCCCTTCCTTCCTTCCTTCCATTTTTGAAGTGCTGGGGCCAGGGATTGAACCTGGAACCTCATATGTGGAAAGCCAGCACTCAACCACTGAGCCAGATTGGCTCCCCTGAGTTGTTTTTTCATTTGTTTGCTTGTTTTTGTTTTTTTTGTTGTTGTTGTTGTTTGTTTTTTGTTTTTAGGAGGCACCGGGAACTGAATCTGGGACCTCCCATGTGGGAAGCAGGCGCTCAATTGCTTGAGCCACATCCGCTCCCCCCATCTTTCTTAATTAACTGAATTTTTGTTGGCCCTCTACCTTGAAATTGTTCATCAGCTCAGAATCCCTGGCTTTGGATGGCTTGTTTTGAAAGGTCACATCTTAGTGGAAAAGAGCAGAGGATTTGGAGTCAGATGACAAATCTGGAGTCAAATGCCAGCTGCTCCACTCACTAGATATGTGATCTTGGACAAATCATTTAACATCTTTGAGACTCAGTTTTCTAATTTATTATGATTTTTGGAGACTTTAATGAGGTTTTGTGTGTAAAGCATTTAGAAAATGCCCAATAAATGACAGGCTGTGTTAGTATTATTATAGTTGTGGAAATTATTGCATTATTATTTTTATTATAAGAGCAATACTCTAGTCCATATTGACCTGTTATTCACCTCAACACCAGATAGTATTTCTAAAGTAATCCTCTGATACCACTGATCCTAAAAAAAAAAGGAGTCTCCCAATGTGCCTTCTCAATCATCCAAATCATCAGTCCTAATGACTGATAATCCAGGCCTGCTCCTGCCTGATGATTATGCTAAAGGCTGGACATCTGCCTGTAAAGAACTTTCATCCCATTGGGAAAAACTAATTACTGAGTAGAGTAAAACCAATAAAATTTTTTGACATACCCCCTTCCCCCAGTAGCCTGTTGAAAGGGCCTTCAACAAACATTTGTTTCTATAGCAAGGGCAGTAACTCTGCCAGAGTAGGAGCTTAGTGTTTTGTACCTGGAATATCCACTGGCACACCATAGTATGCACATTTGATTGTGTTATGTTGTAACTACAGCAATATGCAAGACATGTTCCAAACATTGGTGGGAACACACACATAGATTGTCTAATTGAAAAGACAGGTGGAAGAGCCTTGTCATTACCAAAAGAGTGAAAATCGCCTGCTGCATCTTTAGCTGGACAAGAGATTCCAGCCAAGTAATAATGGGATAGAGACATTCCAAGAGCTAAGTGATAGGTGTTTTTAATCTTGGAATATGAACCATGAGCCTGGCTAATGGCAAGGGTGGGAAACATTACATCACATCTAAAAGTTCATAAATCTGGTACAACCCCTAGGAGAAAAAGTATTGACTTCTAGAACTGTCTAGAACCTTTTGGAGGTTGCCCACTAAATTCCTAACCATGGCTACCACTTGTATAAGTATCAGATCTGGTTCAGAGACTTATTTCTAAGAAAGCAGCTAAACAACTGTGGTTCTCAAACTTTAGTATGCCTATGAATCCTCTATGGACCTTGTTAAAATGTAGATTGTGATTCAGTAGGTCAGGGTTGGAACCTTAGGTTCGGCATTTCTAAAAAGTTCCTGTATGATGTTGCTGATCCATAAACCAGCAAGAATAAAAGGGTATAACAATGATTCCCATAATGATTTATAGGCCTAACTAGAAAAATTCTCCTATCATTACTATCATGATACCTCTTATATAAACTTACTTGTGAATATCAAATGGTTAGGCCTGTCCACTGCCTTGGCACATTTTCCACATGTCCCACAAAATCAGAAAGTGAAAAATCTAGAATATTTGTAACTTTAGTTTGCATGGTCATCACCCAGGAGCATGTTTAAAATGCAAATTTCCTGCACTCCTTTCCCCCAGAGAGTAGGTTTTATGATGCCTGAAATTTGCATTTTTAATGTGCAACCCAGTAATTTGATGAAGGTGGCACTTGGACCACCCTTTGAGAAACATTGGCCAAGTAATTGTGTGAGTATTGTTGCCTGGTAAATCAGTTAGGGTAAAGAATATGCTGCTGTAAGAAAGAGACCCTAAAATACAGTGGCGTAAATAAGATAAATATCTATTTCACCCTTGTCTACCAGTTCCAAGATAAGAATATCAAGCTGAAAGGGCAGGCCTGTGCTATGAAGTTATCATGATCCAGATTCCTGCTATTTGTTGCTCTGTCATCTTCTTGGATATTGTCCTTGACTTCATGGTTGAATTGGAGTCTGCTACATCTGTAGTTCTAGGAAGGAAGAGAAAAGCCCAAGCTATCTTCATTTTATTATTCATTTTGTTTATATTTTATTGAAATATACTTTACATACACTCTAAATATATATTTGTACATATTTAGAGTGTACAATTTGATGTTTTCATGTATGTATAACAACTCAAATGTTCACTTACAGATGGATAGGTAAGCCATTTCTTTTAAGCAATGGATGCAGAATTTCTGCACATTATACACGAATGAGAAATTTGTCACATGGCCACATCAAGCTAAAAAGAAGGCTGGGTAATGTTATCTCAAACTGGGCAACCATGTGCAAAAGCTGAATCTCTAGCTTTACAGAGGTGAGAAAATACTTTGTGGGATATCCATCAATCCACCACTGCTGCCAAATCTTATTCATGTCTTAAAACTCAGAGCAAGTATTTCTTTCAAGAAACCTTTTCTGACCCTCAGAACTGAGTTAGTTTCCCCTCCTCTGCCCAGTGAAACCTACTATTCATGCATCTATGCTGCACCTAGGACACTGAGTCATTGAAATGCCAATTTTGTGGTTTCATCCATATGTCCTTTTTTTGTAGGTGTCTAGTACATCTTTGTCAACAAATAATAAAATTGAACTGGTCTGATGTACTTTTGAAAGTTGAAATTGACCAATATTTCCTTTTCAATATTAATAAAACCAATTTGGAGATTGTGGGAAGATGGCATTGAATTAGTCAAATAAGGCTCAGCTCTCTCACAAAAACAAGGGAGAAAAAGCCAAAAGCTGCCTGAGGGACCTGCTTTGGGGGCCAGCAGATGAGGACAGTGCTTCACAACTACCAGGAAAGTGAGAGATAGAGAGATGAAGAAGCTGAAACAACAGTATGTGAATTACTAAACCTCCAGGCTGCCGGGAAGGGCTCCCCTCCCCCACCCCCAAAGTATTCAGCAGGGGTAAAACCCCTGGCTCATTGTAGCTGACAGAGGGAAGCAGACATCTTCCTCCCTGTCAACTGTTACAAGGGAAAAGGGAGGGGACATCGGGGGGACTTTTCTTCAGTGAATTCGGCTAGTGCAGCCCGCTTTGAATCTCAACTCTGCCTAGGTGAAAACAAAGGAAAACTGAGAGACATGCATCTCCTTGGAAAGGTGCACCAATGAGTGCCATAAGCTGGCAGGTATGGAAATTACATGAATAAAAACTTCTTTGGGAGCTCTCTTTACCCCACCCCTGGGAGAAAATCTGTGCCCCGTTAGTGAGTTCCTGGCACAATTTTGATAACCTAAGCTGGGCAATTTTAAAGACTTAGGAGAAATTGAACCAAATATCAAAGAAAAGCTGTGAAAAAAAAATAACATTAGGCAAAAGAGAGAAATTGGCCATCAGAGTAAATTCACCAGCTTATTCAGAAGCCTAGACATCAGTAAAAAATTACAAGCCATATTAGGAAAAAGGAAATGGCCCAGCCAAAGGAACAAACCAAATATCCTGAAGAGATTCAGGATTTAAGATAATTAATCAACGATAATCATACAACTCTCCTAAATCACTTCAAAGAATTTAAAGAAAATATGACAAAAGAAATAAAGAATATTAAGAAGACACTAGGTGAGCATAAAGAACAATATGAAAGTCTACAAAGAATAGTAACAGACCTTATGGGAATGAAAGACACAATGGATGAGATTAAAAATATATTAGAGGCACATAAAAGCAGATTTCAATTACTCAAAGACAGAATTAGTGGTTTTGAAAACATAACATCTGAACTGGAAAAGACAGGAAAACAGAAAGAGGAAAAATGGAAAAAAATGGAACAGGATCTCAGGGAATTGAATGACAACACAAAACACAAAAACATATGAATTATTGGTGTCCCAGAAGGAGAAGAAAATGGAAAAGAGGCAGAAAGAATATTTGATGACTGAAAACTTCCCTAACCTTATGAAAGACATAAATATCAATATCCAAGACAGAAACACATCCCAAACAGAATAAACACAAATAGACAAACCCCAGGACAACTATTATTCAGAATGACAAATATCAGAGATAAAGAGAAGATTTTGAAAGCAGCAAGAGAAAAGCAAAGCCTCACATACAAGGGAAACTCGATAAGAGTAAGTGCTGATCTCTCATCAGAAACCATGGAGAAGAGAAGAAAGTGGTATTAGGTATTTAAGGTATTGAAAGAAAAACTGCCAGCCAAGAATTCTGTATCCGGCAAAGCTGTCCTTCGAAAATGAAGGGAAGTTCAAAGTCTTCACAGACAAACAAAAACTGATAGAATATGTTACCAAAAGAACAGAATTAACACTACACCCAAATACAGCGGGTTTTACATTCTTCTCAAGTGCACATGGAACATACTCCAAAATAGACCACATGCTAGGCCACAAAACAACACTCAATGAATTCAAAAAGATTGAGATTATACAAAGTAATTTCTCTGACCACAACGGAATGAAGTTGGAAATCAATAAGGGCCAGAGAAACAGGTTAGGCACAAGGATATGGAAGTTAAACAACACACTCTTAGACAAACAGTGGGTCAAAGAGGAAATTTCAAAAGAAATCAGTAACTACCTTGAAACTAATGAAAATGACAACACAACATATCAAAACCTATGGGATGCAGCAAAAGCAGTCCTGAGAGGGAAGTTCATAGCCATAAATTCATATATTAAAAAAGAAGAGAGAGCTAAAATTGAAGACCTAACCGCACACTTGGAGGAATTGGAAAAACAACAACAAACTAAACCGAAAGGAAGTAGAAAACAGGAAATAACCAAGATTAGAGCAGAACTAAATGAAATAGAGAATAAGAAAGCACTGGAAACAATAAACAAAACCAAAAGCTGGTTCTTCGAGAATATCAACAAAATTGACAAACCCTTAGCCAGACTAACAAAGAAAAAGCGAGAACAGATGCAAACACATAAAATAAGGAATGAGCAAGGTGATATCACTACTGACACCACAGAAATAAAGAGTATCATAAGAGAATACTTTGAAAAATTATATGCCAACAAGAATGACAATTTAGAGGAAATGGACAAGTTTATAGAAACCCACAAACAGCCGACATTGATGAAAGAAGAAATAGATGAACTCAACAGCCCAATTACAAGTAAAGAGATAGACTCAGTCATTAAAAACCTCCCAACTAAGAAGAGTCCAGGACCAGATGGCTTCACAGCTGAATTCTACCAAACATTCCGGAAAGAGCTAACACCAATTCTACTTAAGCTCTTCCAAAAAATAGAAGTAGAAGGAATATTACCTAACTCATTCTATGATGACAACATAACCCTAATACCAAAACCAAATAAAGATACCACAAGAAAGGAAAATTACAGACCAATTTCTCTAATGAACTTAGATGCTAAAATCCTTAATAAAATACTTGCTAATCGCATTCAACAACATATCAAAAGGATTATACACCATGACCAAGTGGGTTTCATCCCAGGTATGCAAGGATGGTTCAATATAAGAAAATCAATCAATGTAATACACCACATAAACAAACTGAAAGAAAAAAATCACATGATCATCTCTATAGATGCAGAAAAAGCATTCGACAAAATACAGCACTCTTTCCTCATAAAAACACTACAAAAGATAGGAATAGATGGAAACTTTCTGAAAATGATAAAGGGTATATATGAAAAACCCAAAGCTAACATCATTTTCAACGGTGAAATCCTAAAAGCCTTCCCTCTGAGAACGGGAACAAGACAAGGATGCCCACTATCACCACTCCTATTTAACAATGTCTTAGAAGTACTTGCACGAGCACTGAGACAAGAAAAGGACATAAAGGCATCCAGATTGGAAAAGAAGAAGTAAAAATTTCATTATTTGCAGATGACATGATCCTATACATAGAAAGCCCTGAGAAATCGACAACAAGGCTTCTAGAACTTATAAAGGAGTTCAGTAATGTTGCAGGCTATAAGATCAATGCTCAAAAATCAGTAGCATTTCTATACACCAATAACCAGCAAACTGAGGAGGAAATCAGGAAAAAAATACCATTTACAATAGTAAACAAAAGAATCAAATACCTAGGAATAAATTTAACTAAAGATGTAAAGGACTTATATACAGAAAACTACACAACACTGTTAAAGGAAATCAAAGAAGACTTAAATAAATGGAAAAATATTCCCTGTTCATGGATGGGAAGATTAAACATCATCAAGATGTCTATCCTACCCAAACTAATCTACAGATTTAATGCAATCCCAATAAAAGTCAACACTATATTTTTTAAGGAACTGGAAAAACTAACCACAAAATATATTTGGAGAGGCAAGAGGCCCCGAATTGCCAAAGATATATTGAAAAAGAAAAATGAAGTTGGAGGTATCACATTACCTGACTTTAAAACATACTACAAAGCTACAGTGATCAAAACTGCGTGGTATTGGCACAAGGATAGACCTACTGACCAATGGAACCGGATTGAGAGTTCTGATATAGATCCTAGCATATACAGTCATCTGATATTTGACAAGGCCACGAAGCCCACTCAGTTGGGAGAGAGTGGCCTCTTTAACAAGTGGTGCTTGGAGAACTGGATATCCATATCCAAAAGAATGAGAGAAGAATACCATCTCACACCTTATACAAAAATCAACTCAAGATGGATCAAAGATCTAAATATAAGAGCCAAAACCATAAAAACCTTGGAAGATAATGTAGGGAAGCATCTACAGGACCTTGTAATAGGAAATGGTTTCATGAACTTCACAGCCAAAGCACGAGCAGCAAGAGAAAAAATTGATAAATGGGATCTCCTCAAAATTAAAAACTTCTGCACCTCTAAGGATGTTATTAAGAAAATAAAAAGGCAACCTACACAATGGGAAAAAATATTTGGCAACCATATATCTGATAGGAGCCTAATATCCTGCATATATAAAGAAATCCTTCACCTCGAAAATAAAAGGACAAACAACCCATATAAAAAATGGGCAAGTGACCTGAAAAGACACTTCTCCAAGGAAGAAATACAAATGGCTAAAAAGCACATGAAAAAATGCTCAACATCACTTGCTATCAGGGAAATGCAAATCAAAACTACAATGAGATACCATCTTACACCCATCAGAATGGCAGCTATTAAAAAAACAGGAGACACTAAATGTTGGAGAGGATGTGGAGGAATAGGAACCCTCATCCACTGCTGGTGGGACTGCGGTATGGTCCAGCCACTGTGGAGGACAGTTTGGCGGTTCCTCAGAAAACTAGCAATAGATCTTCTGTATGATCCAGCAATTCCACTGCTGGGTATATACCCAGAAGAACTGAAAACAAAAATACAAACAGATATATGCACACCAATGTTCATAGCGGCATTGTTCACCATTGCCAAAAGTTGGAATCAGCCCCGGTGCCCATCAACAGACGAATGGATAAGCAAAATGTGGTACATACATACAATGGAATATTACTCAGCTGTAAGAAGGAACAAAGTGCTAACACATGGAATAACGTGGATGAATCTTGAAGACCTTATGTTGAGTGAAGCAAGCCAGGCACTGAAAGATGAACAGTATATGACCTCACTGATCTGAACTGAGGAAAGTGAGCAGTCTCTGAGAACCATTGTCTGAAAGATAGGTTAACAAAGGAGAGTAAGAGAAGAGCAGGCTTTGAGCCATCACCCATATGGACATAATCTATGGTAAAGGGATAGAGTGTGGTTGCATGTTGGGGGATGGGGCAGATGAGTGGTGGTGTTCCTGGGTTTGGTGGTGCAGCACTGGGGGGTGGGTGGATTAGGAAGGGCTGGTTCAAATCCCAGGGCATGTAACTGTGAATCTTGACATTCCATGGGTTGGAAGAGGGGGGTATCACGGGCCCTGGGGGGCTGGGGAGAAGGGAACAGTCAAGATCTAATGGGTTGTTTGGTGGTCATGGGGAAGGTTTTTCATTACCTTACAGTAATGGACACAGGACATGGTAAATATCATCAAAATTATTAAACTGTATCATCTAAATTGTAAACTATACTGTAAATCACTGACAATGTTTAGTTGCTGTATTTTGCTATCTGCATAACAGTTATAACCATGATAACAACCAAAAAAAGGGGGGGGGGAGTTAATATGGGGTGGGGAAGGGGGGTGGTTTGGTATCTGGGAGTCTCCGGCACTCCGTGTGTGACTTTGCTGTGACCTAAAACTTCTTTGAAATTTAAATGAAAAATTGGGAGACAATGGGGATTGAGAGGAGGAAGTTGTCATGGCACACCAGACATCCGATAACACAGTGATAAAGGGAAGGAAAAAAGGGAAAAAAAGAAAAGAGAAAGGAAAAAAAATGAATATATATATATATATATTTTTTAAAGGCATTTCCTTTGCTTTTTTGCCCCTTTTTTGAATGTCCCAATCCACTAATTATATTTTATTTTGTTTTGTTCTTTGTTTGATTATTTGTTTTTTTCCTTCTCTCTTTTTTTTTTTTCCCCCTGAGTTTCCTTATGTTTGTCTCTTGCATGTAAGCTTATCACTCTTGTTTCTTTTTCCTAGTAAGTGTATTTGATTATTTTATGGACTAAATGTTCATGGAGGATTTGGATCACAGAAGGGTTATAATGGGTACTGGGGGGTATTATTGGGGGGGGTGTCTGGGGGGGGTTTTCGTGGGGATTGGTTCATCCGAATATACATGAAAGATATACAAAATCATTCAAAGGGTCGGGGGATGGGGCATGGTCACGATGGGTGGATAATCACACAATAAATGAGGGAATCTGAATTCCTAGCCTGGAGAGCTCTGCCACAGTCTCCAAGGGAGCAGCAATAGTCCTCTGAGTGTAGGGACAGTGCCTGTCAAAATAGGATGACCCACTGATGTGTTTTTTTTATTGATGACTACCCTTGTGAGTCTTTGCTCTTGTAAATGAGACTTAGCCTGCAGTTGTGGGGTGCCTAAGGGTTGCCACCTGAGAGCCTCCTTGTTGCTCAAATGTGGCCTCTCTCTAAGCCAAACTCAGCATATGATTGCATTACCTTCCCCCCAATGTGGGACATGACTCCCGGGGATGAGCCTCCCTGGCAACGAGGGATTAATACCAAGTGCCAACTGGCAGCACAACTGGAAAAAGACCTTGAATAAAAGGGGGAAATGGTAAAGACAAATGAGTTCAAGTGGCTAAGAGACTTCAAAGAGAGTCGGGATGTCATCCCAGAGGTAACTCTTACGCACACCTCAGTAGGAGCTCCTAGAACATCTAAGTGCCTATCACCCCACTCAGTGGAGTTCCTGAGAGCTCCGGAGACACCCTGGTCCTATATAAGGGGGGATAGCCCCAGAGACTGATGCCTTATCAGTGGGTTCTATTTTGGTATCTGTGCTCCTGAGAGTGACAGAATTAGACTCAAATAAGTCCTCCCTGCACATGGTTCACCAGTCCCTTCTATTCAAACCTATATGTGATGTTGGAGTTTTTAGGTATACTTCCAGAGACTGGAGCCTCCAGCCTACCTATGTGCCAGGTGTGCATGAAATCTAGGTGGAACTGCAACTCCTACCCTACAGCTCAATGGACTCATCCAAGTCACCTGGTGAGGAGACAACGATGGGCAATGGCCATCCCAGGGAATGGAGAGGGCCTGCATCTGCAGGCAGGATCATCCCACCCACCATATCTATGGGATATAAGCCCTCTCTCACTTGGAGTTGGAGTGGACATCACCATCCCAGTCCCCTCAGGATTGGGGGAAGAACTATGGACTAGAGTGGACTTGATGGTATTCTCTTGTTCACATATGGTGATTCTAGCAATGCAAGAAATTATAACAATGAGGTGGAGCCAGTGACCACTTGACACTTTTGGGGTAGGGAGGTGAGGAGCAGTTGAAATACAGGGGCTTCTTTGGGAGTTGGAGGTTGTCCTGAGTACTGTTGTGGCAACGGATGTAGGCCATTTTAAATCAGCACACACCACTCAGAACTGAGTGGGAGAGAGTGTGGTCTACAGTGTGAACTGTGGTCTGTGGTTGGTGGCAAGGCTCCAGGATGTGTAAGTTCATTGAGGGTGGTGGGCCACACTTGTGGGAGATGTTTGTGTGGGATGTGGTGGGAGGGGTGGAAGGTGGGCAACATGGGAATCCCAGTGGGTTCCGTGTAATATTTTGGGTAATCTAAGCACCTCTTAAAATATATGTATATATATAAAAATAACATTTTTGTAAGCAAATACACATATATGCATATATATTTATATATCATTTTGCAAATGTTTGTATGTATTGTGAGAATTTTGATTTTTACCCATAATTAAAAAAAAAAAAAAAAAAAAAAAGATCAGAATTACATGAGATACTAAAAAGAGTGCTGCAACCTGAAAGGAAAAAACAAGGGTGAGAGACTTGGGAAAGAGTGTAGAAATGAAGATTAGAAAGGGTAAATTAAAAGGTTAAAAGATAGAGTATAGTAGGATAGTATATGATAACAGAATACCAAAGGTCAAAAAGAATGACAAAAGTAATGCCTTTATAGTTATAACATTGAATGTTAATGGCTTGAGCGCCTCTATCAAGAGACACAGACTGATAGAATGGATAAAAAAATATAAGCCATCTATATGTTCCCTACAAGAAACTCACCTCAGACGAAAGGACACAACCAGGTTAAAAGTGAAAGGTTGGAAAAAGATATTTGACGCAAATAGTAATCAAAAAAGAGCCGGAGTGATAATAATAATATTGGACAAAATAGATTTTAAATGCAAAACTGTTATAAGGGACGACAAAGGTCATTATATATTTATAAAAGGAGCATTTCAACAAGAAGAAATAACTCTTCTAAATATTTATGCACCTAACCTCAGTGCTCCAAGATACATGAGGCACACACTGGCTAAGCTGAAGGGAGAAATAGATGTCTCTACAAAAATAGTTGGAGACCTCAATACACAACTCTCAGTATTGTATAGAACATCTGGACACAGGGTAAATAAAGAAACAGAAAGCTTGAACAATATGATAAATGAACTAGACCTAAAAGATATCTATAGAGCATTGTACCCCCAAACAGCAGGATATACATTCTTTTCAAGTGCTTGTGGATCCTTCTCCAAGATAGACCATATGTTGGGTTATAAGACAAGTCTCAATAAATTTTAAAAAATTGAAGTTATACAAAACCCTTTCTCTGATGATAATGGAATGAAGATGGAAATCAATAATGGATGGAAAAAGGAAAAATTCATAAATATATGGAGAATAAACAACACGCTCTTAAACAAACAGTGGGTAAAAGCAGAAATTGCAAGAGAACTCAGCAAATATCTTCATACAAATGAAAATTAGAACACAACATATCAAAACCTATGAGACACAACAAAGGCAGTGCTGAGAGGAAAATTTATAACCCTCAATGCTTACATTAAAAAAGAAGAAAGAACTAAAATTGATGATCTAACTATCCACCTGGAAAAACTAGGAAAAGAACAGCAAACTAATCCCAAACCACGGCAAAAGAAAGAAATAGTAAAGATCAGAGCAGAAATAAATGAAATTGAGAACAAAAAAGCAATAGAGAGAATCAACAAAACCAAAAGTTGTTTTTTTGAGATGAACAAAATTGAAAAATTTTAGCTAGACTGACAAAGAAAAAAAGAGAGAAAAGAGAAATAAATTAAATCAGAAATGAGAGGGGGGACATTACTACTGACCCCACAGAAATAAAAAGGATCATAAGAGGATATTGTGTACAACTCTATGCCAAAAAACTAGAAAATGTAGACGAGATGGACAAATTCCTAGAAACACATGAACCACCTACACTGACTTTAGAAGAAATAGAACACCTCAAAAACCAATCACAATTGAGGAAATTGAAAGAGTCATCAAAAACCTCCTGAAGATGAAAAGCCCTGGACCAGATGGCTTCACAGATGAATTCTGCCAATCATTCAAAGATAAACTAATACTGATCTTGCTCAAGCTCTTCCAAAAAATTGAACAGAAAAGAATGCTACCAAACTTATTCTAAGAAGCCAACATTACCTTAATACCCAAACCAGATAAAGATACTACAAAGAAAGAAAGAAAGAAAATTACAGACCAATGTCTCTACTGAATATAGACACAAAAATCCTCTACAAAATACTTGCAAACAGAATCCAAAAGCACATTAAAAGAATTATACACCATGATCAAGTGGGTTTTATCCCAGGTTTCCAAGGGTGGTTCAACACAAGAAAATCATCAGTGTAATAAACCACATTGATAAATTGAAGAAGAAAAATCACATGATCCTCTCAATTGATGCAGAAAAGGCATTGACAAAATACAGCACCCTTTCTTGGTAAAAACACTCCAAAAGGTAGGAATAGAAGGAAGTTTTCTCAATATGATAAAGTACATATATGAAAAACCTACAGTAGCATTGTACTCAATGGTGAAAGACTGAACGCTTTCCTGCTGAGTTCAGGAACAAGACAAGGATGCCCACTGTCACTATTGTTATTCAATATTGCGTTAGAAGTTCTAGCTAGAGCGATTAGGCTAGACAAAGAAATAAAAGACACCCAAACAGGAAAGGAAGTAGTAAAACTTTCACTATTTGCTGACGACATGATCCTATATCTAGAAAATCTGAAAAAATCCACAACAAAACTATTAGAATTAAGACGAGTTCAGCAAAGTGGTGGGAACAAGGTTAATACGCAAAAATCAATAGCGTTTCTATACACTAGTGATGTGCAATCTGAGGAGGAAATCAGAAAAAAAATTCATTTATAATAGCAACTGAAACAATCAAATATTTAGGAGTAACCTTTACCAAGGACATAAAAGGCCTATATTCAGAAAACTACAAAACTTTGCTAAAAGAAACTGAAGAAGACTTAAATAAATGGAAGGACATTCCATGTTCATGGAGTGTAAGACTAAATATCGTTAGGATGTCAGTTCTACCCAAACTGACTTACAGATTTAATGCAATCCCAGTAAAAATCCCAACAGCCTTTTTTGCAGAAATGGAGAAGTCAATAATCAAATTTATTTGGAAGGGTAAGGGGCCCTGAATAGCCAAAAATATCTTATAAATGAAGTTGACGACTGTCACTTCCTGACTTAAAACATATTACTTAGCTACAGTGGTTAAAAACAGCATGGTACTAACATAAGGGTAGACAGATTGACCAATGAAACCAAATCAAGAACTCAGAAATTAACCCTCACATCTACAGTCAAGTGATTTTTGACAAGGCTGTTAAGCCCACCCATCTGGGTCAGAACAGCCTAGTCAACAAATGGTGTTGGGGGAACTGGATAGCCATATCCAAATGAAAGAAAGAAGACCCCTATCTTACACCTTATACTAAAATTAACTCAAAATGGAACAAGGACTTAAATATAAAAACAACAACCATAAAACTCCTAGAAGAAAATGTAGGAAAACATCTTCAAGATCTTGTGGTAAGTAGTGGTTTCTTAAACCTTATGCCCAAAGCACAAGCAACAAAAGAAAACATAAATAAATGGGACCTCTTCAAAATTAAACACTTTTGTACCTCAAAGGACTTTTTCAAAAGAGTGAAAAGACAGCCAACTCACTGGGAGAAAATATTTGGCAATCACATAACTGATAAGGGTTCAATATTCATGATATATAAGTAGATCATACAACCCAACAATAAAAAGCCAAAGTATCTGATTAAAAAATGGGCAAAAGACTTGAAAAGACAACTGCCCAAAGAAGAAATACAAATGGCAAAGAAACACATGAAAAAATGTTCAACATCACTAGTGATTAGGGAAATGCAAATCAAAACTACAACGAGATATCATTTCACATCTATTAAACTGGTCTCTATTAAAAAGTTGGAAAACTGTAAATGTTGGAGAGGATGTGGAGAGATAGGAGAGCTTATTCACTGTTGGTGGGAATATAGAATGGTACAGCCACTGTGGAGGACTGTTTGGCTGTTTCTAAGGAAACTGAATATAGACTTGTCATGGGACCTGGCAATACCATTGCTAGATATATACCCAGAAGAACTGACAACAGTGACACGAATAGATATCTGCACACCGATGTTCATAGCAGCATTATTTATGATAGCCAAAATTTGGAAACAACCCAGGTATCCATCAACTGATAACTGGATAAACAAACTGTGGTGTCTTCACACGATGGAATATTATGCAGAGGTAAAAAGAAATGAAGTCATGAAGCATATGACAACATAGATGAACCTGGAGGACATTATATTAAATGAAGCAAGCCAGATACAAAAGGTCAAATACTGTATGAATGCCCTATTAGTGAAATATGAATATATTATGAGAAATATGAATATGGATAGAATTGTATATATAAGACCCTTTTTCTTTGAAGTTGAACAAATACAAGTTAATACTACAAAATGTTAATATCAGACCCAAAAAAATTATACTAAGTGAAGAAGACCAGACACAGAGTACTACATATTGTATGATTCCATTTATATATAATGAAAATGTAAATTAATTTATAAAGATGAAATTAGATGAGTGGTTATGTAGGTCTGAAAAAGGAATGCTAAGGAGTGTGGAGTCTTTCTTTTTGCAGTAGTGAAATTGTTCTAAAATTTTTGAGATGATGAATGTTGGATAGAATAGCCAGAAACAGCAGCTATGCACAGTGGGAGAAGCATAGAGAGATTAAGAGATGAGGAATTTTCTTGTTTGTTTGTTTGTCTGGTTTTTGTTTATTATTATTGAAATTATAAGAATGCTCTAATAATGATTGAAGTGATGAACATACCACTATGTGATTATTCCAAATACCATTGATTTTACACTTTGGATGAATTGTATGCTTTATTAATATGTATCAATAAAATTGATTTGTTTTTTAAAAAGTGGAAGGAGAAAATAGATTGTAAGATACACACACATACATACTAACTGAGTGTAGAAAAGAAGAGCTATAATTCACTATGGTATTTCTTCAAACAAGCTATAAGGGTAGTATCTTTAAAAGAATTAGGAAATCTGGAGAAGCAGGTCTGGGAGAAAGAGTGACATTTAGTTTGAAAAATGTAAACTTTGATGCACAGGCAAGTTCTTAGAGTGAGGCTCAGGGATCCCTGAGGTGATTTGTAAAGAGCATCTGGAGTTGAGGCAGGAAACAGGAAAGTCATCATTTTAATGGAATTGTGAGGAGAGGAAAGGGTAGGCTGTGTGAATCTGTGGGGATGCCACAGCCTCTGTTTGAGCTGCACCCCCAGAATCTGGTTTGATTCTGACACAAGGAGATTCTAGGGTCACCTATAGGGAAGTGATTAACCATTTGCAAGGTTAGAAAGAATGTGTAAAAGTGTTGGTGCTAAGAGGAGAATGTTCCCACCTCCCAAACAATAACTGCACATTTTTACAATATAAACAAATGTAAAATGAGATTTAATCTTACAAATTATGTTTTTAATAAACATTCAAATGGAAAGGTGGAAATGTATATGGGGTTTTAGAAAGACTAAAGAACTAATCTTTGCTATTGCGTAGTCAACATTCCCTAAGGTAAAGAGAATTGATAACAGACTCGATTATGTTCTTCCTTTTACAAGGCCCTACCACGACATGTGTGAGATATTCCGTGAAACTGAACCACACCATTTGCAGAGGCCATTTGGCATAATTCAGCACCACTTGTTCTTTATATACAGGGAGAAAGTGGGGCATAATAGAACTAACCTGTGCACTGGGCACCAGCAAAATTTAAATCAACTGAACATATCCATTGCCCCCAAAAGTTTCCTTGTGCTCTTTGCATATTATGCATATTTGATAGCTCCATGTATAACTCTCCCAACAACTGAGTCCTGGATGTCCTCCCTCCCCAATAATAATGTGCTACCCTCTGATATCCTAACACTGTGATGCAAAACTCACATATCACATTCGACTTTTGAACACACATAAAATTAAACTCATTAAATTAATGGGGAAAAAAAACACAAAAAACCAATCTGGTATTTAACAGGTGCCCACCATGTCCCAAACACTATTCTAAGACCCTTAAATACTTTTCTCTTCCAATATTCACAAAATTCTGTTAAGTGGGTAGTATTATCCCGATTTTATCAATGAGGAAACAGAGGCTTAAAGAGGTTACACATTTTTCCCAGTTTACACAGCCAGGTGGTGACTGAGGCAGAATTTAACCTAGGTCTGTCTGGTTCCAAGGCCTGTTCACTTCCCTCTTTTAGCATGCTTCTATAGTCATCATTCTGACAGATCTCCCTAAATTATGATGATATATTCCCTAAAAATGAATACTATCCATATTTTAATTTTTCCTAGCATTTTTATAGACTTTCTATTTGCTCTGGAAGGAGATGTTTCTTTGTCTCATTTCCCAATGTATGTTATAAAAATTTTATATGTAGGATATGGCTCATGTAAACCAAGATCTAACCTGATTAAAAAACAAAATTTTGTGCCCTAAAAAAGCCCAAATTAGAAATCAAGATCTAGGCTTATAGTCCATTTCACAGATGGGAAAGCAATGACATACAATGTTCGGCTGGCGTCAAATAGGGCACTGACTCATTGGGGCTTAAAGTCAGGTT
Organism: Tolypeutes matacus; assembly: GCA_026826555.1. Taxonomy (NCBI): domain Eukaryota; kingdom Metazoa; phylum Chordata; class Mammalia; order Cingulata; family Chlamyphoridae; genus Tolypeutes; species Tolypeutes matacus. The sequence continues at coordinate 3,749,021 of JAKSZT010026914.1, read as the reverse complement.
TCCTCTCCCCCAGGAAGGCAGCATTTTAAAAGGAGTATGGACTTGTAGTCAAAACATCACAAGATTCAAATAATCGTTCTGCCACTTCACTATGTGACCTCAGGTCGGTTCTCCAACTTTTCTGAGAATATTTCCTCATCTGTAGAAGGAAAACAATGATAGCTACCTGTAGAGGTCCTGTGAGGATTGGGGATGATTTCTAGAAGGCACCTAGTACAATGCCTGGCAAAGAGTAGGTGGTCATTAAATGTTTGCTTTCTCTCCATTATAATCTAGCCTTTTTTCCTTGGGCACATATTGCCTTCCACAGGGTGATGGAATTTTTCTCTTCTGGGTACTCACATGAATCTTTCATTGTAGAAAATTAGAGTTGAGTCTGTATGAAGCACAGTCCAATCTAAAGGCCTTTTCAAAATATAATTTAAAACAAGACAAAAGTAAAAAAATGCTGAGCCAATATTTCTACTATTCAATCATTAAATATTAATCGATGTCAATGCATTTGAGGCAGCCTTTAGCTGTGACAGGTGAGCTGAAAGTAGAAATTCTGATTTTTAACAAGCACTCCTGGTCACTTTGGCAAAACATCAGGGTGCAGGGTAGGGTGGAGAATAATTAACCGATAAATAACCTTCTGAAAAAGATTAGTGACTGGAATTGGAGACAAAAAAGATGAGTTTTTTTTTTCTCTAGAACACATTTTTTCTCTTTGGGAATTTTCAGTCCTTTCTGAATCAACCCTGATTCAGTATCACCTAGGTTGGAGTGCCCTTAACTGTTTTGTTTAGACTGGGCTAAGAAATGATTAGGCTGTTGAAATGATGAATCGGGGAGTGCGGCAGGATTTTTCACAGTCTCTCTGAACAATGCCCCATATCACACTTATGCTGACAGGCTGTATTTTTATATTTGACATGTGAGAGGAACATGGAAAATAACACACTGACGGGGCTTTAGATACCAGTCATACATCTTCCTAACACAGATTGATGGGTAGAAAAGAATATTATTTAGTGAGCCCTTCTTAAGCTCTCCAAGGAAAATATATAGATCCACCAGTAGATTGACTTGAAACTCATATTAACATTCCTTGTGAGCAGGACACAGAAAACCAACCCCTATCCATTTCTGCACTAGCAAACAAATCAGAAAAATCAACAGGAACCAATCCAGAACTTGGGCATTCCTCATTGGTGGGCTGTGGCTTGCCTCTCCCTGCCTAGGAATCAGAGTAGGTAGAATATCTCCATTGAGACACCTTGGTCTTTCTCAATTCCAAACTAAAGATGGAAGGTAAGCTGCTGAGAAAATTTAAGCTGTAGCTATAGCTCTTCAAGAAACCAAGCTGAAACAGAAAAGATGAGATGGAATAGCCATGGTTAAGTGTATGACTGTGGGGAAATTCCAAGTACCACAGTGGAAGTTGTGGCTGCCACATGCCAGGGGACATAAGCATCAGAGAAGGAAAAGAGAAAACATGCCCCCACTAGTGGAGGCTTTAATGCATGAGCCAAATCCCCCTCCAGGAAGGAAGGACTTTCTCCTTCAGCTGTCAGTCCTCTTCAGGAAGTGCCTCTGCTGAAGGAAGTTGCCTCACCAAACAGCACGCTGCCTTCATGCAGCCACATCCAACGACTGGTGGATGCAGAGGCATGAAGGCCTGCCCGTCCTCCCCCACCCCGGTCCCAACAAGGAACGGCCATGGATGGTCATCCCATGGGCTGGCTGAGGGTTTCATCGAGGCTTCATCACAGCCCAGCTTCTCCCTATGCCTAATCCTGCTTCCTTCCCTTTCCTTACACAAATGCCAATCCTATAAGCATCACATAATAAATTTCCTGCACACTAATTTCCCTTTCAGAGTCTGCTTCCCAGAAAACCCAAACTGCAATAACCCATACCCTTCATCTCCCGCTCCCACAATGCACACTGTTATTTAAATATCCCAAAAAATAAAACTCCTTTAATGCTATTAGAAATGTGTATGTATAATTAAGTAAATCCATTTTGAAACCCAAATTAAAGTCATTCGAATTTTCATGATAGAAAATACAGAGAAAGAGAAATGCTATCTTGTAGAAGGGCCTACTACTGTTAGTTTCAAGTTCTGTCTTTGATATAATGTAGATTGTTTTGTTTTTATTGCTTGTTTTTAATTGTATACCTAGGCTGAGGCCAAAGTTGGTGAAGGAAAACATGCAAGAATTCAAATACAAAACAGGAATAGGGTCAGGGAAATTTTTTTCCTATTGCAGATAATACAAAAAGGCCAAGAACCATCTGGATCATTGATTGTAAGGATGGTGAAGTATCTTGCATTCTTGTGTCTAATGGCAAAAGGTGGGATATAAAGTCTTTGAACAAGCAGTTTACTGATTACAGAATGGAGACAAAGAGAACCATGGACTTGTTGAGAGTCTGACAGCAAGCCTTCAGCATTTGGCTCTGACTAAGGGGACAAAATTGCCCTGTGGCTTCCCCTACTTCCCTGATTTATTCCTTCCCTTCCCTTTTCTCCCCTTGCTTTCTTCATACACCTTCCCTTTTCAATTCCTCCACTTCTGCTTTCTCCTCTTAGGTCTTCTTTTCCATTTCCTCTCCTGCCCATTTCACTGGACTTCCTTTAGTGACTGAAGATTTTAATAGTAGTTGTATCACACAGAATGCTATTTCAGCAGCAAAGCACTTATTGGGATGGGGTAAGGAAGAACTTTTCTTTTGGATGTGCAAATGTGATTCAAATGTGGTAAACTAATTTATTCTGTACAACTTAATTAAAACCAATAAAAAAGAAGACTGCTCTGGAGGGAGCAGTAACTCCTTTGGCAGGGCCTGGGTGAGATGCTTTCAGTTGGGACTTTTCTACACTTAACATTTGATTTGGCCCCATGATTTTCAGAGGTCTTGGTTTGGTTTTATATGCTACTAAAATACCATTAAGTATTTAGTGGTTTACTCCAATTGGGGAAAGTTTTGTTAGGTTTTCTCTAAAATTTCCCACAGGAAAGTCTTGGTTCTTTATTCATGACTGGAATATTTTGTGGTTTTGGAAATAACCACGAAAATTGAAAATGCTACTTGTGAAGTTTTCCAGATGCATGCAAGTATATTTTCATAGATCTTGTATCACATCCCTGGCTTTCAAGCGATTTTGTCTGACAGAATGAATAAACAAGATCGGAGAAGAACTTGCAGGTATAGTGACTTGATGCTGAGATCCCTTTGACACTATAAGCTTCTTGATTGCAGAACTTTATCCTGACCACCTTTAAAATCCCTAAGACACCTATGGATGGTTAGACAGATGATTGAATAGATGGTTGAATGAATAAATCAAAGGATGAATCCCATTGTGTTTGGAGGCACTTGCTTATATTCTTCCTGCTAAAGTCAAAATTTGAGGGAGGGGATGAAGCTGCTTCATTAGCCTCAATTAAGGGTAGAAGAAGACTACTAAGCATGGAATCCCAGTGAAATCTCATGCCCAGCACCAAGCTTTTCCAGGGTAGATACTCAATAAACATTGGGTGAACTGAATTGTGGCCCCATATTGATCAAGACTGCTTCAAGGACACTGCAGGAGGAGTGCTAATCGTGATTATTTCTGATAAATTATTATGAAAATTTCCAAAAATATAGAAAAGTTGAAATAGTTTTACATCAAACACTCATTTACCTATAACCTAGATTCTACCATTAATGTTTCACTATACTTGCTTTATCACATAGCTCTCCATCAGCCATCTCTCTATTTATCCATCAACTCATCTTATATTTTGATGCATTTCATTTAAATTGCAGATATGAATACCCTTTTCCATAATACTTCAGCAGGTATATCATTAACTAGATTTCAGAATTTGTTCAGAGTATTTTACTTTGACGTAAAAGTGATCATTTGCAGACTGTAACAATTGCAAACACCTGTGTAAACAAAGCCCTGTCACTATATAGAACATTCCCATCACCCCAGAACATTTAGCAATGGATATTTGAGGGCTTTTGAAGCAATTTCTTTACCCTTATCACCAGAAAGAGACTGATCTGGGGATAACTTAGTTTTAAATTGGAAAGGAAGTGCTCACTCTCACAAACTGCTTCAGATCTCAAGCTAATAAAGAGTTGCTTTCTTGTATTTGTTTTTATTCATATATTAGCTAGATCCAAACTTCAAATGCATAGTTGATGGCTGGGGAGAGATTTATGTGGATGTACAACATTACCTGAAGGTCCAGTAACTTGGGAAACAGGAGAGTATAAAACCAAATTAGAATCCTAATTTCTCATGTGTGTTTGTTTTCATTAGCATATTTTGAAATAATATATAGTCCTAGTTTTTGTCAGCATTACAGGTATACTTTGAATTTTGATACATATAGTATGTGTTTTTGGACTGGATATTCTTGGGATATCACCTTTACAGGAGAAAACAAATAAATAACCAAGGAGCCCTCTGTGAAGGTATGCATGTTGCCAAGTTGAATCCAATGCCAAACTAAATTCCAACCACATGGTACATAAAAGTTGAATCCCTTCCAAATGCAGGGCTCCTTCTTAAGTAGCTGTATTGACTAATTACTTTCATCAGGATAATTGCACATAAGAAAAGGGTACAATTATTTCTACCATGTGGAATGTTGACATAGTTTAATGAAGAATTAATGCATGTGGTGACAAACTATATATTTAGAGAGGAAATAAAGCAGTTACCAACAATCTGTTTCCAAGAAAGAATTTTTAAATATCTCTGGTATACTCTTAAATATTCAAAATGAAGCTAACAGTTATTTCCACACACATAAGACTCATGCCTCCATCTGAGGCAGTGAATGTCAATGCATTGCTACAAACCAGGCACTAATGGGCCCTAAGTTAGGATTTAAGAGTAAAGAAGCAATTAAATTGGGCTCAACTTACATTACCACATTTCAAAGTGATCTTTTTTCAATCATTGTTCCACAAAAATAGTAAACCCACACCATCCTTCTTTGTGAGAGTGACAAATTTTGGAAAATAGACATGCAGAAGGATTATAGTTCAAAATGCCAGTGTGTTGACTGGGGCCTAGAATGGCCACTAACGGATAACAGTCATAAAATTAAGTCTTTCATTCATTCATTCAACACATATTAATCAAGCTACTGTTACATGCAAGGTGATATGCTAATTGCTGTATAGGAATCCAAAAGGAATCAGAAAAGGCATCCACTATTGAGAGGTTTATAATCCCAAAAGGATTATTCAACCATTCATTCCACAAGTGTCTACTGGAAACTGTGGACTCTGTGTGCACCACCCAAATACTTCTTTAAGACCCGGGGACTCATTCCCCTAGCTGCCAGGAATGTGGACTGTTGTTAGCTCACAACCGAGTCCCTCTCCAGAAATTGCTCTAGGCTAAAAGAAGCTGTCTGACCCAAGGTTATACCCTAGTCTTTAGAGGTATCTGCAGCCAATGGCTGGTACTACTCAGGTGCAAAGGCTCTTGACATAATTAAGACAACTATGAAGAGCATCACAGCTCTAGCTCACCACACTATCAACCGAGGCCTCTACTGCAGCTCTGTCAAAATTCAACTCTGCCCAATCCTGTCTCTCACTCTTCACAGGTGTGCTTACTGAAAGCTCTCCTCAATAAACCTCCTGCATACAAATCCCAAAGTCTCTGAGAAAGCCAATCTGGGACAAATTCATGCCAAAAGTGGTTATAGAAAGACAACTGTAAAATGGGATTTGAGAGCTGGATTACAAAACTCAAAAATAAGAATCCCATCACTGATATGTAATTTTGGGTAATTGTTAAAGCTTCTACTAATGGAGATGGAAATTAAAGCCTAAGGCTGAAATATGCCCAATATAAGGTGAATTGTGAAAACCCACGGGCCTCTTTGGTAATATAAAAAAGACTCATCTCCTTGATGCAGAGGGCAGAAAAAGCTGAGAACCAGACACAGGTGGAACAACAGAGAAGGGTAGTTCTCAGCACCAGTATGTCTGCTATAGGAAGAGCAAGGCCCTGACTGGGAAGGAGTGGGGCATTGGAACTTGAGTTGGGGACATCTTGGTTTTGATACACTGGAAAATCTTGAATCTTCAAATTCCCTAAAATTCCCTTGACCCTGTAGACATTCAGAAGTGTTCCACTCAATCTACCCTCTTAAAGACTAGTATTTCCCACCCCATTTTTTCTTGAAAATGATATAGCAGCTTCTGCCTTGCAAAATAATATACATCCCTTCATGTGTCACCCTGCCATACCTCCTGGCCACCAGACCATGGGAAAAGTTACAACATAATACAACTGGAGAAGTTCTAGGCCAGAGGGTAGAAACTGCAATTGAGTCCGGAGGGTACTAGATCAAGAGGAACAGAATATAAAGTTGGAAAAGGGAGAGTTTATCAATATGCGAGCATTTTCCTGTGTTACAAGATTTCCACCCTGTCAAACATCCCTGGAGATGTTGCTAATATGTTGCTAGGATAGCTTTTGGAAGCATGGACAAGCAATAGCCCACAGCTAATGAGGAAGAAATGAGACATATGGATGAGGAAGTGATCATAAGGTTCAGAGAAGTGAGCCCGCTAGAGTGGATATGCTACATAGGACCAGAAAACCCACCAGCCTACAATATTCGGCAGAAGGGCCTGGAGGACAATCTATTTACCAAAGTGATAAGGTATGTGTTAATGAAAGGAGCACTAGTATCTAGTTAAGAAGTTCAGTGCCAGCTGTTCTTGGTAGACCATGGCAACAAATTCTGTTAAAGAAGGGGTTCTTAACCTTTTTTGTTCCACAGACCCTTTGCCAGTTAGATGAAAACCATGGACCCCTTACTAAGTCCATATATTACTGTGTATTATTTAATAAATATACCATACCTGCACCAAAACATCCCCACAAGAATAATGTTTTTCTGAATTTCAATTTAAGCTCATGGACCCCTTGCTAAGAACCCCTATTAAAGGATTTGGTTCCCTGTTAACAATGGGATAAGAAGATCACCAAGTAGTAGAAGCCAGGTGGCTGCATTTAATTGACAAAGTAAGGTGAATACAATCATCACAATGAATAGTAAGGTAAAAGTGGCAGTCAAGGAAGCTGACCTACAATGAGTGATGAGATAATTAATAGAATAAGGTATTTGCAATGTCAAGATATGCTGACACCCTGTGATATAGTACACAAACTCTATAACCCTCCCAAAAACAAGGATAGATGATCAGGAGGCTGAAGGTGGATACCCCAATAAAAGTTCACAGTCTCTTACCCAATGTCCAGACCTGAGCCATTCTCAGATTTGGATTACATTAACTGATGGAAAGTACATGCCCTGAGGAGGAAGGACCCTGCAACACTGGTAAAATTACTTGGTAATGACTCCCCTAGTTTTTCTATAAAAGGACCTACAGCCATTTACTCAAGAAGCTATATAATGTGGAAAGAGGAATATCCAAATATTTTGAGAACTGTTGTACACAGAGTCCAAATTAACACTGATATCTGGTGACCCAAAGCATCAAAGCCCCCCTGTTAAAGTGATATATGGAAACCAGGTAATAAATGTAGTTTGACCCAGGTCTTGATTACTATGGAGCTACTGGGGTCCACAGACCTACTCCACAGTAATTTCTCCAATCTCTAAATTTATAAATGGGATGAACATACTTGGTAGTTGTCCAAACCCGTGCATTTCTTCTAAGTGGGATAAGAGCTTTTATAGTGGGAAAAGCCAAGTGGAAGTCTAAGAAACTTTCCTTTCTCCACCTCCAGTGAAGTTAGTAAATCAATACTAATTACATCCCAGGGAAATGACAGATTAGCACCATGCTTAAATATCTAAAGGATGCAGGGGTGATGGTATACAACACATCACAATTTAATTCACCAATATGGCCACTATGAAAACCTGGAGAATGGTAATATATTACTGAAAACTCAATTCAACAAGTATCCCCAATTGCAGCTGCAGTGCCAGGTTCACACCTGTCCTGCTAGAACAAGTTAACAAATTCTTAGGTACATTGTGTATGTATATTAATCTGTCAAATACATTCTTTTCCAAACCTATCAGGAAGGGGGATCAGAAGCATTCATATTCACATGGGACAGACTACAGAATACATTTACCATCTTGCCCTAAAACTATGTTAACTCTCCCAACTTTACCTTCTGTCAAAATATAGTCTGTAGGGACCTGGGCCATATGTGCATTCTGCAGAACATTACATTGGCCCACTAAATCAATGACATCATGTTAATTAGATTGCATGGGTAAAAAGTGGCAAATATGCTCCAAAGGTTGGGCAATAAATGTTATGAAGATTCAGGGGCTTTACACATCAGTGAAACTTTTTAAAGTCCAGTGATCTGGGGTATGCTGGGACATCCTCTCCAAAGTAAATGACAAAGTATTACATTCCAAACCTCCCATCACTAAAAAAGAAAGAAACACAATGCGTGGTAGGCCTTTTTAGGTTCTGGATGCAGCATATTCCACCCATTTACTTAGCAAAATGGAAGACTTTCAGTTTTCAGTGGGTCCCAGAGTAGAAAAGGATTGAGATCCAAAGTGCTGTGTAACTAGACCTGCTACTTTGGACATATGATCTAGGAGAACTTATGGGATTAGAGTTACCTGTGTTGGGAAAAAAGGTTGTGTCGAGTTTATGGGAAGCTCCAATAGAAGAATGACAATGTAGACTCCTAGATCTACATTTGTAGCAAGGCCATCTATTGCAGAGAATTCTAGGCCATGTAAGGATAGTAACCTGAATCCACACATCTATGGCCAATGATTTTTTACTTGGTGCCAAATTCACTTAGGGGAAGGGGAAGAATATCTCTTCAACAAATGGTACTGGGGAAACTGGATATCTATATGCAAAAGAAAGAAATTGGACCCCTACCCAACACCAGTTACAAAAATTAATGCAAAATGGATCAAGGATCTAAATACAAGAGCTAAAATCACATAAATATTAGCAGAAAACATAAGGAAAATCTTCAGAATCTTGTATTTGACAATGTATCCTGATATAGGATACCAAAACACAAACAATAACAAAAAAATAGATAAATGGGCTCACAAATTTTTAAAATTTTGTGCATCAAAGGACATTATCAAGAAGTGAAAAGATGGGAAGCGGCTGTGGCTCAATCAGTGGGGCTCCCGTTTACCATATGGGAGTCCCCGGGTTCGGTTCCCGGGGCCTCCTGGTGAGGGCAGGCCCGCCCGCACGGCGTGGTTGGCTGACCCAGCGAGCGCAGGCAGCAAGGGGGGGATAAATGAATAAATAAATAAAATCTTAAAAAAAAAAAAAAGAAGTGAAAAGATAATCAAAAAAATGAGAAAAAGTTACAAATCATATATTTGTTATGGGTCTTTTAATATCCAGAATATATATATAAAAAAACTCCTACTACTCAATAACAAATAGACAAACAGTCTAATTAAAAAATGGGTAAAGGACTTGACTAGACGTTTCTCAGAAGTTATACAAATAGGCAATAATCACATGAAAACATGTTCAACATCATTAGCCATTGGGAAAATGCAAATCAAAACCACAGTGAGATACTACCTCCAATATCAAATCCACCAGAATGGCTATTACTAAAAAAATAAAAAATAAGTCTTAGGATGTAGAGAAATCAGGACTTTCATGCACTGCTAGTGGGTATGCAAAATAGTGCAGTCACTGTGGAAAACAGTTTAGTGGTTCCTCAAAAAGCTAAACATAGAATTACTATATGACCCAGCAATACAACTGCTAGGTATATCCCACAAAGAATTGAAAGCATGAACTTGAACAGATATTTGTTCACTAATGTTCATAGCAGCATTAGTCATAATAGACTAAAAATTGGAAGCAACCTAGGTGTCATCAAAAGATGAATAGAGAAACAAACTATGGTATATAAAATGGAATGCTATTCAGCCATAAAAAGGAATGGTGTTTTTAAAAACTTTTTATTGCAGTAACATATATACAACTAAAAATTTCTCATTTTAAACACTTTCAAGTGTACAATTCAGTGATATTTATTACATTCAACATATTGTCCTACCATCATCAACATCCATTACCTCAATTTTTTCATCACTTCAAGCAGAAACAATATATCCATTAGGCCATGCTACAACATGGGTGAACCTTGAAAACATCACAGCAAGTGAAATAAGCCAGACACAAAATGACAAATATTGTATAATTCCACTTATATGAAATATATAGAATATATAGAATGACATATATAGAATAAATAAATTCATCAAGACAGAAAACCAGGGACGACTGAGGAGAGGTAGAATGGAATTATTGCTTAGTGGATACAGGGTTTCTGTTTTGGGTGATGAAAATGTTTGGTAATGGATAGTGGTGATGGTAACAAAACATTGTAAATGTAATTAAGAGTATTGAATTGTACTCTTAAAATGGTTAAAATGGCAAATTTAATGATATATTATGCGCTACCTCAATAAAAATAATAATTTTTAAAGAATACATCAGCAAGGACATGAGTCCCAGCGATAAGCCTTCCTGGCTCCAAGGGATTAATACCAAGCACCAACCAGTGATGTATTTGGCAAAAGACCTTGACCAAAAGGGGAAACATCAAGTAAAAAAGAGTTTTTATGGCTAAGAGATTTCAAAATGAGTCAGAAGGTCATTCCAGACTTACACATATGCATGTCTTGGACAGATCTCACTAGCTGCCACTGTGAATAAAGCATCAAATAAGGTTACTCTGAGGGCTCTAGAGCCATCTGGGTGCTATAGGCAAGGCACACAATCCTTTGAAATCAGCACGCTGTCAGTGGGCCTTACCTTGGAATATATGACAACCTATTTCCCTAATGTAACAGAGTTAGACTCATTTATAATTTCCCTATACATGATTCTTCTACCCCTTTTATTTAAGCCTATAATTAGCACTATACCCATTAAATATGTCTCAGAGGCTTAAATCTTTGGCCTGCTCATATGCTGATGATCCTGGTCATCAGGCTCGCCCAGGAAAACTAACAAAATGATGATGAGGGACAACCCCTATCCCAAAAAATCAGAGTATCTATAACTGCAAGCAAAACAGTTCTTTCCTTCTGCCCTATCAGATCTAAGTCCCCTAAAATCTGAGGCAGAGTGGGCATCATCATCCCAAAATAGTCAAGGTTGAGGAATGAAAAAACGTATGGGGGGAGTGCAACCATGGACAGAATAAACTTATGAATATTGTAGTAATGGAAGAGCATGCAACATTGATATAAAGATAGTGGCTACCAGAGGTTATGAGTAGAGGAGGAGGAAATAATAGAACATAGGGCATTTTTAGGGCATTGGAATTAATTGTAAACCACAATGTAAACAATAGACCTTGGTTAGTAGCAATGCTTCAATATTTATTCATCAATTGTAACAAATGTACCATGCAATTGTAAGATGCTATTAATTGGGAAGATGTGGGTGGGGGAGGAAGGTTATATAGGAATCCCTCATACATTTGATGTAATTTTTGGTAATCTAAAACCTCTTTAAAATTAAAGTTTATTATATTAAAAATAAATAGTTAAAAATGCAGTTCAAAAAAATACTGAGGGAGAAACAGCTTTGAGCAGATGAGGAATTTGGTTTTGTGCATGTTAAGATTGAGATGTCTATTAGACTTCCAAGCGGAGATGTTGAGTATGTGGTGGATGCACAAGTCTGGAGTTCAGGTATATATTTGGGGGTCATCAGCATGCAGTTAGTATTTAAGCCATGAGGCATATGAGATCACCAAGGGAGTAAAGGTAAGTAGAGAAGCAAAGAGGCAAAAACAATGAGCCTTGGGAACAATCTAACATTAAGGGGTTGGGTGAATCAGAAGGAACCAGCAGAAGAACCTTAAAAGGAGCAGCCAATGGGTAGGAAGAAAACCAGGAGCCTGTGGTGTTCTGGAATCCAAAGTATTACTAGAGGTACAGGGTGATCACCTGTGTCAAATGCCTCTGATAAATGAAATAAAATTAAGACTGAATATTGATCTTTGGATTTCCCAAAGTCAAGGGCATTGTTGAGTTTGATAAGACAAATGTCTACATCAAAATTCAGATCAAGAATACATACAAAGTTCCAGAAATACCTACCCCCCCACCCCCTCTCTCATCTTAATTCAAACTCAGGATGTACTTTTTCTTGTACACTCATATCCTATTTAATTCTTTCCCATCTTTCTCTTCCTATTCATTTTCCTTTTCTATTTTCCTTTCCCTGTTCACCTTTCTGTTTTCCCTCCACTCCACTCTTCGAATCTCCCAAAAAATATATAGAATAAGAATATTCTGGTTCCAAATCTTTTAAAAATAGTTTAATAAGAATGATGCCAAAGGGAATAAGTACCATTAACCTGTAAATTCCTTACAATTACTCAAAAGTCTCCTTTAGAATCTTGACATTATTTACCATCTACTTCTAATTATTCTTGTTTATCCATAGGAGCCAGATTTCAAGATAAAACATGGTAACAAGCAATTTAATTTTTTTCTATTCTAGCAAGTGATTACAAATGACTGAAATATTTTCTACTCTTTTCACTTCAAATACACTATGTGTTAAATAGATATTAAAGGCCTCACCTGGATTCTTAAGGGAAAGAACCATGTCTTTTGTTCCATGTGCCTTCCACCCTTCTGCCTTGTACAGTGATTTGCATATAAAAGGTGCTCAATTAATATTTGTAAAATTGAATCAATAGTACTTATCACGTGGATAAATGTGTTTAGGTTCCAGGTAGCTAACTCACAACTGATTTTAGCACACAACCTGTTTGTAAGTCGGAGTTATGCTGTGGGTACCCAACCTTGCTTCCTCACTTCCATCCTAAAGCAAGGAGAGTAGTGTTAAGGGGACAAGCATATATAAAGTCTCCAAATTGTATGTTATAAATGCAAATGCTTACAGGAGGCAGGCAGGAAAAATATATAAATGAAGTGGGCTAGGCAGGGATCTGGGGAAACAAAAACCGTATGTCTAGTCTAAAGGGGGAGTTACTACTCAAATCCAACTAATCATAGCTATGCAAGAACACAAGACTGGTGTTGCTGGATCTTCCTATTTCTCAAGATAGATTGGAAATATGATTAATATCCCAGTTTTAAAATATAGACTACTAATACAACTTTTTAAAATGAATAGTGGAGAGGAATCAAGGGCAACAGAAATATTTATTGAAGGCTGGGCTACAGATTTGCAACCTCTGCCCTAAATAGGCTTTGAGGCCCTTTAAGGAAAGGAGCTAGTTTTATGCTCAGCTTGTTATCATTCCTCAATCTTGCCTGTCACCTGTCTAAATGGGTACACTGGGTCTTAGGTCATTTCAGAGATGATGGGAGATAGAATTACTGCAGCACAAGATTTAGATTAAGGATGCTAACATTAAGTGCCAAACATAAATTATATCATTTAATGGGAGCTATATCCCCATCCATATATCTACAGATAACAAGTACTTCCCTTAATGAGATAGCCATTCAAACTGCCTGAGATGTCCCCAGTAAACGATCTATGTACATGTTCTATTGCTTCATAAATACTCAGCATTTTGGGGGCTGTCTTACTTTTAATCTTCTCATGTTATTCATAAAGAGTGTTGTAGACCATCACGTAATTTCATTAACCTTTTCTCAATTCCCCCAAAACGGTGGGTTCCTTTTGGTGTACCTATGTCAGCAGGAAATCATTTCCATCTTATTCTGTTTCATTTAGCTGGAACCATCCTGGGTGAATAACAGACTGGCACCCTCAAAATCCCAACATGTGTGTATGTTTGTGTGTGTGTATGCATGCACTTGTGTGCTACCTCACTGTCATGGCAAATTCAGTGAGGCTGGAACCTCTCTTTAAAAATTATCCCCCAAACTGGAGTCAAAAACGCAAATGGTTTTTCTTTTCTTATAAACAAAAGAAAAGCTATTTTCAAGCTTCTTAATGCATTGATTGGCTATAGCCTGAACAAAATATTTATAAACATATCCCTAAAGCATTTGCCCCATTTCAGTCAGAAAGTAGTTCTGGGATTCAGTACAACTTAGGTACAGTTTGGTTTGGGGTTAAACTATATCACTGACTGAGAACATTTCTTACTTCCTGCTGTACCAAGGAATAATGAAGTACTGGGCCACATTCCATTCTGCCCTAGCATTTTCCTTTCAGCGGGCCAAACAACTTGTTTTCCTAAACTAACCCTAATCCTGTTGCAAAGGCCAAGCCATCCCTTTTTATTGCTTTTCAAGTATGTGTAAGTAAATGAGCCAGCATTAAGAAAGCTTAGTGGTGCTCCTTCTGCCCCTGTTGGGATCAGGCAACTCTCCAACTTTCAATGGGCCTTCTAATCTTCACCTCCCCATGCAGGGAGGATGCTTTTTAGATTTTCAGCTTGCTTTCACAGAAGTAATCTTATCCAATTTTCTGGCTGTCCTATAAGTTTTGGGGATGAGAGAGGAGCTTTTTAATACCTCTTTAATGATGCAAAAATTGAAGACCAGAATAAAACAGTGGTAGAAAGAGGACCAAAATAGGTCTCCAGAGTTGGGCCCAAACTTCCTTTGTTCTTCACAGCAGCCTCTTCTAGGCAAGGTTCAGCTTTGGTCAGCATATTCCAGCCTGAAGGCTTGTACATTTCTCTGTCTGTACATTTACTGCTCATCTTCACATGGCTGGTTGTCATCTCATCATTGAGGGCTCAGCTCAGATGCCACTTGTACAAAGAGGACCTTGCTGACACCTTACCTAATGTGCTCCCACGTCTCTACCACTCACTTGACCACATCACCCTTTTCTTCTTTATAGTACTGAAATGATCTTGTGCATTTACTTCTTCAGATATTTGTTTTCTATTTATCCTTGCACTAGAAGGTATATTCCGTGAGAGCTAAGAACATGTCTCTCTTGTTCATTCTTGGGTCTCCAAAACTTAAATGACTGCCTGGCACAGTGAAAATAATAAATATTTATTGAAGAAATAACTTCCCAATTGTTCATTTTTCTGTATACTATTAATCATTTAAAAAGCATATATATAGAAAAGACCTCATATTAGAAGGCAGAAGAACAAATTCTAGTAAGACTTTCCAAAATTTAAAAGTGACCATGGCCTACAAAAATTGGTTCCTTGATGTCCCCTGAACTCTGATGTCCTGCCAACCAGTACTCTTCTAAATTAACCACATCATCCTTTCCTCATAGTGTAAGCACCTTCTAATGATGCCCATTCTTAACCATAGAGAAAAGAGAAAATAGCTTTATCAAAATTGACTAAAATATTCCACACCTCATTAATGTGTGAGATGACATATTTCTTCATTCCTAAATCTCAGAGTTCCAAACCTACTTGACTGCAGAAAGCTGAATATTTTCCCAAGTTTCCTTGTCCATAAATTTCTAGAAATCTCCAGAAAATGTTTAAATGACTCTCATGTATATCCTAATGTGACTTGCCACTTCAGCCAACAAATGCTACACTTCACTGTTTTGCCCCGCTGAAAATCTCATCTTGTCATCTTAAAATTCTTTTCCGTCAGGTTTCTTAAGCAACAGAAATTTATTCTCAGAGTTCTGGAGGCTTGAAGTCTGAAATCAAGGTGTCAAAAAGGCCAAGTTTCCTCTGAAGTCTGTAGGGAAGACTCTGTCCCATGCTTCTCCTCTGGTTTACTGGCAATCCCTGGTATTCTCTGCCTCAATTGTCACATGGCATTCTCCGTTTTCCATCTATGCTTCCTCTCCCCTACTTTTAAAGATACCGGTTATGTTGAATTAGAGACCCACCCTACTCCAGTATGACCTCATTTTAACTTAATTAATTCTGTCTGAAATAACCCTATTTCCAAATAAAATCTCTTTCTGTGATACTGGATATTAAGACTTCAACATATCTTTTTTTTGGGGGGTGGGGGGAGGGTGGGGAGGAGGCTGTTCAATTCAACCATAACAGGGACCATTGCTGATTTCTTCTCTTATCTATTTTCTTTCTTCTACTTACTTTGGGGTTATTCTTATTATATCTTCTTAAATGGGAAAATTAGGTCGTTGATTTTAAACATTTTTCCTTTTCTAATATAAGCATTTATTTTTTAAAAGATTTATTTATTTTATTCCTCTCCCCCGCCTTCATTTTTTTTGTGTTCGCTGTCTACTCTCTGTGTGTTCTTCTGTGTCTGCTTGTCTTCTCTTTAGGCAGCACTGGGAATTGATCCTGGGACCTTCCAGAGTGGGAGAGAGTCATTCAATCTCTTGAGCCACCTCAGCTCCCTGGCCTGATGCATCTCTTATTGTCTCTCCTTGTATCTCTTTTTGTTATGTCATCTTGCTGCGACAGCTCTCTGCGCAGGCCAGCACTCCGTGTGGACCGGCTCTCTGCTTGGGCCAGCTCGCCACACAGGCTAGCTTGCCTTCACTAGGAGGCCCCGAGAATCAAACCCTGGACCTCCTATATTGTAGATGGGAGTCCAATCGCTTCAGCCACATCTTCTTCCCAATTATAAGCATTTAAAATACCCTCCAAGCAGCATTTTAGCTACATCCCACAAATTTTGGTAAGTTGTGTTTTCATTTAGTTACAAATATTTTCTAATTTCTCTTGTGATTTCTTCCTTTATATGTAAGTTAATTAGAAATGTATGGTTTAATTTCTAAATATTTGGGGATATTCCCGATAGTTTTTTGTTGTTGATTTCATTTCATTATGGTCAGATATCAATTTTAAAATTAGTTGAGGTTAGCTTTGTGGCTTGATGAAGTTTCCATGAACATTTTCAAAAAATGTGCATTGTGCTACTGTTGGGTGAAGTGTTCTGTAGATATATGTCAATTAGGTCAACTTGGCTGATAGCATTCTATCTAAATCCCTATCGATGTTGCTGAATACTTGTTCTAATAAAAAAAAAGGAGATATGAATTATCTTATTGTTAGTGTCTATTTGTCCTTTCAGTTTTCTATGTTTTCACCCCATGTTATTTTGTATATCTGTTATTAGGTGTACACACATTTAGGATTAAGACTTTCTGATTAAATGATCGGTTTATTATTGTGAAAAGTCTCTCTTTATCCCTGTCAATATTTCTTGTTCTAAAGTCTTCTTGATGTGATATTAATATGGCCACTTCAGCATTTTTTATTTTTCCTTCATTTTTGAATGATATATTTGCAGGATATAGAATTTTAGATTGACAGTATTTTCATATGCATATTTCTTGAGCTATTTCCCTGCTTATCTTCCTTGTCTTGTTAATCTGTTTCGCAAATTCTAGCCATCCCAGCCAGCCTTCCTGTATTCCAACCTCTGTATCTCTAACTCAATAAGAATGCCAGGTTATGTTTGAGTTCCCATTCACTGTGCTATGGTTTGATAATACCTCCAGGAAGAAAGCCAAGGTATTTGTGGGGCTCACCTCATTTGTTGATCTTCTTTCAGAAAATACTGCACTGTCTATTGTACAGTGCCTGAAAACAATTATTTCATATGTTTTGGTCAGTTTTCTAATTGTTAACAATGGGATGGTATATCTGGAGCCTTATACTCCTTCATGGGAAGGTGGCCTTTCTTTTCGGAGTGATTGCTGCTAGGGAAGTCTTTATTTCAGGGCAATCTCCACGAGATCCCACATGAATTAGGCTTTAATATCTGCATCTTCTCAGCCCCTTACATTAACACAATAGTCCAACATCAAAACATTATCCAAAGTCTAGTTTATTACTTATGGAAAACACCACATGTGGTACTTCTATAATACAGTCAAGTTTGAGCTTTAGAAATTTCATTCCACTTCCTATCGGGATCCCTACGATAGCATCAAATGGAAATAATACATTTCCTTCTATCTTCTGGGTCTATCTGCTTTACCTCTGCCCCAATTATGGAAGAACTCATAACCCTATTTCAAGTATGATCAATATTTTTCAGAGATACATTCATCTAAATCTTAATGTGAAAATATTTTTCTTAAAGGAATATATTAATACAGTAAGATGATAATATCATAAAATGAAATGCTAACTAAAATGCAAACAGCCTTTTCATTAGTATGGAAGTCGTTCAGCCTTTGGGTCCACATTGTCTTGAATTTCTCTATTTTCAAATTTGCTTTAACTTTGAAAAGCTTCAAGGTTTATCAAAGTGGTCTCTCAATGAAAAGAACATCTGCATAATGACTTTATGTCCACAAATCGTATAAAAGGAGAATCAGAAAAGCCTGAAGCTTTTAAATTATAGTTCTTTTCCAGATTCTATCCTCTCCAATAATGTTTTAGAGGTTATTCTAAGCTCTGGGTTAAATTACATTTTTTCTCTCCCTCCAGCAGTCTCTGTAGAAAGGAATATTTTCAGAAGCAAGTGACTTGTGAATGAGTGTCCAGTTATAAAAAGAAGGCACAGGAAGATGTCTCCTCAATCCTTCAGAGCTAGACCTTCTCCTTGTTACTGTTGTTTTATTCAGGGGCATATAGATTACCTGGATCTAATTATGCAGTCTTGCAATCAAGAAGGGAAGTCACCTGCAGATGTATAATATTAAGCAAATTCTTAGGTTTACCTTTCTAATATACAGAATAATAGTGTTACTTAGTTCATGGGGCTGTTTTGAAGATCAGCTGATGTTATTTTCAAGAGACAAAAAAGATAAACATATACTTCTTCATCTTTTTATACTGTTCCAAATTTAGTTTTATTCAGTTTGATATTAATATATTCACGACATGTATGTGGTTCTAAGAACCATGTGGGAAAAGTTGATCAGAAAATCTTTTCAGATGAAAGGACTTTGAAATGTTAACGTCTTCCCTGATCTTGACAAGTCCTTTTTGCCTCAGAAGGGAAGTTAGATATGGCCAGGATTGTAAGTGGTGATAAGAATAGACTTAATGGACTTAATGGCCTTAATGTTGTTGCTGTGATTCTACAATTAGAGGGTGGTGGTGACTTTGTGGAAGATCAAAACGTGTTAAAATGCATAAGTATGAGTCTCCAAGCATTCTATGATCAACAGCCACCCTTCTATGAATGAAGGAGGGATATGAATAGATAGTGATTCCACCACCAATCCCTCCTATTTTTTGGATACTTGTCCCCAAAAAGACTGAAGCCAGAATCCAGAGTTATGGTAGAAGCTTCTAAGATAGTCTCTAATGATTCCTGCCTCCCAGTAATAACCCCTTCTCTTGGTGGGTGCATTAGATTTAGTGACCCACTTCTAATGAACAGAATACAGCAGAAGTAGCAGAGTGTCACTTTCAAGGTTATTAAAAGACTGTAGCTTCTATCTTGGGAATCTCTCTCTTTATTGCTCTCTTAGTTCCCCTGGGGGAATCTAGCAGTCCCTGGACTTAACAGCTACCAACAGACACATGATCCTTCTCCACTCAGTTCTTCTGATGAGACCATATCTTGACTGCAACCTCATGAGAGCCCTTGAGCTACAAGCACCTAGCTAAACTGTCATCTGATTCTTGACCCACAGAAACTGTGAGATAATAAATATTTGTTTAAGCCATTAAGTTTTGAGGCAATTTGTTACACAGCAATGGATAACTAATACAAGGAGCTACATAATATTATGATAAAAATGAAGCAAAAAAAAATTTTAAAGGCCTATATGTCTGTGGATACATAGGTCAAAAAACTTGGGTCCTGCTTCTATCACTAACCAGCTGGTATAAAAATCTCATATCCTTTCTGAGCTACTGTTCCTCTTTTTAAAAAAGGAATTATATTAGCTGATTGTTCATATCATGTAGTTTTATATTTATTTTATGAGCTATACAGTGTAAGTAGTGCATATGTGTGTGCAAAAATATTAAAGCCTATGAGGACTTCTGGGAAGATGCTGGACTGGAAAGACATGGGACTCTCTTCTCTCCCAGAAAAATAGCTAGAAGACAGGCAGAAATGGCCTGGAAAATTTTTTTTCTAGGGTTTAGGACACCAAGGGAAGGCTGGACACTGCCCAGAGGAGAAAGGGGCAAAGGAAAAGAATTGCAATGGCAAAACTGGGAGTTAAAAGCCACAGATAAAAATGTCGGCATCTTCCCCCATACTATGGACACTTTTGAATTCTCACGCTGCAGGGCTGGCATCTACAAACAAAGGAATCACCTCCCCAGGAAAGGAGAGAGAGGGGGACACAGCCTAAGTCTGACAGCTTTTGACCCACAAATTTGGTCTACTGTGTACCAGGAGCCTTTCCAGGCTGGATGGGGCTACGCCATTGTTTGCCTTGGGAGCCTAAAAGGAACTAAAGAGATACTACCCTCTCAATCTCCCTCTCTACTGACCAGAACCGTTGTTGAGGATACAGAGGGGAGTGAAATTATTTCCTACCCGGGAAAAGGGAGTGAGCTGCCAGCAAAGACTGGAGAACTGCCTCTGAGAAAGATTGAATTAAGAGATTCTTAGCCTTCAAGCAGGATCCTCTCTCATTGATCCTGTCCATGTTGCCACAAACTCCAACCAGGCATAGAAATGAGAGGGCTGCCAAAGAGCACCATCTGCTGGCAGAGCAAAGAAGTGCACATGAGAAAATTAAAAGCAAATAAGTAAGAGAGGCTTTTTCTGGTCTTTACACCCTCCCTCCATAAGGCCCTCAGAAGCAGATCTGCAACCCATTACTGGGTACAGGGCCCAGATTTGAGCAACTAAAAGGGATAATCCTAAAGACCCAGGTTGAACAAAGAATCAAAGAACAGCAGTAACACACAGCATCCTGCCACTAAAACCCTATGAAAGAAAGAGAAATAGAGCATCTGAGCAAACTCACCACACTAATAAGATGCCCAGATATCAGCAAAAAATTACAAGCCATTCTAAAAAAATGGAAAAAAATGGCCCAAGAAAAGGAATATATCAGAGTCCCAAAAGAGACACAGGGTTTGAGACAAATAATCAAGAAGATGCACACAAATTTCCTATTCAAATTAATGATTTAAACAACAATATGGCTAAAGAGATAAAGGACATCAAGAAGACACTGAGCAAACACAAAGAAGAATATGAAAACCTGAATAGAAAAGTAACAGAGCTCAAGGGAATGAAAGACATGAGAGGTGAGATCAAAAACACATTAGAGGGAAAGGATGTGGCTCAAGCAATTGGGCACCTGCCTCCCACATGGGAGGTCCAGGGTTCAGTTCCCTGTGCCTCCTGAAGAAGACAAGCTGATGCAACAAGCCAATACAAAGAGCAGGTTCAACAAGCAGGGAGCGGATGTAGCTCAGTGGTTGGGCACCCGCCTTCCACATGGGAGGTCCTAGGTTTAGTTCCCAGTGCCTTCTAAAGAAGAAATGAGCAGACAATGAGAGGGCATAAAAAGCACACAAGGAGCAGAGACAATGAGCTGAAAACAAGCAGACAGATGAGGGAGCCATCTCAGGGGAGGAAAAGCGCATTAGGGGCATACAACAGCAGACTCAAAATGATAGAAGAAAGAATAAGAGATACAGAAGACAGAACAGCTGAAATTGAAAAGAGAAAAGAATGGGAAAAATAGAGCAGGGGCTCAGGGAGTTAAGTGATAAAATGAAATGCAGCAGCATACATGTCATGGGAGTTCCAGTAGGAGAAGAGGAGGGCAAGAGGCAGAAAGAGTATTTGAGGAAATAATAGCAGAAAATTTCCCAACTATCATGAAAGAAATGAACTTACATATCCAAGAAGCACTGCATACTCCAATCAGAATAAATGCAAAAATACCTATACAAAGACACATACTACTCAGAATGCCAAATGTCAAAGATAAAGAGAAAATTCTGAGAGCAGCAAGGGAGAATTAAACCATCATATAAAATGGATGGCCAGGAAGACTTAGTACGGATTTCTCATCAGAAACCATGGAAGTGAGAAGACAGTGGTATGACACAATTGGGATATTAAAAGAGAAAAACTGACAGCCAAGAATTCTTTATCCAGCAAAATTGCCTTCACATACAAAGGTTAGTTTAAAACATACACACACACACAGACAAAAAAAAAAAACAAAACAAAAAAAAAACTAAGAGAATCCACCTGTGCAGAAAATATTAAAGAAAGCCTGAAAGAAACAGTGAGGAAAGAGAGGCTTGGAGGATAGTATAGAAGAAAGAATAGCAGAAAGGATAAACAAAAGAGTGAAAAGAAAGACAGAAACAAGATATGGCATAAGAAAACCAAAGAATAAAATGGTGAAAGTAAATAATGGATTTACAGTAATATCATTGAAAGTGAATGGATTAAACTCTCCAATCAAAAAACATAGGCTGACAGAATGGATAAAATAACGAGCCATCCATCTGCTGCTTACAAGAGACTCACCTTAGACCCAGGGATACAAACCAGCTGAAAGTGAGAGGTTGGAAAAAGATACACCATACAAATAGTAACCAAAAATGGGCAGGGGTAGCAATACTAATAACAGACAAAACAGACTTTAAATGCAAAGAAGTTATAAAAGGTACAGAAGGCCATCAAATATTAATAAAAGGAACAATCCACCAGAAAGAAGTAACAATAATAAATATCTATTTACCTAATGTGGATGCCTCAAAATACATGAGACAAACTCTGGCAAAACTGAAGGGAGAAAGAGACATCTCTACAATAATAGTTGGAAACTTCAACACACCACTTACATCATTAAATAGAACAACTAGACAGAAGATCAACAAGAAAACAGAGAACTTAAAAAATAGAATAAATTAACTAGACCTAATAGCCATATATAGAATGTTACACCCAAACTCAGCAGATTATACATTCTTCTCAAGTGCCCATGGATCTTTCTCTAGGACAAACCACATGTTAGTTCACAATGCAGCTCTCAATAAATGTAAAACGTTTGAAATTATACAAAGCACCTTCTCAGATCATAATAGAATGAAACTGGAAATCAATAATAGATAGGAAAGAGATAAATTTGCAATGTGTAGAGGCTAAAAAATCCCCTCCTAAATAACCAGTGGGTCAAAGAAGAAAGTACAAGTGAAATCAGTAAATATATTAAGACAAATGAAAATTAGAACACAATTTATCAAAACTTATGGGATACAGTGAAGTCATTCTTGAGAGGGAAATTTATAGCCCTAAATGCCTATATTAAAAAAGAAGAAAGAGCTAAAATCAAAGATCTGACTGAACAACTGGAGAAACTAGAAAAGCAAGCAGAAGGAAAGAAATAATAAAGATTACAGAACAAAAATTTAATGAAACTGAGAACAAAAAAACAAGAGAAAATCAACAAAACCAAAAGCTGGTTCTTTGAGAAAATCAATAAAATTGACAAAACCCTAGCTAGACCAACAGAGGAAAAAAAAAATAGAGAGAGAGAGAGAGAAGATGCAAATAAATAAAATCATATATGAAAAGAGTGAATTTAAGACTGATCCCCCAGAAATAAAAAGGATCATAAGAAGATATGTGAAACCAATGCCAACAAATTAGAAAACCTAGATGAAATGGACAAATTCCTAGAAATGCACAAACAACCTACACTGATGCTACAAGAAATACAAGAACTTAAGAAACCAATCACATTTAAAGAGATTGAATTAGTCATAAAAAATCTCCCAATAAAGAAAATTCCAGGACCAAATAGCTTCATAGGTGAATTCTACCAAGCATTTCAAGAAGAATTACCACCAAACCTGTTAAAACTCTTCTGAAATATTGAAGAGGAAGGAAAATTACCCAACACATTTTATGAAGCCAACATCACCCTAATACTAAAGCCAGATAAAGACACCTCAAGAAAAGAAAATTACAGACCAACCTCTCTAATGAATATAGACGCCAAAAATTCTCAACAAAATACTTGCACATAGAATCCAACAGCATATCAAAGCTTACACAATATGACCAAGTGGGATTTATTTCTGGTATGCAAGGGTGGTTCAACATAAGAAAAATCAATCAACATAATACACCACATTAACAAACTGAATGAAAAAAACAACACATGATCAACCCAACTGATGCAGAAAAGGCATTCAATAAAATCCAGCATTGTTTCTTTTTTTTTTTAATCGATGACTTTTTTTTAACTTTATTTTATACATTTAATAATTGAAAATATAAACAATTAAAAACTAAAAGGTAAACACAGATGAATAAATACATACATTTCTCAAATGTAATGGATACATATAAATTTTTTTTTTTGAATCAAACAATATGTTACACAGTATATTTGGTTCATAGTAACACATTCATACAGTATTTGTCCTTTTGTGTCTGGCTTGCTTCACTCAACATAATGTCCTCCAGGTTCATCCATGTTGCCATATGCATTATGACTTGATTTCTTCTTACAGCTGCATAATATTCCATCGTGTGAATAGACCACAGTTTGTTTATCCATTCATCTGTTGATGGACACCTGGGTTGTTTCCAACTTTTGGCAATAGTGAATAATGTTGCTATGAACATTGGTGTGCAGATGTCTGTTCGTGTCACTGCCCTCAGTTCTTCTGGGTATATACCCAGTAATGGTATTGCAGGGTCAAGTGGCAAGTTGATATTCAACTTCTTTAGGAACTGCCAAACAGTCCTCCATAGTGGTTGTACTATTTTGCATTCCCACCAACAGTGAAGAAGTGTTTCTATCTCTCCACATCCTCTCCAACACTTGTAGTTCTCTGTCTTTTTAATAGTGGCCATTCTGATAGGTGTGAAATGATATCTCCTTGTAGTTTTGATTTGCATTTCCCTAATCATGAGTGATGTTGAGCATTTCTTCATGTATTTTTTTGCCATTTGTATTTCTTCTTCGGAGAAATGTCTACTATTCAAGTCTTTGCCCATTTTTTAATTGGGTCATTTGTCTTTTTATTGTTGAGTTGTAACATCTCTTTATATATCCTGGATATTAAACGCTTATCAGATATGTGATTTCCAAATATTTTTTCCCATTGAGTTGGCTGCCTTTTCACCCTTCTGACAAAGTCCTGTGAGGTACAAAAGTGTTTAATTTTGAGGAGGCCCCATTTATCTATTTTTTGTTGTTGTTGCACGTGGTTTGGCTGTAAGGTCCAAGAAACCACCACCTACTACAAGGTCTTGAAGATGTTTCCCTATATTTTCTCCTAGTAGTTTTATGGTCCTGGCTTTTATATTTAGATCTTTGATCCATTTTGAGTTGATTCTTGTATAGGGTGAGATAGGGGTCCTCTTTCATTCTTTTGGTTATAGATATCCAGTTCTCCCAACACCATTTGTTGAAGAAACTGTTTTTTCCCATTAGTGTGGGCTTGGTAGGTTTGTCAAAAACCAGTTGAATGTATAGGTAAGGGTATATTTCTGGGTTCTCAATTCTATTCCACTGATTAATGTGTCTATCTTTATGCCAGTACCATGCTGTTTTGACCACTGTAGCTTTGTAACATGTTTCAAGGTCAGGCAGTGAAATTCCTCCCACATTGCTCTTCTTTTTTAGAATGCTTTTGGCTATTTGGGTGCACTTACCCTTCCAGATGCATTTGGTAAGTGCCTTCTCTATTTCTGTAAAGTAAGCTGTTGGGATTTTGATTGGTATTGCATTAAATCTATAAATCAGTTTGGGTAGGATTGACATCTTCACGATATTTATTCTTCCAATCCATGAACATGGAATGTCTTTCCATTTGTTTAGGTCTTTTAAAATTTCTTTTAGCATTGTTTTGTAGTTTTCTGCATATAGATCCTGTACGTCTTTGGTTAACTCCTAGGTATTTGAGTCTTTTTGTTGCTATTGAAAATGGGATTTTCCTCCTGATTTCCTCCTCAGATTGTTCAGTACTATGTACAAAAACATTAATGATTTTTGCATGTTGATCTTGTATCCTGCCACTTTCCTAAAATCATTTATTGGTTCAAGTAGCTTTGTTGTGGATACTTCAGAATTTTCTAAATACAGGATCATGTCATCCGCAAACAGTGAGAGTTTTACTTCCTCTTTTCCTATTTGGACGCCTTTAATTTTTTTGTCTTGTCTAATTGCCCTAGCTAGAACTTCTAGTACAATGTTGAATAACAATGGTGACAGTGGGCATCCTTGTTTTGTTCCTGATCTTAGAGGGAAAGCTTTCAACCTTTCCCCATTGAGTATGATGTTGGCTGTGGGTTTTTCATATATTCCTTTTATCATATTGAGGAATTTTCCTTTTATTCCTATCTTTTGAAGTATTTTTTATCAAAAAGGATGCTGGATTTTGTTGAATGCCTTTTCTGCATCTATTGAGATGATCATGTGGTTTTTTCCTTCAATTTGTTAATGTGGTGTATTACATTGATTGATTTTCTTATGTTGAACCAGCCTTGCATACCAGGAATAAATCCCACTTGGTGTGATGTATAAGTCTTTTGATATACTGTTGGATTCGATTTGCAAGTATTTTGTTGAGAATTTTTGCATCTATGTTCATTAGAGAGATTGATCTGTAATTTTCTTTTCTTGGGGAATCTTTATCTGGCTTTGGTATTAGGGTGATGTTGGCTTCATAAAATGTGTTGGGTAATTTTCCATCCTCTTCAATTTTTTGGAAGAGTTTAAAGAGGATTGGTGTTAATTCTTTTTGAAAACCTTGGTAGAATTCACCTGTGAAGCCATCTGGTCCTGGACTTTTCTTTGCTGGGAGATTTTTTATGATGGATTCAATCTCCTTAATTGTGATTGGTTTGTTAAGTTCTTGTATTTCTTGTAGCGTCAGTGTAGGTTGGTTGTGCATTTCTAGAAATTTGTCCATTTCATCTAGGTTGTTTAGTTTGTTGGCATATAGTTTCTCATAATATCCTCTTATGATTCTTTTTATTTATGTGAGGTCTTTGTAATCTCACCCCTTTCATTTCTGATTGTATATATTTGCATCTTTTCTCTTTTTTTCTTTGTTAGTCTAGACAGGGGTTTGTCAATTTTATTGATCTTCTCAAAAAACCAGCTTTTGGTTTTGTTGATTTTCTCTATTGTTTTTCTGTTCTAATTTTCATTTATTTCTGCTCCAATCTTTATTATTTCTTTCCTTCTGCTTGCTTTGGGATTGGTTTGCTGTCCTTTTCCTGTTTCTCTAGTTGTTCAGTTAAATCTTTGAATTTAGCTCTTTCTTGTTTTTTTTCACAGGCATTTAGGGCTATAAGTTTCCCTCTCAAGACTGCCTTTGCTATATCCCATAAGTTTTGATACGTTGTGTTCTCATTTTCATTTGACTCAATATATTTACTGATTTCACTTGCAATTTCTTCTTTGACCCATTGAATATTTAGGAGTGTGTTGTTCAGTCTCCACACATTTGCAAATTTACTTTTTTCCTGTCTGTTATTGATTTCTAGTTTCATTCCATTATGATCTGAGAAGATGCTTTGTATTTCAATCTTTTTATATTTATTGAGTGCTGTATTGTGACCTAACATGTGGTCTATCCTGGAGAAAGATCCATGGGCACTTGAGAACAATGTATAACCCGCTGAGTTTGAACGCAGTGTTCTGTATATGTCTGTTAGTTCTAACTTTTTTACCATATTGTTCAAGTTCTCTGTTTTCTTGTTGATCTTCTGTCTAGTTGTTCTATCTAATGATGTGAGAGGGGTGTTGAAGTCTCCAGCGATTATTGTAGAAATGTCTATTTCTCCCTTCAGTTTTGCCAGAGATTGTCTCATATAGTTTGGGGCACCCTGATTAGGTGCATATATGTTTATGACTGTTATATCTTCCTGGTGGATCATCTCTTTTATTAATATATAATGTCCTTCCATATCTCTTATCACTTTTTTGCATTTAAAGTCTGTTTTGTCTGATATTAGTATAGCTACCCCTGCTCTTTTCTGTTTACTATTCAGTTGGCGTATCTTTTTCCAACCTTTTACTTTCAGCTGATTTGTATCCCTGGGTCTGAGGTGAGTTTCTTGTAAGCAGCATATGGATGGCTCATGTTTTTTTTATCCATTCTGTCAGCCTGTATCTTTTGATTGGGGAATTTAATCCATTCACATTCAATGATATTACTGAAAATGCACTATTTATTTCCTCCATTTTATTCTTTGGTTTTCATATGTCATCTTGTTTTTGTCTCTCTTTTTACTCTTTTGGTTATCCTTTCTGCTTTTCTTGCTTCTATACTCTCCCCCAAGCTTCTCTCTCCTGTCTTTTTCTTTCAGGTTCTAAGGCTTCCTTTAATATTTCCTGCAAAGGTGGATTCTTTTTTGCAAACTCTCTTAGTTTCTGTTTGTTTGTGAATACTTTATATTCACCTTCATATTTGAAGGACAGTTTTGCTGGATAAAGAATTCTGGGCTGGCAGTTTTTCTCTTTCAGTTTCCTAATTGTATCATACCACTGTCTTCTCACCTCCATGGTTTCTGAAGAGAAATCTGCACAAAGTCTTACTGGACGTCCTTTGTACATGATCGTTTGCTTCTCTCTTGCTGCTCTGAGAATTTTCTCTTTATCTTTTACATTTGACATTCTGAATAGTATATGTCTTGGCATAGGTCTATTTGGATTTATTCTCATTGGGGTACAGTGTGCTTCTTGGACATGTAAGTTCATTTCTTTAGTGAGAGTTGGGAAATTTTCAGCTATTATTTCCTCAAATACTCTTTCTGCCCCTTTTCCCTTCTCTTCCCCTTCTGGAACTCCCATGACACATATGTTGTTGCATTTTGTGTTGTCATTCAGCTCTCTGAGCCCCTGCTCAATTTTTTCCATTCTTTTCTCTCTTCAATTTTAGCTGCTCTGTCTTCAGTATCACTTAGTCTTTCTTCTATCATTTCGAGTCTGCTATTGTATGCCTCAGATGTGTTTTTGACTTCACCTATTGTGTCTTTCATTCCCATGAATTCCGTTACTTTTCTGTTCAGGATTTTGTGTTCGCTCAATGTCTTCTTGATGTCATTTATCTCTTTAACTATATTCTCTTTCATCTCATTAATTTGATTTTGGAAATTTGTGCTCATCTCACTGATTAGTTCTCTCAAATTCTGCATCTCTTCTGGGACTTTGCTGTATTCCTTTTCTTGGGCCATGTCTTCTATTTTCTTAGTATGGCTCGTAATTTTTTGCTGGTGCTTAGACATCTGGTTAGGTTGTATTTTACTTAGATGCTCTATCTCTTACTCTTTTATAGGGTTTTAGTGGCAGGAGGCTGTGAGTTACCACAGCTCTTTGATTATTGGCTCAACCTGGATTGTTAGGATTGTTCTGCTGGTTGCTCAAAACTGGGCACTGGTCCCAGTTATTGGTTGTAGAGTCGTTTCCTAGGGCCTTGGGCAGGGAGGCTATACAGGCGAGGAAAAGCCTCTCTTACTTATTAATTTTCTTATGTGCACTTCCTTGGTCTGCCAGGAGATGGTGCTTGTTGACAGCTCTCAATTCAATGCCTGGTCGGAGCGTATTTGTTGTGACACAGACCAGATCAATGTGATAGAGATTCCTGTCTGGAAGCTAAGAGCCTTGTAATTCAAATTTTCTGAAACAGTTCTCCAGACTTCTCTGGTAGTGCCCCCCTTTTCCCAGCTAGGAAATATTACCACTCCCTTCTGAATCCTCAACAATCAGTCCCTGTTAGTAGAGGAGGAGATTGGGAGGTTTGTGTATCTTTAACCCCGTGCAGGCTCCAAGGCAAACAATGGCACAACCCCACCGGGCCTGGAAGGGCTCTCGGATAGGGCAGACCAAACCTGCGAGTCAAAAGTAGGGTCAGCCCCAGGCTCTCTCTCCCCTCTCCTGTGGAGTCCTCAACAATTAGTCCAGGCTAGAAGAGAGGGAGGTTGCGAGGGTCGGATTTCTCCAGTTCTTCCTGGGTTCCCAGGCAAATCACCGTGTGGAAGGATCTGTGGGGCTCCGCAGCCCAAATTTGCAGGTCAGAACCTTAGTCAGCCTAAGGCTGTGTCCCTCTCTCTCCTCTTTCCGGGAGTGGTAGATCCCTGGAGCCCCCCTTTGTCTGTGTTCGCAGGCCCAGAGGCCCGAGAATTCTAAAGAGTGTGGGGGAGGGTGCCGGCAGCAGCAGCCGCTGCTGGTTCCAACTCACAGTTCTGTCTTTACGATTTCCCTCTTTTGTCCCTCTCTCCTCTGGGCGGTATGCAGCCTTCACCTGCTGTCCTAAACCCTGGAAGATTTTTTTCGGGGCTGTTTCAGCCTGTCCTCTAGCTATTTTTCTGGAGAAAAGATTCCCGTGTCTTACTATTCTGCCATCTTCCCAGAAGTCCAGCATTGTTTCTTGATAAAAACACTTTGAAAGATAGGAATAGAAAGAAAATTCCTCAGTATGATAAAAGGCATATATGAAAAACTCACAGCCACATTGTACTCAATGGGGGAAAGTTTGAAAGCTATCCCTCGAAGATCCGGAACAAGACAAGGATATTCACTTTCACCATTGTTATTCAACATTGTACTAAAATTTCTAGGTAAAGCAATTAGCCAAGGAGGGAAAATGGCATCCAAATAGAAAATAAGGAAATAAAATTCTCACTACTTTTGCTGATAAATGAGTTCAGAAAATTGGCAGGATAAAAGATCAACACACAAAAATCAGTAATGTTTCTGTACACTAGTATTGAACAATCTGAGGAGGAAATTAGGGGGGAAATTCCATTTACAATAGCAACAAAAAGACTCAAATACCTAGTAATCAATTTAACCAAAGCTCATGACCTATATATAGAAAACTGCAAAACAATGCTAAAAGAAATCAATGAAGACCTAAACAAATGGAAAGACATTCTGTATTCATGGATTGGAAGACTAAATATTGTGAAGATGTCAATCCTACCCAAACTTATTTATAGACTCAATGCAATAACAACAAAAATTCCAATGGCTCACTTTAAAATAATAGAAAAGGTAATTACCAAATTCATTTGGAAGTAAAAGTGTATCCTAAGAGCCAAAAGCATTCTAAAGAAGAGCAACTTGGGAAGAATTTCACTGCCTGACCTTGAAACATATTACAAAGATACAGTGGTCAAAACAGCATGGTATTGGGAAAAAGATAGACATATCCATCAATGGAATAGAATTGAAAGTCCAGAAATCAACCCTCACCACTATATCCAAATGGTTTTTGACAAACCTACCAAGTCCATGTTGATGGGATAAAATAGTCTCTTCAACAAATGGTACTGGGAGAACTGGATATCCATAACCAAATGAGTGAAAGAGGACTCCCATCTCTCTCTCTAACAAGAATCAGCTCAAAATGGATCAGAGACCTAAATATAAAAGCCAGGACCATGAAGCTACCAGAAGAAAATGTAGGGAAACATCTTAAAGAACTTGTGGTAGGTGGTAGTTTCTTGGACTTTACACTCAAAGCACATGCAACAAAAGAAAAAAAATAGATAAATGGGACCTCCTCAAAATTAAATATTTTGCACCTCAGAGGACTTTGTTAAAAGGGTGAAAAGGCAGCCTACTTGATGGAAGAAAAGATTTGGAAATCACATGTCTAATAAGGGTTTAATATCCATGATATAAAAAGAGATGCTATAACTAAAGAGAAATGACCTGATTGAAAAATGGGCAAAAGACTTGAACAGACATTTGTCCAAAGAAGAAATACAAGTGGCAAAAAAACACATGAAAAAATGTTCAACATCATTAGTGATTAAGGAAGTGCAAACCAAAACTAAATGAGATATCATTTCACACCTATCAGAATGGCGACTATTAAAAAGACTGAGAACTACAACTGTTGAAAAGGATGTGGAGAGATAGGAACACTTATTCACTGCTGGTGGGAATGTAGAATGGTACAGCCACTGTGAAGGTTTGTGTGGCAGTTCCTAAAGTAGTTGAATATAGATTTTCCCCATGACCTAGCAATACCACTACTGGATAATACCCGGAAGAACTGAGAGCAATGACACAAAGAGACATCTGCACACTGATGTTCACAGCAGCGTTATTCACAATTGCCAAAAGTTGGAAACAGCCCAGTTGTCCATCAACTGATGAATGGATAAACAAACTGTGGTGTATTCACATGATGGAATATTATGCAGTTGTAAGAATAAATGAAGTTGTAAAGCATATGACAACATGGATGAACCTGGAGGACCTGATATTGAGTGAAGCAAGCCAGACAATTGCACTACTATGTGCAATTGCACTACTATGAACTAAATATATTGTATAATCACGTAGAATTACTAACTTGAATATGGCTCACCAGAAAATAGAATGAGTTTAAAGAATGGAAAACTGAAAGTTAACTTGTACAGCATTGGTAAAAAGGATGTGTGTTAATCTTTGGAAATGAATAGAAAGATGAAAGCCCAACACATTGTTTGTAACTAGCAGTACTATTATGTGGGTATGAAGGTGATTTAAAGGGAAAGTCTAAGGTCATGTATACTACTAAAAGGAAAGCTAAAAAATGTAACATGGAACTGCATAGCATAGTAAAACTGTATGTGAAATGTGAATATGGGTAAAATTGCATATATAAGACCATTTTTCTTTGAAGCTGAGCACACATATGTTAATAACACAAAATGTTAATATCAGACAAAAAATCCCATTATGCTAAGTGAAAGAAACCAGACACAAAGTCTATATATTATATGATTCCATTTATATAAAATGTATATATAAATCAATTTATAAAGATAACATTAGATTACTGGTTATGTAGGGCTGGGCACTGAATGCTAAGGGATGTGGAGTTTTTCTTTTTGGAGTAATGAAATTGTTCTAAATTTTTTTGTAGTGATGAATGCACAACATTGTACTAAAAATACTAAAATAATTAAATATTAAAATACTTAAATGCTAAAAGTCGTTGATTATACACATTGGATAGATTGTATGCTATGTGAATATATCTCAATAAAACTGCTAAATAAATAAATAAATAAATGTGCAAGAATAGCCAGAAATAGCAGTTTCATACAGCAGGGGAAACAGAGAGAGAAAGAGAGGTGAAGAATTTTCTTGTTTTTTGGTTTGTTTTTCTCTTTTTAGTTTATTATTGAAATAATGAAAATGCTCTAATAATGATTGAAGCAATGAATGCACAACTATGTGATTATACCAAATACCACTGATTATACACTTTGAATGAATTGTTTGCTTTATTAATAAAATTATTAACAAAATTGATTTTTTTAAAAAAGCCTATGAACCCTCATGCTGTGTTTGGATTTGTTTTCATGTAGACCATGTTATGTTCATGGTCAACAACAAAAGAACTTTGTCTACAACAGTGGTCTCAGTAGTTATGATTAAGTATCACTGTCCTTCTCGGTATAAGCAGTAGGCTTTAAGGCATTAGATATCATCAATGAATACAATAATTATTAATACATTTTTTATATATGTGCTATGGTAGTTAAGAGGATGCAGAATTTAGACTGGCTCAACTCTCCCATTTCTGACATTTATTAGCATGAGATTTGAGGAAAGTTACTTAATCCATATATCTAGATTTCCTCCTCTACCTCATAAGGATAAGAGTTGTGAGGTTTAAATGTACTGATAATTATAAATCATATAGAAAAATACCTGGCACATAGTAGGCACTCAATAAATGTTCACTATTATTTTGGCTATGTATTATTCCATTGGTTTATATACATTGCCTACACATCTGTCTCCCTGTTTTAACTCCCTAACCAGATTGTAGATCTTTATTTTAAACATCTTAGAAAACAAAGCAAAAAACTCTGAGTTAAACAACGGGCCTTGCATGTGTTAGGTGCTAGGTAAGTATTTGTTGATGGATCTTTAAATGAATACAAAACAGAGAAATGTTTGGAGAAAAATAAAGAAGGAACTATTTTCAAAATGACCTATTTGATATAGCAATAAAAATAATCCTATATTTCATCAAACTGTCTGTAGAGACATTTTCAGCCACAACTTTGTCTCAAGAGGAATTTTTTTCTTTCTCAGTGTATTTGTCTATCAGCAATGAATGTCAGCTACAGTCCTCTCTTAATAACTTTAATAATAACTTTAAAGCAGAACTAAAAAGGAAGACAAATTAGTTTCACAAAGAAAATGTACTCACCAGGTAATCTCTCATGGAACATACCAGCTTTGCTAACAACAAGTGTAGGGCTGAATGCTTAAAGAATAATTCTGAATTCTGGTTTTTGAGAACCTTGTTTTAAAGATCATCCATGGGGTAACATTTCATTGAATAAAATATTGACTAATAACAAAACCTAGAAAGCAAAACACAAGTAATACTTGTCTGTCCTAAACTCCAAAAAGATGATCAAATTTGAATTTTCCCAAATTGAAAAAGTTACACAAGTGTATTTATCACAATCTCCATCAATTGTCTTGGTTATGGAAAGAATCCCATTCTTCTTTCTAAATGATGTGATACCTTAATAAGTGAAGATGATTGGACCACAATTTTGGAGTGCCATGAAAAGTAGAATGTCAATGACAATGAACTCATTTTTTTTTTCTCTCAGCAATGTCCTCTTTTTGAACAAAAGCATATGGTTCATTGGTAAATAACTGCCTCATTTTTGGTATTTCATAATAACAATAAAATGATAGCTTATGTTAACTATGCATTTTCTCATTTAACACTCAAAACCCATTGGAGGGAGTGGATGTGGCTCAAGCAGTTGAACACCTGCCTTCCACATGGGAGGTCCCAGATTCAGCTCCCAGTGCCTCTTGAAAAAAAAAAAAAAAAAACAAGCAAAACAAATGAAAAAACCAAGTCAGGGAAGCTGATGTGGCTCAGTGGTTGAGCACCAGCTTCCCACAGAGAGGTCCTGGATTCAATTCTTGGCCCCCAGTACCTCAAAAAAAGAAGAAAGAAAAGAAAATCAGAACCCCATGGAGTAGGGTACTTCCAGGGAAGATAGCAGAGTAGGGAGCTCCAGGACTCAGATCTTCCACCAAAACATCTATAAAACAGGCAGGAACTGTCTGAAACCACTATTTTGAAACTCTGGGGACCAGAAGTACACTGTACAGCATTTAGGGAAGACTGGGAAGTAAAAGCTAACAAATTACAGTGAAAAAAAAAACAGTAAAAATTGCTCTTTCCTGCTGTGGCTACCAGCATCCATTCCCAACCCTCACAACAGGCTGCTGTGGGGTCCAGTCCCTGGATAGGTTGCTGGTGACAGAACGGGACTTAAAAATCCTCTTTCCCAAGAACAGGGGTATGCACAGCGATCACTTATCATGGCTTTTAATTAGAAAATTCAGATCACTGGGGGTCCAGCTCTGAGGGCAGCTATTGCTTCAACCAACCCAGGACAAAGGTGGCCACAGCCATTGTTTCACCCTTTCAGGACAGGGGTGGAGGCTGTGGAGATTTAATGATGCAGCACTTCCTCTGGGTTGCAGAGGACAGTTAGCTGATGGGCTGATTTGCTGGGCAGGCCAGGAAAGTTCAGCTTTGGGAAGCCATCAAAGAAGCTCTTAGTGCCCTTCCTGGACCCCTCCCCAGGGTACTTTGGAGCTCATCTGCGTCCCCTTTGTGGGGCCCTGGCCCTGTTCAGGTTGGAAAAGACTGACCTTAAAATGTCCTCTCTGGGATGCCCCTCCTCCTAGAATTTGTCCTCCAGGCAAAAGCAGCTTGAGACAATGAAAAAAGTGTAAAAACTATAGAGGCAGAAAGTCTGGGACAAAGACCTGCCAACTTCAAACACCTGGGGGAGGGAGGTCTGTCCCTTTGGAATCAAAGGGTACAACAAAGCTCCTGTAAACAGGCAAACTCCAAAACAACTAACGAGCAAATGCCAAGAACAAGACAGAGGCACAATAAGACATGGAGAACCTTGCACTTTGCATTCACTTTGGGCAGACCTATCTGATAGTATGGCCGAAGCTCAACAAAATCTCTGTCTTATCACCTAGTTATAAAACCAGAGAATAGACATCTTAGGAAATAAAGCCCAGAGTTAACATCACAGTGTGAAACAAAAGTATACAAGACAAACAAAGAAATAGGAAATGATGGTCCATCCAAAGGAATAGGATGAAAATACAGAAAACACCAAGGACGAAGATGGATATGTGGACATACCAAACGAATCCTTTTTTAAAAATGATCCTGAAAATGCTCAAGGAGAGTGACATCATCAACATGGAGATGTAAGACATCCCCTATAGAAAACTCCCAAGAGATTCAGTGATTTCCACTTGCTTAACTCTGGAAGTCAGTAGAGACTGAAGAAGGGCTTCACAAATGTAGAATTGAAGAAAAGGAAAAATATTAGGTGGGAAATTTCTGTCCCAGACCCATAGGTCCACTTCCTTCCACCTCACTCAGTCATGGGCAGCTTGGGAGTTGCTCAGAGTCTGTGACCCCATCCATCACACCAGAGGCATAGACTGTAGAGCCACTTATACCAGTGAGTTAGAACCCCACACATATCCAGGCTTAGGGACTCAAGTCCTCAGAGACCCGAGGTGGAACACAAGCTGCTGAGGAGTGCTGCTTACAAAAGGTCACCCTGTTGGAGGATAGGAGAAGAAAGAGAGATTGGTAGAAAGTCTGGCAAGTGCTGCACTCACTCAACCCAATTTCTGTTGTCCAGACCACCTAAACTCAAATAGACTTTTCTGGAGTGACCCATCTTTCTGGATTGAATCAAGCTGGCTCCCCAGGGCAGGATACCCTAATGGGGAAGATACTGGGGGCAGAAAAGTCTCATAGGGAAAAAAATAAGGGAAGGTAAACTGAACTGCTGTAAGGTAGAAGGGTTCCACAACTGAAAAGTATAAGGAAAATAGGGTAGTGGGTGAGGGAGAGAATTCAAACAAATCATAGGATCTGAAGAGAAAATTCTTCACAAAAGCAAACAGCTTTTCTGGAATCAAGATTCCCAGAGAAGGAACAGAGTAAAGGAATTTTTCTCATGGAAGTGAAACAATTACACAAAAAAGTGCAATTTTAAAAATTGTACCACATATCCAAGACAAGAATCAGATGAAGAGATGAGAAAATCTGAACAGTTAAGGACAGGCTATTTTAAAGGTCTAGAATAAGTTGGACCAAGCATCAAAGAAGAGCTTAACACAAAGCCAATGAACTATAAAACACTAAACAAGAGGAAGAAACTGATCTTCAGAGTTAACTCATTAAGATAATCAGATGCTTAGACATCAGCAAAAAATTACAAGCCATACCAAAAAAAAAAAAAACAGGGAACAAATTTAAACTTCAGAGGAGACACCAAATTTGGAAAAACTAATCAAGGAAGTTCAAACAAATTTCCTAAATCGATTCAAGGAGATGTAGGAAAATATGCATAAAGAGATAAAGGATACTAAGAAAGACAATGTGAGGACATAAAGAATAATTTGAAAGTATAAAAAGAAATAACAAAAATTATGGGGATGAAAGGCATAATAGTAGAGCTTAAAAATACACTAGAGGCATACAACAGCAGATTTGAAGAGGCAGAAGAAAGAATCAGCAAACTGGAAGACAGGACTTTCAAAATCATACAGTCAGAAGAACAGATACAGAAAATAATAGAAAAAAAATTGAGCACTTTTCAGGGGTTTGAGTGACTGCTTGTAGTGCACAAACATGTGTCATGGTTGTCTCAGAAGAAGAGAAAGGAAAAGGGACAGAAAGAATATATGAGGAAATAATGGTTGAAAGCTTCCCAACACTTACAAAAGACATAATTATACATGTCCAAGAAACACAGAGTACTCCAAACAGAATAAATCCTAATAGACATACTCCAAGACACATACTAATCAGAATGTTAAATGCCAGAGATAAAGATAGAATTCTGAAAGCAGAAAGAGAGAAGTGATTTGTCACATACAAGGGATCCTCAATAAAACTAAGTGCCAATTTCTCATCAGAAACCATGGAAGTAAGAAGGCAGTGTATGAAATATTTAAGGTACTGAAAGAGAAAACTGCCAGCCAAGAATTCTTTATCCAGCAAAACTGACCTTCAAAAATGAAAGAGAGTTTAAAATAATCACAAATAAACAGAAACTAAGAGAGTTCATCAACAAGAGACCTGCCCTACAAGAATTATGAAAGGGAGTTCTGCAGGTTGAAAGGAAAAGACAGGAGAGCTTGGAACAGTGTGAAAAAATAAAGATTATCAGTAAGAGTAAATACAAAACCCAATAGTACTGTACCATCAATATATGACAGTGGCAGTTTGAGATTATTTATGAATTCCAAAAAGAGAGATTATGTTTGTAAAATGGTCTTTTCCTCTGGGTGTGATACCATTTGATTGAATTAGATTCAACTGAGATGTCTTTGATTAAATTATGTTAAAATTAGGGCTTTGATTTTACCACATCAGTAGGGTGTAATAGGGTTAAGTCCCCTCCCCCTTAGTGGGCTGATATAAATGGACACTCACTTAAGAACACACAAAAGAAGATACACGGAAAAGAAAGAGAACTCCATAGACATAGCAGAGAAGAGAACTTTGATCCAGAGGCCCTGGGAAAAGAAATGAGCCATTTGCCTGATAGCTTGCAGGTGAATTGAAAAGAGCAGCTGAGCTGAGGAACCTCGGAAAGAAACAGACCCTATGCCAGCCTGTAGCTGAGAGAGAGGAAGTCTGAACCCTTGGCATGACAACTGACTTTGTGAGAAAAGCAACCTTGAGTTGGACTCTTTAGGGCTTTGTAATTGTAAGTTTTTACCTCAAACAATAACCCTTTATAAAAACCAACAGATTTCTGGTACTTTGCATCAGCATCTCTTTGGCTAACCAATACAATGATTCTACTCTTTAATTACTATAAGAGTCGAAATACAATTGAAGAAGAAAAAGATATATTTTTTGATAATGGGCATGCAAAATATAAAGTGGTAAAGTGGGACAAAAACAAAATAAAGGGGAAACAGAGGGCTATAGGAGCAGAGAATGTATATGCTATTTGAGCTAAGTTGATATATTTTCAAATCAATAAGTACAATAGATGTAGGTTGTATAATAAAAATCCCAGGGTAACCACAAAGTATTTTTAAAATATACAGAAACAGAAATGAGGAAGGGATCAGTCAGATATATCACAAAAGATCAACTAAACAGAAAAGGAGTTTGCAGTAAAATAAAAGAGGGATATACATACATGTATGTATGTATGTATATATATATGAAATATGAAAACCAAAGGACAAAATGGCTAAATTACTACCTTTATAGTAATAACACTGAATGTTGATGGATTAAATTCCCCAATCAAGAAACACAGAGTGGCAGAATTGATTAAGAAAAAGCATGATTCAAGTATATGTTGTTTACAAGAGACTCACTTTAGACTCAAAGACAGAAATAGATTGAAAGTGAAAAGTTGGAAAAAGATATCCCATGCAAATAGTGACCAAAAAATGAGCTGGGGTAGCTATACTACCCAAAATAACAGACAAAATAGACTTTATATCAAAAGCTGTTATAAGAGACAAAGAAGGACACTACATATTAATAAAAGGGACAATCCACCAAGAAGAAATAACAATATAAATATTTATATATCTAACCATAGTGCCCCAAAATTACATGAGGCAAACACTGAAGGGAGAAATAGACACCTCTACAATAATAGTTGGAGGATTCAATACACCAGCCTCATCAATAGATAGAAAATCTACACAGAAGATCAATAAAGAAACAGAGAATTTGAATAATTTGATAAATGAACTAGACCTAATTTAGACATATATAGAACACTGCAGCCACAAACTGCAAGATATACATTCTTCTCAAGTGCACATGGAGAATTCTCCAGGATAGATGACACGTTAGGTCACAAAACAATTCAATAAATTTAAAGAGATTGAAATTTATAAGTATCTTCTCTGAGCATAATGGAATGAAGCAGGCAGAGAACTGGAAAATCCATAAATATATGGAACTTAAATAACATACTCTTAAACAATCAGTTGGTCAAAGAAGAAATTGCAAGGGAAATTAAAGAATGGAAATAAAAACACAGTATATAAAAATTTACAGGATGAAGCAAAGGTAGTGCTAAGAGGGAAATTTATAGCCCTAAATGCTTACATTAAAAATAAAACAAGAGTTAAAATCAAAACCTAACTGTTGAGATGATGATATTATCTGGTGTGGTCATCCCATCTTGTCCTGTTTTAAGGATATAGGTGAATGAGGCAGATTTGTCCCCACAGATTGCACTGATTGGTGAGAAGCCTCATGTTCAGACCCAATACTGCCCAGTAACCATAGCTGCTTTCTAGTCACTATTTTAATATGGTTCTTTCCTAGTTTGCTTCCCCCAACCTCAAACAGTTTTAAAAGTTTTTAATAATTAAGTTAGCTCAGTCAAATGGTCAAGAGTCCTCAATAAGTGAAAGAAAAGTGTAACTGAACAAGGTTGTTCACTGGGGTAAATATTTTCCTCAATGTCACATGAGAACAGTGAACTGTTCTGGTTTAAAATACTTTTCTGGCCTAGTGACCTTTGCATGCTTAAATTTTTGCACATGAAGCATCATTCACCTAAATCTACCTGTCTACTTGCATTTTGTAACAGAAGTAAAGGCATTCTGATGTCCTTCTTTAACCCTTATTTACTTTTTAAAGGATGAACTAGCTGTCTTAAGGGAGAATAATGTTGTAATTTTTACTTATTAAATTTTCGTTATTAAGTTGTTTTTTTTTTAAATAGAAAACCTAACTGCACACTTGGAAGAATTAGAAAAAGAACAGCAAATTAATCCCAAAGCCAGCAGAAGGAAATAAATAGCAAAGATTAGAGAAGAAGTAAATAAAATTGAGAATAAAAACCAATAGAGAAAATTAACAAAACCAAAAGTTAGTTCTTTGAAAAAATCAATAAAATTGGCAAACCCTTAGCTAGACTGGCAAAGAAAAAGAGAGAGAAGGCACAAATAAACAAAATCAGAAATGAGAGAGGGGACATTACTACTGGCCCCACAGAAATAAAAAGGATTATAAGCGAATATTATGAACTGTATGCCAGGAAATTAGAAAACCTAGATGAAATGGACAAATTCCTAGAAATACATGACCAATATACACTGACTCTAGAATAAATAGAAGACTATTTTTGATGACTTGCATAAACAAAAACCTGCAAACAAAGAAAATTCCAGGACCAGGTAGCTTCACGGGGAATTTTACCAATCATTCCAAGAATTAATTCCAATCCTGCTGAAACACTTCCAAAAAATTGAACAGAAGAGAACACTACTTAACTCATTCTATGAAGCCAACATCACCCTAATACCAAATAAAGATGCTACAAAAAAAAAAGAAACGTACAGACCAATCTCTATAATGAATATAGATGCAAAAATCCTCAACAAAATACTTGAAAATTGAATCCAAGATCACGTTAAAATAATTATACACCATGATCA
Source organism: Tolypeutes matacus (assembly GCA_026826555.1). Classification (NCBI taxonomy): domain Eukaryota; kingdom Metazoa; phylum Chordata; class Mammalia; order Cingulata; family Chlamyphoridae; genus Tolypeutes; species Tolypeutes matacus. Next base: position 3,707,738 of record JAKSZT010026914.1, on the reverse strand, counting down.
AGTAGGTTTTATCCCAGGCATATAAGGATGGTTCAACACAAGAAAATGAATTAATATAATATATTACATTAACAAATCAAGAGAGAAAACACATGATCATTTCTATTGAAGCAGAAAGGGCATTTGACAAAATCCAGCATTCTTTCTTGATAAAAACACTTTGAAAGATAGGAAAAGAAAGAAATTTCCTCAACATGATAAAGGGCATATATGAAAAACCCACAGCTAACATCCTACTCAATGGTGAAAGACTGAAAACATTCTAAGATCTGGAACAAGACAAGGATACCCACTGTCACTACTGTTAAACATTGTACTGGAAGTTCTAGGCAGAGCAGTTAGAGAAGGAATAGAAATAAATGACACCCAAATTGGAAAAAAAGAAGTAACACTTTCACTATTTGCAGATGATATGATCCTATATGTAGAAAGTCCCAAAATACCTAAAATGGAACAAATTCAGCAAAGTTGCAGGATACAAGACCAACACTTAAAAATCAGTAGTGTTTTTAATCATAGTAATAAGCAATTTGAGGAGGAAATCAAGAAAAAATTCCATTTACAATAGCCACTAAAAGAATAAAATATCTAGGATATAAAGGACTTTTATATAGAAAACTAAAAATATTGCTAAAACAAATCAAAGAAGACCTAAATAAGTGGAAGGGCCATTCCATGTTCATGGATGGAAAAACTAAATATCATTAAGATGTCAATTCTACACAAAATGATTTACAAATTCAATGCAATCCCAATCAAAATTCCAACAGCCTTCTTTTCAGTAATGGAAAGGCCAATTATCCAATTTATTTGAAAGGGTTTGTGGCCCACAATAGCTAAAAAAATTTGAAAAAGAGAAATGAGTTTGGAGGACACACACCTCCTGACTTTAAAACATATTACAAAGCCACAGTTGTCAACACAGCATGATATTGCCACAAGGATAGACATTAACCAATAGAATTGAATTGAGAGTTCAGAAATAGATCCTCACATCTAAGGCCACCTGTTTTTTGACAAGGCTGCCAAGTCCACACAATTAGGAAAGAGTAGTCTCTTCAGTAAATTGTGCTAGGAGAATTGGATATGCATCAGCAAAAGAATGAACGAAGACCCCTATCTCACACCACATACAAACATTAACTCAAAATGGATCAAGTCCTAAATATAAGAATCAGGCCTATAAATCTCCTAGAAGAAGATGTAAGGATGCACATTCAAGATCTTGTGCTAGGCAATGTTTTCTTAGACTTTACACCCAGGGCACAAGCAGTGAAAGAAAAAATAGATAAATGGGACCTCCTCAAAATTAAAAAAACTTTTGTGCATCAACAGACTTTGTCAAGAAAGATAATCAATGTGAAAAAATATTTAGAACCCAGATATATGATAAGATTTTAATATCAAGAATAAAGAAATTCTACATCTCAACAATAAAAAGACAAACAACCCAATTTAAAAATGGGCAAAAGACATGAACATACACTTCTCCAAAGAGGATGCACAAATGGTTTAAAGGCACATGAAAAGATGATCAACATCACTAGCATTAGAGAAATGCCAAATCAAAATCACAATAAGTTGTCATTCCATGCCTATGAGAATGGCTACTATTAATAAAACAGAAAACTACAAGTGTTGGAGAAGATGTGGAGAAATAGGAGCACTCATTCTTTGCTGGTGGGAATGTAAAATGGTACATCCACCTTGGAATACAGTTTGGCAATTCTTTAGGAAGCTAAGTATAGAATTACCATATGACCCAGCAATTTGGCTACTAAGTATAAAACCAAAAGAATTGAAAGCAGGGATCTGAACAGATATTTGCACACCAAAGTTCACAGCAGTATTATTCATAATTGCAAAAAGATGGAAGCAATGCAAGTGTCCATCAAACAATGAATGGATAAACAAAATGTGGTATACACTTAAGATGGAATATTATTTAGCCATACAAAGGAATGAAGCCCTGATACGTGTGACAACACTAATGAACCTTCAAGATATCATGTTGAGTGAAATAAGTCAGACACCAAAGGACAAATATTGTATGATCTAACTGATTTGAAACAAGTAGAATAAGCAAACGCATAGTATCAAAATCTAGAACATGGATTACTGGGGGATGATGTGGGCTTAGGGAATGGGAAGTTAAGGTTTAAAATGTACAGTGTTCCTACTTAGAATGATGGAAATGTTTTGGTAATGGATGTGGTGATGGTAACACAACATTGTGAATGCAATTTAGAGCACTGAAATATATATGTGAATATGATTAAAAGGGGAAATGTTAGATTTTATGTATGATAACAGAACAAAACTTTTATAAATCCCTACATAAGTGAGTGATCCCTAAATTATACCATGGGCTTTAATTAATAGTACAATTATAAAAATGTGCTACCATCAATTGTAACAAATATTCCACACCAATGCAAAGTGTTGGCAGTTGGGTGATATATGAGAATCATGTGTCTTATGCATGATTGCTCTATTAACCCACAACTTCTGTAATAAAGAAAAAATAAATTTAAAAATCCCTATGGGGTAGATATTATTATTATATTTATTTTACAAATAGAACACTGAAGTTTAAGGAAGAAAAAAATTTATACAAGCTCTAGTTACCCAGATGAAGCAGGGCTTGGATCTGTCTAGACAGAGCAAAGAAGGAATTCAGCCAAGTGTCAAGGTACAGATTCTTCTGGCTGCCTGGACTTCACAGCAAACTCACAATAGCCTTAGCTCTCCATTCCATTTTGTCTCTTCTTCCACCTCTAATCAACATCTCTCTATGCTATGTCCGTTTGCCCAAAAGCTTGATTACTGGTGTGACAATGAATTAATCACTGCAATTTAACCCAACTAAAATGTTAGCCAGTAAATTTTCAGCTTTCCACAAAAATACACTGCTATACATTCAGGTTCATTGCATGAGAACCCGTAAGTAGTTCCATGTGAATCTCAGGAATCAGTACTAGAGGGAGAAATGTGGTTTGTCAGACAGAGGAGTCGCCCTTCACCATCCAACAGAAACATATAGGAAGTATTTTTTCTTCCTATAAATGGTCCACCTTGAGTTTTAAAGATGTTGCTACACAATCTGGATACCAATTTTCTATACCTGCCTCTTCATATAAGGAAAACAATATGAATGCTGGCTCCACTGAAATTGCAGGGAATTATAGAAAGGCAGGAAAACTCAAGCAGAATGTCATATGATATGAATCTAATTGGCTATACTATTGCCCATAAGATGTTTATTAAAAGAAAGGGGAAAGGGATGAAATTCCAAACTATGTGTGAAAAATGCTACTTGGTGTGGTCTCCTGTGGTCTCCACATATATAAAGGCTCTAATAAGTCCAGCAGTAAACGAACACATTAATCTTTGTCTGAGCCAGTGTTACAAAATGTAACATTTATTAGCATTCTTAGAAATTGGGGTAACATGCTCTGAGAAATGTTAATGTAAGCACTGAATTAGGGAGGGACAATAAAGGAAAATAATGATGGTTGGATTCCGATCACAAAGTGCAAGTAGCTCCCATTTGGAACCTGAATTGAGTAGAGTGAAGCTAGTATGCATCAGGATGATGTTTTAATCATTGTAGGCCAACTGCTTTAAGCAAACATCCCCAAAGTTTCAATGACTTAACATAAAAGAAGTTAACTTGTCACGTATGTGATCATTCAATATGGTGATTGAGGAACCCATGCTTTTTCCACCTTGTGCCTCTGATAGCCCCTAGGGATCTTAAATCCTCTGCTGGATTCTCAGTATCAGAAAGGGAAAGAGAAATAATAAAGGGGCTCACAGGAGGTGTTCTCATACAAACTTGGGTGTAGTATACATCACTTTGGCTCACTTTCTATTACCTATACCTCAGTCATGGGCCACATTTAGCTACAAAGGAATCTGAGAAAAGTAGCTTAGCTGTGTGCCTCCCAAAAAAGAGAACACAACCTATGAAGTCACTCTTTGCCACGGATGGAATTAGAATCTCAAGTGAAGTCATAGAAAAGCTTGGAGAAAATCTTGGCCCCAGAATTCAGGTTTTTCCTTCAAATTGTCAAACAAACTGCCCATGGAGATGAGAGTTTATAATTTCACCCTTGAATTTAGAATTCGGGGTTAACGAGTAGCAATCTTATTCTCTGCCTGCCTCAAAAAGACACTGACGGGGAGCAGATGTGGCTGAGGTGAGCACTTGCCTCTCACATGGGAGGTTCTGGGTTTGGTTCCTGGTGCCTCCTAAAGAAAACAACAACAACAACAAAAAAAAAAAAAAAAAAAAGCAGATAATGAGAAAAAAGCCAAAAAAAAAAAAAAAAAAAAAACAATGAGCAGACAACAAGTAGAAGAGAGCAAACAATGAGCAAAAAAAAAACCAACCAGCAAACAGACGAGGGAGCCATCTTAGGGGGGCGTGGTGGGAAGAACCTGTGCTTCCTAAATTGAGGAATGAGAGAGCATGATCTCCTTGTAGAAGATTATACAATGAAGATCCATAGGCATTTAAGACCCCAGTCCCTATAAAACAATGCTTTTTTGGTCAAAACCATTAATAGGAAGAATATGAGCATATCATTTCATCAGCTCTTTTTTCCTTCCTTGTCAAGGGTCTTACTAAATGTGCCAAGAACATTTTATTCACATAGGAGGTTAGGAAAGATGTTATATAAATGGACCTTTAAGTGACTGATGAATCACACTGATGCCTTACATTAATTTGAGCATTTGTCATGTGTCCAAGTCACAGTGTCTTCACTGAGATGGGTATGTACACACAGTTGTTATATGACTGACCACCACAAAATGAGGAGCTTATGAAGGAATTATCCATTAATATGAATAGATACTAGTTCATATGCACCACACATGGCCTGACATGGCAAGGGACTAAGTGTTGAAACAGTCTTATTCATTAAATATAAATTCAAGGTATCATAAGAGCAACTCACTTGCTAGAAGTACCAGGAACACAGTGGTTAGTGGGTATATAACTATTGACTTCACAGAGAGGAAAAAACCAAGATTTGGAATAAGCTTTCTCTAGAAAGTTGCCACTGGGGATAAAATCCTACTGGAACATGCTCCAGCCACTGCTCCAAAGCCCTGGGGTGGAGATAGTATCATTCTCGCATTATAGATAAGGGTATTGAGAGGTTAAGAGGCTTGTCCAAGGGCAAGAATACAGGCTTTAAACCTCTCTTTCTGATTGCAAAGGCTCCTTTCTGCCCACTGCATCACTCAGTCTATCTCCTTTAAACTGACTGAAAATTATTCATGGTGATATGTCCTAATTTCTGAACCACTTCCAACCAGATATCATTTCCTGAAATATATCCATGAAAAGCTATTATATTTTTCTATCTCAAAGGGTACTTTCTCCTAAGATATCACATTTCTTTTTGCTAAAGTGACAGAGAATGTGTATCCAAGCCTTACCATTTTACTTTGTTTAAAGTAGCTTCCAAAGCTGAATTTTCTGAGGATGTATAAAAAAGTCTCCCTGTTTTCTAAGTTGTGACTATGTCATGGAGAATGAGATTAAGATAATCATATCTAACATCTAAATAGCTAGTTGAAAATGAATCTGTCATATGCCGCACGTGCCTCATATATAGGAAATATAAGCAAACAATAAATATGTATTGAATGAAAAACAACTAAGAACTTCATATGGCATTTGGGAAGTACCTGGGAAAAATAGCAAAAATATTGCCATTGTTTGATTCACTATAAATTTTCCGGCTGAGTAGTATCAAATAAGAATCAGGAGGAAAATCATTGGCCTTAACACAATTAAACAACAACCTGGTTTAATAACAAATAGTAGTTTTCTCTAGTGGTATAAAAATTGTGATCACAAAATAATGAGACATATTTTGAATTAACATTCCAAAATCTATTTACCAAAATAAATACTATCCTTAACTTAGGTATATTAAGAGGCTATAATATTCAAACAATGATGCCATTTCTTTCAAACATTTTGAGCTTACCTCAACTAAACTGAATTCAGAGAGGCAGGGATTGACAGAAACTCTGGTAGAAGTGACTTCCAGGGGATCAAAATCCTACCTAAACCTCTAGGGAAGTGACACAGAGCCAATCACTGAAGTTGGATCCTCACAGGGAAATTTTAACAGTTGGAGAACGGGAGGAGCAGACTCCAGCTAACTTGACTACCATGACAAACATGAAAAAGAAATGCTTAAGAACATAGTTGAGACTATCCTTGCCAAATAGCTGCTCCTGATTATTGCTTCTTCCTCATTCTTTACAGGGATAAAAATGGTCCTGTGATCTACCAAAATAAAACCACAGCATATATAACCTGTTCATTCACCTAACAGCTGGGCCTTAAATATTCAAAAGGTTATCCATATAATCTTTTAAAAATGTATCACAATTCCTAATATTGTAAAATGCAGAAATTTTCTTTTACTGAGAAGAATGAATAAACAGTTTAGGAAAAAAAACTCAGTAGGTCAAAAGGAGGATGTGCACACACATATACATACATATAAATATAAAAGTATCTGTTAAATTTCTCTAAAAAACAAATTTGCTGCAAGAAATGAGAGAAAAATTTATTTATCTCTTGCAACAGTATCAATGAAATTCAGAAACATATTGAGTCTAAGAAATGGAAGCAACATGAGAAGAAAAAATATTACTTTTGTATTTCAAAATTATATGACTATACTCATGAAAATTATGATGGAAAAGAACAGAGAATTGCAAGTTGCAGAAGACAGAATTAGAAGACCAAGTTTTCTCCATTAATTCAGAAAAGTTGTAGATAGCGATAAAATGAGCAAAAAAAAAAAAGGAGGAATAAATGACACTTCAGGAAATATAGTACACAAATCTGTAAGAAGAGATAAATGGGTGAAAACAGCAACCAAAGAAGTAACAGAGGAAAAGGCTCTTGAGCTGAAGGAAAGGTCAATTCTTTAGATCATAAGTGCTTATACCAAGTATTAAGTAAAATTTATTAAAATACACAATCATCAGGACTCTAAATGTATTCTATATATATTTCATATACAAAGAAAAGTTATTATGAAGAGCTAGAGGATGAAAACATTTTGGACATGAAGGGGGCAAAAACTTATTGATATGAAACTCTCCTCCTCAACATAAAATGACAGAAGATAAAACTCTACAAAATTTTGAGACTGAAGAGTGTAATCCAAGATTTCTCTATTCAGTCAAGTCACTTAGATATGTGGGCAGCAGAAAGACTTTCTCAGATGTGCAAATATTGTACTTAGAATTCCATAAGCATACATTCCTCTTAAAGAGGAGAAGAGGATTCAAAACACTAGTTAACAGATAATGAATCCCAGTGGGTTCTGTGTAATATTTTGGGTAATCTAAGCACCTCTTAAAATATATGTATATATAACATTTTTGTAAGCAAATACACATATATGCATATATAAAAAAAATAAAAAATAAAAAAAAATAAATTGACTTTAAGTGAAAGGAATAGAAAAAAAGAGAGAAAGAGAGGGAAAAAATGATGAATTAAAGCAGTTAATATTTAAATTTCATCAAATATAAGGTGTTCTTATACTAGTGCTTTCTTGATTTCACCAGAACATATCAATGAAACTTCTCACATAACTTTGTCATAACTACCACATAGATTTCAAGAATTATTGATTCTAATATTATGATTTCAAAGATGTTACAATGTGAAGAAAGTACATCTTCAAAATGATTAAATAGGGTCACTAATTTCTAAATAAAATAATTTTATTATAAGAGAACCAATTATCTCATACGGTTGATATAATAAATAAATATAAAAAAATAACATTGAAATAGAAAAAGCATTGTAAAAAAACTAAAAGGCTTGAGAGAGAATTGAGGAAGATATAAAAGTATTTTAAATTTCACATCTTGCATAGGAATAAAAATACTCTTTTGGCATTTATATTATTTTTAAATAAAAAGAGAAAATATAACATTCATCCACTCTGGAAACAACATAATAAACAAATACAATAAGATCAATAGAGAAATGATAGGAAACAAATACAAAATAGCAAGGAATTAGTTTTCCACAAATATTTAAAATTAAAATTTAATAAATAACAAAAATGCCAGATTTCAAAATAAATATTAATGGGATAAATTATTTCATTAACTGATAAAAATTCCACTCTGTGTTGAAAAACAAAATCCAGTTATATATTATTTATAAAAGATACACTTCAAATTCAATTTAAAGAAAGTTCAGGAAAAGTTAAACAAACAAACAAAAAAAAAAGCAAAGATGTTCTTAAGAGCCTTAAAACTCAGGAAAATGTCACCAGACCACACAATTAGAAAAAAATTATAGAAGATAAAAAGCAAATGACATGATATTGAGAAAGAAAACAGAACAAAGAAATCTGAATTCCAATATGCAAAAGAGGTCATCCTCACAAGAAAGAAACAATTTTTTCCATGAAGCTTTTGAGAAGCTGCAATCAAAACGTCAAGTGCAGGAAGAAAAAAATCAGATAGATTTTAGAATTATTATAGAATTTATAAAGCAGCTAAGCCAGTCATGCTGCTCCTGGTATTCAAGGAGGCTCGTGCATTCACTCCAAAGTAAAGCCATGAGAACTTAGATCTAGAAACGATGGGAATCTGCTTGCAGAACAGTAAGTTTTCAGTCAGAGAAACAGTGTGACAATTATGAGAATTGCTGGGTAAGTGGAGATCCAGACGGGCAAGATAAAGGATCAGAGAGGAATCACTGACCTGCTAATGCTCTTATGCAGGTAGACAAGTTGGAAACTACAGGGAAGTCTGAAAAGTTAAATATATGTAGCTACAAGTGAGACTGCAAATGGAACTCCTAGAGTGGGCTGTAAAAAGTTGTTGCCTCTGTGGTTAATACCTTCACAAGTTTGTAGCCAAACACCTGGTGATGGGCTGAGGCTTCTTGGTCAGAAAGACCAGCACTTTGGTATAAAAGCTGAACGCCAAGCAAAAAAGAATAAGCACAATACATACTCAATGGGCAATTCTGCATCTGTTTTAACTTTAAATCCCTGCAAATACCTTAAGAGAGTAATGGCCACTACTTCTATTCCACCTCCCAAAATCTCATGCAAGTTCCTTTTTGACCAATCTAGCTCAGAAAAATACAAGGAAGGGGATTCTGGGAAATACAGTTTCCAGGATAATCAAGTTTATAAGAGAACAATAATAAGCTTCATTGGTTCTACAATAGGGAGATGGCAGGTCCTATATTGGGCATTGAATCTAGAGATAAAAGGAAAGTAGAAATTGAATAAATTTTGCAAATCTACAACTAGCAAAGAGAAAAAGGGCAAAACAAGTATGCCCAGGAGAAATTTACAATAAAGTACTTTCTATCCCCCAGACTAAAAGTGTCATTATTTGACAGTCTAGGACAGGGATTCTTAACAAGGGGTCCATGAGCTTGAATTAAAAGTCAAAAGAACATTATTCTTGTGGGGATGTGTTGGTGTGGGTGTGATATATTTATTAAATAATGCACAGTATAGTGTGGACTTAGTAAGGGGTCCGTGGTTTTCACCTGACTGGCAAAGGGGTCCATGGAACAAAAAAGGTTAAGAACCCCTGATCTAGGAAGATTATAACTTTTACTAATGTAAAACATCCCTCCTTGATATTGAAAAAGTCACAATCCAAAAAAGCAGATATAGAAGCTGTTAAGCTTTCTTCACCAAACAATAGGAAATGGAAATATATAAAGCAAAAACATTTAGAAATACTAGAATAAATGGCCAATTTCAAAAGTATTATAGGAGCCTTCAGTGTGCCTCTTTTGGAAATCATCAGCTCAAGGAAACAAAAAATAAATGATATAGAAAATTTGAAACACATCATTAGCAGTCTTGCTTTAATATCAATTATTTACAGAATTCTGTACTTAACAGAGCTTACAAATTCATGCTTAAAGTCTTATTTACATTTATAAAATTTGGCCATATGTTAGGTCATAAAAAAGTCAAGAAATATAAGAAAGCACAAATCAAACAAGCCATATCTTTAACAGGAAATAAAATAAGAAAATTCCAAAATGACCTTCCTATATGCACACATACATATAGCCACTTTGAAATTTAAAACATACTCTAAGTCTTGAGATAAATAAAAAATCAAAATTAAAATTATAAACTCTTTTAGAAATCAAAGCAAGAATACTGAATATCCAAAACCATAAGTACTCAAAATGCATTCAGATAAACTTATAGGTTGAAATATATATATTAAATGCATATATAAACAAGAATGATTAAAAATGAATGAACTAAAAAAATTGAGTTTAAATAAGTATAAAAAAGCAATAATTAAAAGTAAAAGTAGAATCAGATTAAGTTGAAAACAAAAAAAGTAGTCTTAACCAGTCAAACCAAAGCTGAATCCTTGTAAAGACCAACAAAATAGAAATGATGAGTTGGATCAGTAAAAAAGGAGAAAATAAGAAAATAATAATGAGAAAGGAAGCAAAACTAAAAATAAGGATGAGTTTTTTTGTTTTTTGTTTTTCTGTGTTTTTTGTGTGTGTGTTTGTTTAATTAGAAGAAAATCCTGTGTTCAACCATGGCCTCCTAGGTCTTGTGATGCAGATCGTAAATGTTAGCATGTGTCCATTAAATTGTTGTAATTCAGCCAAGTATGTATAATGCCTGATCATTATATAACTTGGGGACATTCCAGCCAAAGGGTGCTTATGGCATAGTAGAAAAGTGTACCTAGAATTTGTATTTATATTTACATGATCTGCCTTTTCAAAGGCCATTTTAGAATGATATAACTTAATTATAAATGAGTTTCTATGCAGCTATAATAAGAAGTGATGTATAACTCCATATAATACAATGGAGTGATCTCTATTTTTAAATGTCAAAAGTTAGGCGGAAGGCACTGAAGGATGAACAGTATATGACCTCACTGATCTGAACTGAGGAAAGTGAGCAGTCTCTGAGAACCATTGTCTGAAAGATAGGTTAACAAAGGAGAGTAAGAGAAGAGCAGGCTTTGAGCCATC
>JAKSZT010026914.1:3585960-3696285 GCA_026826555.1 Tolypeutes matacus | reverse complement strand
TCAGGACACACCACTCAGAACTGAGTGGGAGAGAGTGTGGTCTACAGTGTGAACTGTGGTCTATGGTTGATGGCAAGGCTCCAGGATGTGTAAGTTCATTGAGGTTGGTGGGCCACACTATGGGAGATGTTTGTGTTGGATGTGGTGGGAGGTGTGGGAGGTGGGCAACATGGGAATCCGAGTGGGTTCCGTATAATATTTTAGGTAATCTAAGTACCTCTTAAAATATATGTATATATATATATAAAAAATAACATTTTTGTAAGCAAATACACATATATGCATATATATTTATATATCATTTTACAAATGTTTGTATGTATTGTGAGAATTTTGATTTTTACCCATAATAAAAAAAAAAAAAAAAAAAAGTTAGGCGGAAAAATACTGAACTATATATATTGTCATGAAAGTAGATCTATGAGAAATTAATGAATGAGAAAAAAATTTAAGAAAAATTCATTTGGTAAGATTGTTTTTTTTCATTTCTAGAGTATCTATTTGTTCTTAAGTTATCAATTCTCTGGTGAAATTTACCATCTTTATATATTTTCTCCACCTTTATATTTTATTGAATGTATTAATCATATTAATTTAACATCTTTTTCAGCTAACTCCAGTATTTGGATTCTCTATGGAACTATCTAGTGTTCATAGTTTCTTTTGGTTTGGGTCACATGCTCTTGCTTTTTGGCATGTCTGATAATTTTTGAAATAATGCAAATTGTGTTTTAAAATTTGGAGAAGCCCCAGATGATGCTATCTTCCTACAGAGAGTGCTCACTCTCTGTCTGGTGCCCCAGTAGAGTAGTGGCTGGTCACTTTCATCTAGTCTGGGGCTATGCTGAGTTGAAGCTGAGATGGAGCCCTTGAACTGCTCATTCTACTTTTGTTAGATTCAGCCTCAACATTTAGCAAGTGTCATAAAAGAAAAATTTCCCATGTGCTTGAGAACCTCCCTATTCCCCAAGTCAATACCCTCCACCAATGTGCTAGAGACCCCCGTACATCTACATCAAAGCTCTGCTTGTTCATTTGGTTTAAAGTTAGCATTTTCAAAGGGATGATGCTTATTCAAATGCATAATATCACTAAAGTTATTTTTTAAATTAATTGCAAAATAGTTCACACAAAGTCACTGTTTTAGACTGATGGAAACTACTGTTTCCATATTTAGGTATGTGTTTGATTTTTGTGTGCTCTGCTGTTATATAGGTAACTATGTCCTCACCAAATGACTCTTACAGTATTAAAAAAAACAATTGATTCTTCGTTTAAAGGAGATTGTTCTAGAAAAATCTAGAATGCATTCACTTAACAGAAAGGTTATTCCATACCCTAATTATAATAAAACCTCAATTAGAATTTTTAGGAAATGGGAGACCTTCGGTAATTTCACTTCTCATTGAATAGGGTGTCTTGAAAATATTCTTGGGTTAAATTTCATTGTTGAGACTTTTTAAAAAATGTACTACTCCACCTTCCTAACTTATTACTCTGTGTAAAATGAAAATAATCAAATGTACCTTTGATCATTTAAGAGCCTGCAGCATTGACCTCATAGTAGGCATTCAGTAATGGTGGCTAGATGAATAATTGGTTGAATGGGTTGCTTTTCCAACCTTTGTTATATTTTTTTGAATAAAAATGTGAGATAAAGCAGCATTCAATGAAGCATTCCGTCTTGTTCCTTGAACATTTTTCTAAAAATTACTTTTTAAAAATAAGTCCCTGATATGAGCATGTTTCCTCACATTTTTTGCTCTTTCTCCTACAAGTTGAAAGCAGAGAATTCCAGTTAAAGTTAAATTCTAGGAATTCTGGATTTTCATTAAGAAGTGCTTAAAGTAGTTAACTTATTTTCCACATTTGAGTGTGAACCAATTAAATAATCCCAGCAGAGAATAATTATTTTCTTCAACTTTGAGTGCCTGACATAATGTGAAAGTGTGCTGTAAATTGTAATAATAGTATACAAAAAGGTTTTATTGATAATATTAAGAAAAATACCTAACTTTTATGAGGTATTTAATAAATTTTCAGGTATTGAGCTATGTCATTAATATATGTTATCTTGTCTAATCTTCAAAAGCACCCTCTAAGATAAATACTATTACTATCGCCATAAAGAACCGGGGGGTAAGACTAAAGTCCTGAGAGTCTCCAAACCGTGGATGTGAGGCTGTAGGAAATAAATGGTCAGTTTATTTAGTTTTTCTTTGTGTCCTCAGTGCTTCAAGGTCATTGCATATGAAAACTATTGAAAGAAGCCATTGCCTGATCTAAATAAACCCCTACACATAATACAACCACTAACTGTGAAACCACAAGATTAGGCGAATCAAAAACCCATTTATGAGACATTAACCCAAGCTTTCACTGTAAGTTTCTGGTAAAAATAACAACAAAAACAAACAAACAAACAAACAAAACAAACAAACAAACAAAAAAAAGGAAATCCACTTGGGATTTAGTACACTGTGATGAGTGTGTGTTTAGTTACATAGCTTCAAATGCCAAAACTAAAAATATAAGAAAGCAGAGGACATGTAAAACATTCCCAGCCAACAGCTTCTTGGCTGCTGACTGTAGGAAGAAAAGAACTCCTGGTGAAACAACTTGTTGTTCAACAAAATAGCTCTTGATTCTGTGAAGAGCAAAAATAACAACCTTTTTTTATTGTGATGCAATTGAGCCAATAAATGTATTTGGACAAGTTTTCTTCTCAGGGGAATTTCACTATCTTAAAAGTAAGAAGGGCTCCTCTGCCTAGAGGAGCTCACACCAAATATTGATGTGTATTTCCATCTTTCCCTCCCATTTCTCAGCAAGCTCTGTTCTTTCCCCTCGTTTCCCAATTAAATTCTTTTTACTGGCCTACCTAAAAAAAAAAAAAAAAATGGGAAGAAAAATAAGTAACTGAGTTTAACAAGCATCTCCACAATCTATGTTGATTTAACATTTGGAAATCTTGTTATATTTTGCTATTTCATCTACTTATTACCATTATATTAATTTTAGAGAAGGCTGTCATATTCTATTTTCACTCAATAAATCACAATGAAATGATTAAATATCTTATACTTAGCAATTAACAAATGACTTTGATCTTTTCCAAAATCATTCTGAAACTGCCAGTATAATGATAACACACACTTGACTGCTTTCAAATAGGAAAATTCTCTGAAAGAAAAAAGAGGGGGAGAGAGAAAAGAACTTCTGTTTTAAACTGAGAACTGGATTTCTGAGGGAACGGGAACAGTAATTTTCAAAGGCCTTGACTTCTTTGTCAGGTGGCATTATTGAAATCACTGACCTACAGTGATTTTCATTTCCTAAAAATGAAAGAGAGAAAAATAACACATTTTCTGACCATGGAATTAAGAGATTAGTTTGATAGCCTAGGCAGGCTGTATTCATATACTTTAGCCTGCTAAATAGCGAGATAAGACTGAATAAAGTGAGACATTTAATAATCTCAACTCCTTCAACTACCATATATGCATAAAGGTATTGCCTCCTTAGACAAATATTTCTAAGTGTGCCAGCGTGCCTGGCATTGTAAAGGTGATAAGAATGGCTGTGCTCATTTCCCAGTGGAAAATTCATTCTTGAAAGCCAGGTAGCTGCTTTGGAGTATCTTCCTCCAAATTCCAGGAAATTGTGCATTGATGTGGTTTCCTCAGTTGTTCAGTTTCCATCAAGTACTGTGTTCAGTACATTCATGGTTAAGAAGACATTGAATTTGATGCTAAACATATCCTGGGTATAAAATTTAATACCTATTTGACTATGGCCAAATTCCCTAACCTCTTTGAACCTCAGTTTCATCTTTGTAATGGGAACAGTAAACCTACTCTATAGAGGACAAAGATGTTGGGCAGCTAAGATATATATATAAAATAGTTGATACGATACATATTTTAAAATGACAGATAATATAATAGATATGATAGATTTAGACATCAATATAAGATAGGAATATCAAATACATTATGTAAGAGAGATACACACTTCTTTACACTTTGCTTTATTTCTATGACTTCCTGACATGTAGGGGATGCTCAATATGTATTCGATGAGGAGTCCTTTCGTTGATAGAGCATATCTCATGGATCAAATATGAGGCACCATCACTCTTATTCTCAACTACTTTTTTTTTTTCCATCCATGATATCAGCAGTTTTAATTTGCAGTCTGACTCTCTCTTTTTATTGATGTGGGGTAGCCTTAAATTTAAATGCAGACAATAAACTGTCACAACTAGATTTGGGATGCTATCAAGCTACCCTGATGCTGTTAAAATTAGCTTTCTGGAAAAATCCTAAAATGTAGGAAGAAATGAAATGAGAATGTGATGTGGAACCAAGACATACAATCCATGGGATAATGGACAAACCGTTTACTTCTCTGTGCCAGCTTTTTCATCTACAAAGTAGAGAGAATTGATTTCTAGGGTCCTCTCCTCTAAAATCCTCATGCCCTTGCTAGGGGTCCTGAATACCACTCAGCTCTCGTTCCCTTTAGAATTACAGCTTTTCCATCTAGTCTATGATGAATCTCAAATTAACTTTTGATGTTGGGTGAGGTAGAGATTAAGGTTAAAATTTTTTCCATGTGCTTACCCATTTGTTCCAACACCATTTATTAAAAGGATTTTCTTTTCCCCCAATTGAATTGTCTTGGTGTCTGTCAAAAATCGATGAACATTTTTTGTGTGTCTATTTCTGTACTCTCTGTTGTACTCCTTTTTGTTAATGTTTGTGTCTATTTCTCTACTCTCTGTTGTATTCCTTTCATGTATTTGTTTTTCCTTATACCAGTATGACACCATCTTGATTACAATAAACCTTGAAATCAGGTACTGTGGGTCTTCTGACCGATTTTCTTTAAAGATTGCTTTGGATACTATATGTCCTGAGGGTTTCCATCAATATTTTAGAATCAACTTAACAATTTCTACAAAAAAAAGCTTATTGGAATTTTGATCTGGAATGCATTGAATCTATTGATCAATTTAGGGAAAACCCTCATTTTAACAATATTTAGTTTTCCAATTCAAAACAAGGTATATCTCTTCATTTATTTACATCTTTTATTCTTCTCAGCAACGTTTTGTAGTTTCAATAGAGAGCTATTTTACATGTCTTTTGTTGTAAATATTTCTAAATATTTTATGTTTTTAAGTGCTATTATAAATGAATTTTCACTCATTTTATTTTCCAATTGTTGGCTCTTAATATATGTACTACATTATCTTATTAGTTCTAGTAGTTTTTTATTTTTATATATTCCTTATACATAAGCAAGCATGTTACCTGTAAAAAAAAAAAAAAATAGTTTTTCTTCTTCCTTTCTAATCCTTATGTCTCTACTTCTTTTATTTATCTCTTTGCACTGGCTAGAAACTCCAGCACAAATTGAGTGAAAATGGAAAGAGGAGATATCTTTTTCTTCCTGATCTTGGGAGAAAGTATTCAATATTTCAACATTAGGTATGATGTTGGCAGTTTTGTTTAGCTGTGTTGTACTGGGTTATGGATGCCCTTTATCAGATTAAGGAGGTTCCTTTCTATGCCTAGTTTGAGAGATTTTATCATTAATGGATGTTGCATTTTGAAACAAATTACTTTTTTTTGCATCTATTGAGATCATCATGTGACTTTTCTCTATTCTGTTAATGTTGTTAATTACATTGATTTTTGATTGGTAACTAAACCCTGCATTTTAGGATAAAGCCTATTGTTCCTGATGTATTGGCCTTTTCTGTATTTGATGCTAATACTTAGGCAAGGTTTCTTCAATCTATGTTTATGATGCATATAATTCTGTAATTTTCATTTCTTGTAATCTTTTTGTCACATTTTGTTAGCAGAGTTATGCTGGCCTTAAAATATAAATAGGGAAGTGTTTCTAAAAGAGTTTGTACAAGATTATTGCTTCCTTAAATATTTTTTAGGAAATATTAACACTAAAACTATCTGGGCCTGAGGTATTCTTTTAGGAAGTTTTTTTTTTTTTTTTTTAATTAATTATATAGAAATATACAGATTTTCTATTTCTTCTTGTGCAAGTGTTGGTAAATTTTGTGCTTAAAGATATTTGTAGATTTCATCTAAGTTGTTGAAAAATTGTGCATAATATTTTCTTATTATCATTTTTATGCCTGAAGAATCTGTAGTGATGGCCTCTTTTCATTCCTGATATTGATGATGTATGTTTTCAGTACTTTTTTCTTGATGAGTCTTGCCAGAGCTTTACCAATATTATTAATCTTTTTAAAGAACAGATTTTGGCTTTGTTAATTATCTCTACTTTCTTGTTTTTTATTTCATTAATTTTTGCTCTTAATTTTAATTTCATTCTTTCTACTTCTTTCAATTTAATTTGCCCTTCTTTTTCTAGCTTTTTAAGGTGAAAGCTTAAATAATGGATTTTAGACATTTCTTCTTTGCTAACATGAGCTGAATCCCACAAATTTTAATATGTTGTATTTTTATTATCATTTAGAAAAATATTTTTTAATTTTCCTTGTGATTTCTTTTGGAAGTGTATTGTTTAGTTTCCAAATATTTGGGGAAGAGGGGAGGGTTTGGATATGCTATTATTACTAGTTTAGTTTTGTTGTCAACAGAAATCATACTCAGAATTATTGTAATCTTTTTAATGTGCTGTGACTTGTTTTATATCCCAGTATGTGGTCTACCTTAGTGAACATTCCATATGCCCTTGAAAAGAATGTGTAATCTGTAGTTGTTGAATATAGTGTTCTATAAATGTCAGTTGGTCTAGATGATTGATAATGTTGCTCAAATTGTCTATGTCATTTTTGATGGTTTTTGCCTCATTAATATAACTTGCTGAGAGAAGGATTTTATATGCTTTTGCTATAATTGTGTATTTATCTATCTCCCTTTCAATATGACAGATTTTGCTTCATGTATTTTGATTCTATATTAGGGGCATACATGTTTAGGATTGTTAAGTCTTCCTAATGATGTAACCAATTCGTTATTGTAAAATGTTCCTCTTTAGCTTTGAAATATTCCTTATCTTCTAGACTACTTTGTTATTAATATAACCATGCAAGTTTTCTTATGCTGACTATTTGCATGGTATATTTTTTTCCCATCCTTGTTCTTTCAAATTCTCTGACTTTGTATTTAATGTGCATCTCTTGTATATAACATGTAGTTAGGTCTTACATTTTTTTTACTCTTATTTGACACTAATATTTTATATAATTATTGATATGATTGGCTTTAAGGCTCTCATTTTGCCATTTGTTTTCTACTTGTTCAATCTTTTTGTTGTCGATCTTCCTCTATTGCTAATTTTCTAACTTCTTATTAATTGAATAGATCTTATTTTTCCTTTTTTAATTTCTCTATTAACTTTAGCTATACCTCTTTTTTGTGGTTGCTATAGGATTACAAAATATAATCTTACTATACCATACTTACAGTTAATATTGTACCACATCACATAAAATGTAAGCACCTTGAAGCAGTATGATTCCTTTCAATCCTCTTCCTTTCCCTATTGTTGTCATATGTCTTATATTTACTATGTAATAACCTCCACAATACAATGTTAACATTGTTAAACCAGTAGTTGTCTTTCAAATAAATTAAGAGAAGAGAAAAAAAGTATCTCTTTATCCATGTGTTTGCCATCTTCCATAGTCTTCATTCCTCCCTGCAGAGCCAAATTTCATCTGCTATCATTTCCTTTTAGCCTGAAGAATTTATTTTAGCATTTCTCATAGTGCATTTTTGCTGTCAACAGATTATCTTGGCTTCAGCTTATCTGAAAATGTTGATCAGTTACTCAAAATACTGAATCAGTTTACCTTAATACAATTTTCAAAAACAGTAATCCATATATTCTCCACTGTGGCAGACATTTATTTCTCACAAAATATCCATAACTTACATTTCTCAGATCTCTTTCTATTAGGTAGGTTATTAGACCTGCAAGTCTGTTACTTTCAGGCAAAGTATTTAAGAGAAGGTATAAAGTCTCTATTAGCTCTCTTGCCCTGCAACGATGGAAGTCCTATAATGTGAAATGTGTCAACTCTAAGTTAGTGGAGGCTTTGTCAACCTAGATCCATTGATAACTCTATGAAGCAAAGCCCTTTAGCCTCTGTGATCTGTATTGGACTATGTGTGAGCACTAAAGTTTTGTTGCATTAATCCATAGGGATCTGGGGATAAGGTGTTCCTGCTACCTGGCCTAGCATGGCCTGACCAACAATACACTTGCTGATTAGAAAATACTCAATTATGACAAGAATATATGGTTTTAGGATTTCCATTCTATTCTATTGATCTATCTGTCCTATCTAATCCCAATATCAAACTCTTTTGAATTTTGCAGCTTTATAGTACAATGTGATGTTTGCTGTGTAAAATCGATTGCCATTCTTCTTTTCAATAATTCCTGAGTATTCTCAAACACATCATCTTTACAGATGTGTAAGGATTAATTTACAGATTAATTTAACTTCAATCATCTTCCCACATAGAGAGCAAATGGGGTTCAATTCATAGATTTCTTTAACTAAATTGAGACTTCTTATTCAAGTACATAATGGATTTTTCCATTTATTTGCCTTACTTTATATTCTTCATTAAAGTTCTATAGTTTTCTCAACATAGATTCTGCATACCTTGTAAGTTTATCCCTAAGTATTTCATACTTTTTGTTGTTATACTAAATGATGCAGTTTTTCCATTGTACAGTCTCACTGGTTATTTTATGTATGTGCATTAGGATCAGCCTCATGGCTAATTAACCATCCTGCATGTATATACCATCCTGTGTGTGTATTGTGTGTGGCCCAGTTGGTTAGGACACCATAGTACAGATTAATTTTTAGAAGCATTTTTGCTCTTGTTGCTTAAAAACAAAAGGATCTTGGGATCACCTGGTCTATATCTCCCATTTTGCATGTGGAGGAATAATGGTTATTTCAGAGAGAGCATCTCAGTTGAAGGCCATACTTGATTTCAATTTAACATGTATTTATTGAGCACTTACCATGTGTTTAACTTCCTTATTCTAAGGAGGCTGAGGTATGTCCCAACAATGATCTGAGATAAGGTATATAGTAGCAGCTCAATAAGTTGTTTGATTGATTCAATTGCTTTATTTTGGAATAGCAAAATATTCCAAATTGCCAGGGGTCACTGCACATGAACTTTATGGAAAACAAGCATTTTGACCTCAAAAATTACCTGAGTGTGCCTCTGAATCAATTCTTGGTTACCACAAGGCCTTTGTGAATTTCAGGGAGAAAATCTGCCTTTATCAGTGGAAAAATATAGGCCTGGCCATTTGGAGTTCCTGCAGGAAGTAGGTGAAAGGATTTCTTTTCTTTCTTTTCTTGAAACATTTTCCATTTACAATAAACTATACATCATTCTTTGGCCTCAGAAATCAGTTTTCTAAGTTTGTTTTTAAACATGGCAGGGGTGTGCAGACAGCTGCCACTGGAAACCTCTATGGCTTTATTCCTTTCAGTGAACTGCTGAGTACATTAAGACATAGCAGCACTTTCCAGAGGGTTGCATCCAAGCCAAAGGATATTAGGACAAGAATCAACTCATGAGTGCAAGAGGTAGCACAAGTTAAAAATAGAAGTTGATTTGCAAGTGGCTTAAATTAAGGTCTCATGGATAAGTAAGTTGATATACGTTAGAGAGAAAAATTAGGATATACCAGGCAAAATCTCCGGCCTTAAGATTTATTATACACTAAAGGCTAAGTCCACATTCTTTGTAGTTCAGGTCTCGACTCGCCTTTTGCTAGCTGTGTGACCTT
Organism: Tolypeutes matacus; assembly: GCA_026826555.1. Taxonomy (NCBI): domain Eukaryota; kingdom Metazoa; phylum Chordata; class Mammalia; order Cingulata; family Chlamyphoridae; genus Tolypeutes; species Tolypeutes matacus. The sequence goes on along the minus strand of JAKSZT010026914.1, from coordinate 3,686,457 downwards.
TGTATTTTACTTAACTTTGCTGAGCTTCAATTTCCACATCTTCTTAAAGTGAGGATAACATTATACCTACTTTAAAAGGTTTCTGTGAAGATTACATAGCATGATTCTTGGCAAACACTTGCCATGGTTCCTTGTGCACAGTAAGCCTCAATTATGCCATATAGACTCAAGGAAGGAAGTTGAATTCTTTAGTGCCACTTCAGGTTGAATAATTATATTGGCAGATAATAGGTCTAATCCAGGAGAGCCTTAATTATACTCATGTTTTTAAGCCAATTGCTTAAGAGCTGGTTTTAAATCAATCAAAATTGAGATCTTCCCTGAGTAATACCATTCAATTCAATTCAATTACATATAAAGCAGCATGCTAAGCACTGTGGGTTACAAGGAAGAAGAAGGCATAATTTCACCTTTCAGAGAGCAGTAAATCTAATAAGGGGAAATGGAAGTCACCCAGGAACACAGTGGACAGTAATAAGTACCATATGGCCATCAAAGAACTTTATAATCTCAGAGGAAGAATGATTGTATTGGTTTATGTGATCAGGGAAAGCTTCCTGAAGGAGGGGATATTTGTATTGAATCTTAAATAATCAGAAGGGTTTTAAGAGGGTAAAGCTGAAAGGGACTGGAGATATAATATGACTAATGTAGGAGACTGAAAATTTATTCATTGCTTCAATCAATCAGTAGTGAGTGTTTATGGACAAAGAAGTTATTGGATTTTGTTGGAATCCATAGCATGAGTGGGGAAGTCAGAAATACATCATTGACCATGTAGGTTGGGGCCAAAGATATGGAGGGTATATGTGAAGGAGTTTGTCTTGATTATGGGTATGGGACAATCAGAGGATATTTATGATTAAGAGAGTCTTCAGAATGAATGGGGCTCTGCTTTTAGGATAGTTACTCCATAGGTTGAAGGTTCTGAAATGACTCCAAGTGAGATGTTCTGGGGGCCTAGATTTGAGAGTGGCAGTGAGAACATTTTGGAGGTAAATTTGGAAGGATTGAGTACTGGTTGGATAGAAATATGAATCCCAAATAAATGAGGTTTATCACCTGTTTGACTAAAAGAACAATAAGTTATTATCAAGTTGGTAGGTCAGGGAGAAGCTGGTATGGAAGGAAGGATGAAAGGAATGATGATAAGGTCAAATGGACATGATGATTTTGACAACCTGGAGTGAATGAAATCACTAAGGAAATAAAGAAGGGGAACAAGGACAGACCATGGGGAATGACTGTATTTAAGGAGTAGGAAAAAGAAGAGGAGTCAGTGAAGAAGGAACAGTCAGAGATGTTGTGGGGAAACTGAAGATTATAGAATCACCTAAGTAGATGAAATATTCAAGGAGTAACTGATAAGCAGCATCATAGCTTCAGAAAGGTTGAAGATGAAAACTGCAGAAAAATAAACACTAAATTTATTGATTAGGAAATCAGTGGTGACCTTCAGAAAACAATTTTAGTAGAAAGGTGAGGTCAAAAGGCAGGCTGCAGAGTCACCAGGTGAATGTGAGATTAAAATGTTGTGGGTAGAATAAATGGGTTTTGTGAAATTTGGCAGTGTGCCCTTAATGGAGTTATAAGAAAAGCCCAAGGCCAATTTTACCAGCAATAATTAGTCCTTTAATGTGTTAACTGCTTGAATCCTTTCTATTTAAAGGACTTTCACATTACCTAATTTCATCTTCACAACCACCTTGTAAAACCAAGAGGTCAAGTTTCCTCATTTATAAAATTGAATAAAGAGAAATTGTGGGAAGATGGCATCACACTAACAGGTAGAGTTCAATGCTCTCACAAAAACAATGGAGAAAGAGCCAAAAGCTGTATGAAGGACCCACTTTGGGGGTCAGCAGACCAGGGCAGTGCTACATAACTCCCAGGAAGGTGTGGGACAGAGAGATGAAGACACCAAAACAACAAAGGTGAGTTACCAAGCTCCCGTGGCAGCAGGGAAGGGTGCCCCTCCCCCACCCCCAAGATATTAAGCTAGGGCGAAACTCCTACCTCACTGCAGCTGACTGAGAAGGGAACAGACACCTTCCTCCCTGTCAGCTGTTTCAAGGAAAAGCAGAGAGGAAGTTGGGAATATTTTCCTGAGTGAATTCGCACAGCAGAGCCTGCTTTGAATCACCACTCTGGAGATTCAGCACAGGAACACAGGAAAGCCCAGACTGAAACACCTCTGTGGAAAGGTGTGCTGACTAGTGTCATCTGCTGGCCAGTCTGGAAATTGCATGGACAAGAACTGTTTTCTGTTCTGTCTGTATCCCTGGAGTAAAATCTGTGCACCACTAGTAAGTCCCTGACTCGATTTTGATAAATTAAGCTAAGCAATTTTAAAGACTTAAAATAAGTTGAGCCAAATATCAAAAAAGAGCTGTGAAAAAAATATAGGCAAGAGAGAAAAATTGGCCATCAGAATAAATTCGCCAACATATTCAGATGCCTAGGCATCAGCAAAACATTACAAACCATACTAGGAAACAGGAAGAGAGAGCCCATCCAAAAGAACTAACCAAATATCCTGAAGAGAAAAGAGATCTAAGACAACCAATGATAATCACACAACTCTCTTAAATCACTTCAAATAATTTAAAGAAAATATGACTAAAGAAATAAAGGATATCAAGAAGACACTGGGTAAGCATAAGGAACAATTTGAAAGCCTGCAAAGAAAAGTGACAGGCCTTATGGGAATGAAAGACATGATGGATGAGATTAAAAATGCATCAGAGACACATAAGAGCAGATTTGAAATGCTTGAAGACAAAATTAGTGATTTTGAAGACAGAACATCTGAACTGGAAAAGACAGGAGAACAGAAAGAAAAGAGAATGGAAAAGATGGAACAAAGTCTCAGGGAACTGAATGACAATGCAAAATGCACAAAGATTCACATTATTGGTATCCCAGAAGGAGAAGAGAATGTAAAGGGGGCAGAAAGAATATTTGAGGAAATAATGACTGAAAACTTCCCAACCCTTATGAAAGACATAAATATCAATATCCAAGATGATCAACATACCCAAGCAGAATAAATCCAAATAGACCTACCCCCAAACACCTACTATTCAAAATGTCAAATATCAGAGATAAAGAGAGGATTCTTAAAGCAGCAATAGAAAAGCAAAGCATCACATACAAGGGAAATTCGATAAGATTAAGTGCTGACCTCTCATCAGAAACCATGAAGGTGAGAAGAAAGTGGTATGTGTATTTAAGGTACTGAAAGAGAAGAACTGCCAGCCAAGAATTCTGTATCTGGCAAAACTGTCCTTCAAAAATGAGGGTGAGTTCAAAATCTTCACAGACAAATAAAAACTGATAAAATATGTTACCAAAAGATCAGAATTACAATAGATACTAAAAGGAGTGCTGCAGCCTGAAAGGAAAAAGCAAGGGCGAAAGATTTTGGAGAAGAGTTTAGAAATGAAGATTAATAGGAAGGGTAAACTAAAGGGTAAGAAGACAGACAATAGAACGATATGAAAACAGAGGGCTGAAGGACAAAATGGATGAAGTAAGTAATGCCTTTACAGTAATAATATTTAATGTTAATGGATTAAACTCCCCAGTCAAAAGACATAGACTGATAGAATGGATAAAAAAATATGAGCCATCTATATTTTGTCTACAAGAGACCCACCTCAGATGTAAGAACACAACCAGGTTAAAAGAGAAAGGTTGGAAAAAGATATTCCACACAAATAGTAACCAAAATAGAGCTGGAGTAGTGATACTTCAAAATAGATTTTAAATACAAAACTGTTATAAGGGATGAAGAAGATCATTATATATTAATAAAAGGAGCAATTCACCGAGAAGAAATAAGTATACTAAATATTTATGCACCTAACCTGAGTGCCCTAAGATACCTGAGGCACACACTGGCCAAACTGAAGGGAGAAATAGGTGTCTCTACAATAATAGTTGGAGACTTCAATACACCACTCTCAGTATTGGACAGAACATCTGGACAGAGGATAAATAAAGAAACAGAGAACTTGAATAATGTAATAAATGAACAAGAACTAAAAGATTTCTATAGAGCATTGCACCCTAAAATAGCAGTATATACTTTCTTTTCAAATGCTTATGGATCCTTCTCCAAGTAGACCATATGTTGGGTGACAAGACAAGTCTCAATAAATTTAAAAAGATTGAAATTATATAAAACACTCTCTCTGATCATAACAAAATGAAGCTGGAAATCAATAATGGATGGTAAAAAGGGAAAATTCATAAACATGTGGAGATTAAACAACACTCTCTTAAACAATCAGTGGATCAAAGAAGAAATTGCAAGGAAATTCAGCAAATATCTTGAGAAAAATGAAAATGAGAACACAACATATCAAAACCTATGGGACACCACAAAGGCAGTGCTAAGAGGGAAATTTATAGCCCTCAATGATTACATTAAAAAAGAAGAAAGAGCTAATATTGAAGACCTAACTACACATCTGGAGGAACTTAAAAAAGAACAGCAAACTATTCCCAAACCAAGCTGAAGGAAAGAAATAGTAAAGATTAGAGCAGAAATAAATGAAATTGAGAACAACAAAATCAAAGGTTGGTTCTTTGAGAATATCAATAAAATTGACAAATCTTTAGCTAGACTGACAAAGAAAAAAAGAGAGAAGATGCAAATAAATAAAAATCAGAAATGAGAGGGGGACATTACCATTGGCCCAGCAGAAATAAGAGAGATCATAAGAAGATACTATGAAAAAGTTTATGCCAACAACTGGACAATGTAGAGGAGATGGACAAATTCCTAGAAACACACAAATCATCTACACTGACCCTAGAAGGAATAGAAGACCTCAACAAACAAATCATAAGTGAAGAAATTGAAACAGTTATCAAAAACATCCCAAAGATGAAAAGCCCGGGTCCAGATTCTTCACAGGTGAATTTTACCAATCATTCAAAGATGACCTAATGCTGATCTTGCTCAAGCATTTCCAAAAAATTGAACAGGAAAGAACACTACCAAATTCATTCTATGAAGCCAAAATCACCATAATACCCAAACCATATAAAGATACTACAAAAAAAGAAAATTACAGACCAATTATCTCTAATAAAAATAGATGCAAAAATCCTCAACAAAATACTTGCAAACAGAATCCAAAAGCACATTAAAAGAATTATATACACCACGATCAAGTGGGTTTTATCCGAGGTATTCAAGGGTGGTTCAACACAAGAAAATCAATTAGTGTAACAAAACATATTGATAAATTGAAGAAGAAAAATCACATGATCTCAATTGATGTAGAAAAGGCATTTGACAAAATACAGCACCCTTTCTTGATAAAAACACTGCAAAAAATAGGAATAGAAGGAAGCTTTCTCAATATAGTAAAGTGCATATATGAAAAATTTACAGCCTGCATTATACTCAGTGGTGAAAGACTGAAAGTTTTCTTGCTGAGCTCAGGAACAAGACAAGGATGCCCATTGTCACCATTGTTATTCAATATTGTGCTAGAGGTTCTAGCTAGAGCAATTAAGCTAGATAAAGACATAAAAGACACCCAAATAGGAAAGGAGGAAGTAAAAACATTCATTATTTGCTGATGATATGATCCTATAACTAGAATCTCCTGAAAAATCCAGAAAAAAGCCACTAGAATTAATAGACGAGTTCAGCAAAGTAGCAGTGACAAGATTAATATGCAAAAATCAATAGTGTTTCTATACACTACTGATGTGCAATCTGAGGAGGAAATCAGAAAAAAAAAAATTCCATTTATAATAGCAACTAAAACAATCAAATATTTGGGAATAAACTTAATGAAGGACATAAAGGACCTGTATTAAGAAAACTACGAAACATTGTTAAAAGTAACTGAAGAAGAATTAAATAAATGGAAGGACATTCCATGTTCATGGATTGGAAGACTGGATATCATTAAGATGTCAATTCTACCCAAACTGTTTTATAGATTAAACGCAATCCTAATAAAAATCCCAACAGCCTTTTTTTGGAAGTGGAAAAATCAATTATCAAATTTATTTGGAAGGGTAAGAGGTCCCAAAAGCCAAAAAGATCTTTTAAAAAAATGAAGTTGGAGGACTCTCACTTCTGGACTTCAAAGCATATTACTTAGATACAGTGGTAAAAACATCAGGTACTGGCATAATGACAGACACATTGACCAATGGAACCCTATCAAGAACTCAGAAATAGACCCTCACATCTACAGTCAAGTGATTTTTGACAAGGCGGTCAAGCCCTCCCAGCTGGGCCAGAACAGCCTATTCAACAAATGGTGCTGGAAGAACTGGATATCCATATCCAAAAGAAAGAAAGAAGATCCCTATTTCAGACCATATAAAAAAATTAACTCAAAATGGATCAAGGACCTAAATATAAAAGCATCAATCATAAAATTCCTAGAGAAAATGTAGGAAAACATCTTCAAGATCTTGTGGTAGGCAGTAGTTTCTTAAACCTTATGCCCAAAGCACAAGCAAAGAAAGGAAAAATAGATAAATGGGACCTCCTCAAAATTAAACACTTTTGCACCTCAAAGGACTTTGTCAAAAGAGTGAAAAGACAGCCAACTCAATGGGAGAAAATATTTGGCAATCACATATCTGACAAGTGTTTAATATCCATGATATATAAGGAGATCATACAACACAACAATAAAAAGACAAAATATCCGATTAAAAAATCGGCAAAAGGCTTGAAAAGACAACTGCCCAAAGAAGAAACACAAAGGCAAAGAAACACATGAAAAAATGTTCAACATCACTAGCAATTAGTGAAATGCAAATCAAAACTACAATGCAGTATCATTTCACACCTATTAGACTGGTTAAAAACTGTAAATGTTGGAGAGGATGTGGAGAGATTGGAAAGCTTATTCACTATTGGTGGAAATGTAGAATGGTACAGCCACTGTGGAGGACTGTTTGGCAGTTTCTAAGAAAGTTGAATATAGACTTGCCACATGACCTGGCAATACCACTACTGGGTATATATCCAGAAGAACTTAGAGCAGAGACACGAGCTGACATATGTACACCAATGATCATTGTGTTATTATTCACAACTGCCAAAAGTTGGAAATGACCCAGGTGTCCATCAACTGATGAATGGATAAACAAACTGTGATGTATTCACACTATGGAATATTATGCATTTGTAAAAAGAAATGAAGTCATGAAGTATATGACAACATGGATGAACCTGGAGGACATTATGTTGAGTGAAGCAAGCCAGACACAAAAGGACAAATACTGTATGATTGCACTGTTATGAACTAAATATATTATGTAAACTCATGGAGTCAATAATTACAATATAGGTCACCAGAAAATAGAAGGAGGGTAGAGAATGGAAAGCTAGGTTTAATCTGTGCAGGATTGGTAAAAAGGTTATTTGTAAATCTTTGGAAAAGAATAGAAATGGTGAAAGTATATCATGGTGTTTGTAACTAGCAGTGCTATTGTATGGGTATGACAGTGATTGAAAGGGAAAGTCTAAAGTCATGTATATTAATAGACAGCTAAAAAGTGTAACATGGTACTGTATATGACAGTAAAACCTCATATAAAACACAAATATGGGTGATATTGCATATATGACTGTTTTTGCCAAATATAAATACAAATAGATTAGAAAGAAGGAAAAAGAATAGCAGATATGTACAGCAGGGGAAGCATAGAGAGATTGAGAGGTGATGACTTTTGTTTATTATTATTATTGGAATAATGAAAGTGCTCTAAGAATGATTGAAGTAATGAATGCACAAATATGTGATTGCACTGAATACCATTGATTGTACGTTTTGGATGGATTTATGCTTTACTAATATGTACCAATAAAGTTACTTTGTTAAAAAAAAAACAATTGAATAAAGAGATCTGTGATATTAAGCACCTTATGCCACATAGCATAACATCCACAACAGGGGCAGGACAAGGGCCAGGTTGTCTATTTCCTAGTCCAACACTGTTTCCATTGCTCCAAACCAAATGTACAGGGACCTGTGTCTCATGTTACTTGGAGATAAAATTTAACAGGGTCTATATAAAGACCACATGAAACTGGAGACAAAAGCATATGGTATATCAGAAACAAGGTCCATTCCTGTTTTTCCAGAAAGCTGAAACCAGGGAGTTACCTTGAACTTGAATACCTCAGCCAGAAGTCTCTGTGCAATAAGGGAGGGGATGTGAAATTATCGTTCTCTCAACTTTTCCTTTTGAGTAGCCAGTCAAATTTGCTATCATTTTCTCAGTGACTTGATATGCCTGCTGAATTCCCTATCATTATATACCCAAGAATCCACTAATGAGCCCAACTTCTTGATTCCATCAAAATCCATTTATTCTAATAGAACTGATTTTGGGGAATTCGCATTCTTTTCCTTGAGGTGTGCCAGACCTAGAGACATTTGGTGGTGGTGGTGAAAATAGAAGTTGCTGGGTATTCAGTCAGGAGGGGACAGGATGGCAGGAGAGTATCCTTGGGTGTTTTCCTTAAGAAATGAGACCACTGTCTGACTTTACTGGCTGTTGACTTTTCTCCCACTGAAACATCATTTCTCAGTTCCCATCATTGCCTTACCCTCTCCCTCTGTTCTCTAACCCTTAGCCATCATCACTATTTGATGCACAATGATATAACATTTAAAAAACAGTCAGGGCCAGAGTGTTCCATGCATAACATAACACTTTCCTTGATGGATCATCTCAGAGAACAAGAAACTATGTCTAAAACAAGGACATCATACACTAGAGTTTTTCACTAATTCCTGTGTCATGGGGGTGAGATGGCACAATAACATCTAGACATCCTGAGGTTGGTCCTTCTTGGCCTACAAATAATTATGAGTTGTGTTTTTATGATGGATCTTGGTACTATGTGTGGTGAGAGTCAAGCTTTGACTTTAACAGTCACATTTGAGGACTTTTAGTGGGAGTGGTGGTTTGCTGGCTTAGGAGGAGCACTTTGGTAATGGGAGGTGATATTGGGAGAGACTCCTGGACAAGGGGGGTTCCTTTGTTTCTCTGATTATCACTTGCCACCACACTTCAGGATACTGAAAGTCATGGACCCTGGAGAAACTTAGATAAAAATTTATGCTTTAGTCCTAAACAGGGATTCTACCCTGAAACCTTGTGAGACCATTCCCTGGGAACCATGTGTGAACCTCATGAATCACCAACTCTTTACCCTACTCTACTAAAGCCTACAACAAAGCCAATGCTAAGAGGCTTGTTCCATGAGATTTTTCCTCTGGGTCACATATCTTTCCTGCTAGTCTTTGACTTGTGTATAGAGATTAAAATACTAATTTTATGAAAGCTAATAGTAATTGAGCTTCTACTATATACTAGGTATAGTTCTGAGTATGCAAATGGAATAAAATCATTTAGCCTTGCAATAACCCCATGATGTAGGTGTGGTTGTTTCTGTATTTACCCAGAAAATCAGGTTTTTAAAGCTAATCCATTCCTTGGGTGTAAACCTATTTTAAGTAGGACCTTTTGATGATGTTACTTCAGTTAAGGCATGGCCCAAGGGGGCCTTAATCCTCTTACTGGAGTCCTTTATAAGTGAATGAAATTCAGACAAAAAGAGAGAAAGCCATGGAAGCAAGAAGCTGAAAGCAACAGAACCCAGAAGAGAATGAGAGGCCGGCAGACATGCCATGTGCCTTGCCATGTGAAAGAGGAGTCAAGGATTGCTGACAACTGGTCTCCAGGGAGAAAGCATTGCATTGCCTCATGATGCCTTGATTTGGACATTTTTCTCAGGCTCAAAACTATAAAATAATAAATTCCCATTGTTGAAACCCAACTGATTTCATGGTATCTGCTTTAAGCAGCCTAGAAAACTAAAAGAAAAGGAAACTCTTCTCTTTTAACTGATACAAAAATCAAGATAAAATGAAATAAAGTAACTTGCCAGAGGTCACAGATTTAGAAGTGGAGCAGCCAGGATTCGGGCAGAAGTAGTGTAGTCCCCAAGTTTTGCACATAAACACTGTGCTACAGCTACCTGTAATGGGTTTGAGTAGGGGTGTGATGATTGTGAAATGTGGACACTACTCAAAATCCTTAACAGAGGAGCACCAGGAGGCTGACATCTAGACTCACCTCTGCTCACCAAGCTGTAAGCAACAGGGTTGCACCTACCCAGAATGAACAGCAACCAATGAATTTGGGGATCCCAGTTGGATCTGGGACTGGGCTCTGTCCTTACTAGCTTAACAAAGAGAATACCTATAAAGTGCTTAGCATAGTACCTGGCAAAAAATAACTGCTCAATAAATTTAATTCGTTTTTATTTTTATGTGTCAAGATGCTCAATATTACATTTCTGCTTTTTTCCTTTTTCGGCTCCATCAAGAGCAGAACCATAAATCACTTAGGTGATCCTCAGGAGGCTATATCACTTTGAGGCTTTAGAGGTAGCTCCAGCTCCCTCCCTCAGATAGAGGGGTGTAGCATTTCCCTAGAGACTCTTAGGGTTGAGGCTTTAGAAGAGTGACTAGGCAGTGATAATGTCAGGAAAACGAGGCCTCTTCAGGCTGGTAGTTTTCATCAAGGTTGACTCCCTTGGTGGCATTTAGCTCAGCCACCCTTAGGAGAGAGGACTGCTAGCCTCACAGTCTTGAAAAAGTTATAAAATGAAATCCTTTTTATTGTGAAAGTTGAAAAGAAAAATTTGTCTGACTCCTAGTGGGAGGAAAGGAACTGGAATCCCAACGGGTGCAAGATTCCAGGTATCTGGAGGCTTGGGACATATCTATGAACAAAATGAAATTGCTAAGAACAAAAAAATGGCTCCCTGAGACCCAAAGCAAAGGTCATTCTTGGAAAACTAGGCACAGAGGAAGTAAGTTCAGCCTTTCTCAAAAAAGCCAGGTCCTGGTTCATCAGCTTCTAGCCTTATTTCCTAGACTACTCAGGCTGAGTGTTCAACAGCAACTCCATGAGGCCTCGATAGATAATGACAAACTGTTCCGTCTTGAGTGTGGAAGTCTGAATGAATTTCACATTCTTTTGTGCCCCTAAAGCCTAATTTGTGCTTATTGGAAAATTCAAAGGATGGAGACCTCAAAGAAAGAGATTAAAAATGTCATGCTCTTCTGATATATAGCACTCAACCAGGTTTTAGTTGAAAAATCAAAGAAATGTAACTATTTTTCACCATAAGTTTGGAGAGTAGTTCTTATTGTTTACTGGTACTGTAATTATTGATGAGGATACTGATGATGACAACAATAAAGGGTATGTCATGAAGAGAAAGCAGCCCTACTTCAATCTGACATCTTCTAAGAGGAATGAGAAAGAAGAGGCACAAGCAAGACGGGGACTGTGATCCCCTCACGTTCCACCAAAATGGCTCCACCAAAGTGGCTCCACCAAAGTGATGACCTTGGGAGTCCATGAAGAAATGCTTCCCCTTGAGATTCCTCAAGGATCAAGAGGGGAGAGTGTGTGTGCAATGCACAGGAAGGATATTTAGATCCAGGATTATCTGTTTCTACCAATATGCAAATCTAAGCAATGACTAGTTGATGAGCTCTAGTTTAAGTTTACAGAATTAGAGTTAGGGATCCTAACGAAATTGTCTCCATTCCTATCACTTGGAGAATTAAATTAATTCCTATTAGGATTAATATGTAGCTCTTATAAGCATAAATAAGGTTTATAAGATACAAAAATATTATTTCCAAAGTACTCCCCCAGCTATGATTCTTGTTGGTTATAACAACAACCCTGTGATGTAAGCTAGATGCTTGATGAGGAAACTGAGGCAGAGAGAAGTTAAACCATTTTTCTGAGCTTGCCCAACTGCTAGAATTAATGGTAGAGCTGGAATTAGAACCCAGTCTCCCTCTTGCCAAGGCTAGCCTCCTGATGGCAGCACACTCTGAGTGTTCCTAACTAAGAACAGTGAAGAATGCCTGTTTTGTTACTCAAGTTGCTTATTGTTTTCTAATGAACATAGGGTTAAGGTCAACCACAAAAACACTGATAAGCATATTCTTCTCAGGCTTTGGAGATCATTAATTTTTTTTGCAAAACATGGTAGAGAAAAAAAAACACCAATAAATAGCTGCATTACTACCAATTATTAAGTACTTGCTCTATGCACTGCATGCAATAAGCACTATGTATTTCTTTTCAGTTAATACTTACAGCAACATTGTGAGGAAGGTATTTTTCTTCCCATATTACAGATGAAGAATCTGAGACTCAGAAAAATGAAATGATTTGCTTTGAGGCATATGTCGCCATTGAGTATGTGAGTTTTGTATTGGATGTGATTTTGCATTTGTGCTGGACTGTTTTCCCTCACACTTACCTCAGGAATGGAGTCACTAAGAACGTCATCCTGCCCAGAGGAGATCAGAGCTGCTGTCAGGCAGGTGTGGCTATTAATCTGCAGCCTCCCTGTTGCTCAGCTGTTGCAAGACCAGGAGGAGATAACTTCCATAGTGTGTGGCTGTTGTCTAGAAGTTCCTCTAAACCTGCATGGTTCTGCATCTGGGCACAACTGTGAAGGTCAAGCCTGCCAGTAGGGCCCTTGGCATCAGGGGATATGTCTTTCCCACTTCCTTTAGGAAGCAGTGACTCACACAAGGTTTCCTCCTTTTGTAACTTGTTTTCAAGAAAGGGTCCATTCTCATGCACATCAAAGTGAAACATCTGCAAGGAGTTAGAAGGGTTCTCTCTTTTCAGGAGAACTTGCACTTTAATAAAGGGAAAAGGGAAAAGGATGGAAGCTCCCAATGTAGGAGCTCTCCTAGTCTGAGGAGTTCTCATAGTTCAGAAGGGGCCATCCTGGACTCCCTGAAATTCCACACATGATATGAAGAGGAGACAGCCATGCTGTTCCTTCAGGAAGTGAGGGCAAATTCTAGAAATGTGGAGGAAAAGCTGTTCCTACATGTATCATGATAGAAATGCCTTGAATGTATATCTGCAAGTATATAACTTGGAATGATCATACTAGAGGGAAAAATCTGGAATGAATTCCACTAAAGACTCTAATCCTAAACCAAACTAAATTCAATGATTATATGTTATTGAATAATAAAGAAAATTATCAATTTTAAGTTCTTTTGGGGTCACTCTTTAGGTCACCCATAAATATGGCTCCTTGGCAACTATGTGTACGCCTGTGCTTGATTGAACAAGCATGGTCACCTGACAATCTGATTCTTCCATCTGGCGACTTGGAATCACAAATAAAAGATTCTATTCAGGGAGTGGATGTGGCTCAAGTGGTTGAGTGCCTGCTTCCACATGGGAAGTCCCGGGTTCGGTCCCCAGTGCCTCCTAAAAACTAACAACAAGCACATAAAAAAAAATAAAAATAAATTTAAAAAAAAAACAACAACAAAAAGAAAACTCAGGGGAGCTGATGTGGCTCAGTGATGGAGAACCTGCTTCCCACAAAAGAGGTCAGGGGTTCAACCCCCAGCCCTGTACCTCAAAAAAAAAAAAAAAAAAAAAAAGACTCTATTCAAGTTCAGGTTGTTCTCTTGAACTGGGGCTCGGGTGGTGGGCTGTGACGAGAATATCTTTTGATGTATAAGAAATCCAAGTCTGCAGGGAGAGAGGAATGGAGGTAAAAGCAGGGATGACAGGCTGATGCGTGTCTTCCCTGAGTTCTGGTGCTTGTCCTTTTCTTAGTTCCAGGATTCCAAGAAATGCTTCCATTTTTTGCATGAGAACCAAGTAATCTATGGTGGAAGTGCGGAGCAAGGGCTAGTTTTCTTACATTGGGTTTGTTAGTTAAGTTACAAAGCTTCAAAGTTCAGAACTATGAGACAGTATAAGAAAGTGGTTACAAAGTGTTGGTGCCAGTAATGGTTAAATCCAATGCCATCAGTAGGACAGTTTATTTGATCCCCCAGAAATCTGTATACGGGGATTATAGCCCTAATCACCTACGATTGCTGTGAAAATTAATTTAGATATGTATAGAGAATAGGTTCTAGACCTAGGGCCTCTGGGGAAGAGTTACAGGGAGGGCTGAGGCCACATCACAGATGATCTCATGTGTCATGATAAGAAGGTGAGACTTGCAACAAAGTAATTAAAGGACAAAGTGGAGGAGAAAGACAAGGTCGAATTAGCATTTTAAAGAGATCACAGAGTGTGTACTGTGCAGAGACTTGGAGAGGGGATGGGAGACAGAAAAATGGGTCCAGAGTAGTGAGAAGGCTTGGCCAAAGTCCAAAGGATTAATGATAGAAACCTGTGTAGAGCAGTTGTCATTGGGTTTAGAAAGTGGGAGAAGGCACTCTCTAGCTCTCTCACAGTTCAGATATTTAGATTTATGAATGATGTGAATTGGGTTCCTCCTATTGCACAATACATGTAGGATTTTTTTTTTCAGTCACCTATACACAAAGTATACCATTTTTGGGAAAATACATTTCAGGATCTCAGCAAAAAAGACATTGTAATATCAGGGAAGCCCCAGTTTAAAATGATACACTCCTATTGCCTTTGATCCCCACAGTTATTCCCCTGGATGGCAAATTTCTTTATTCAAAACATAACCAATCGCTTCTCGGCCTTTTGGCTAAGATCAAGTGTAGTAAAACATAACCAAACAAAACCCTGTTTTATCCACTACAGAAAAGAGCCAAAGTGTCACTGTTCTTTATCTAAGAGGGTACGATATACTTATAGCAATGTGACAGCAATTAGAACAACTAAGTTAAGGGTGCTTGCCCAGGAAGAATCAAGAGGGGAATCGGTGACTTTATCTTTTGGGCCACAATGAAGTAGGTTAGAGCAGCTGTTCTTCCAGACACCAGCCCTGAGTCCATTGTTGAACGTCCAATACCCAAAGAGCATCAAAGGGACAGATGAAATGTTCCATTTACCCACAATTAATTTAGAATCTCAGTAAATACATATGTCAAGCATGTGACTACCTATATCTATTTTTGGTCTGTGCTTTTTCTAATTATATTTGAGAGTCAGGAGCACAGGAAAAAATTAAGTTTCATAGAATTGCTTGATTTACAGGATGTAAGTGAAATGATGTATAACAATTTTGGAATTGTGACAAAAGATCAAATTTGGTCCATGAGTCCTTGACTACAAGCTAAATGCTTAATTTCGCTGAGGCAGGTTAGTATAGGGAAAAGAGGGAAGACCAGGAAGACCCGGCAGAGAACATGGCCATGAGACCCCGTCCAGAAACCCCCTGCAACTAGGAGAGTTGGAAAGACCCCACCTAGACCCTGGCTATGAGGTCCCATTTGGAACTCTTTTTGGAGTCAAGGGGAAGTCCCGGATAACCCCAAATAAGCCTCCTCATTGGTCCCAGATAACTCCAAACAAAAGGCCTCTTCACTGGACCCCTGAGAGCTAACAGGTGGGAATCGTAAAGCAACCAATCAGAACAGCAAACAGCTCAGGCCCCTTCCCAACAGTAGGAAGGGGGAGGAGGAAAGCTTTAAAAAAGCCCTAACCTGGGACCCCACATACGCAACTCATCCTGTAGCATGCCTACAATCCATGCCTCGGGTTGTGTACTTATCTCTTTTCTTGTTTCTTAATAAACTCTTTACTCCCTTGCCTACTCTATGGCATGTCCTTAAATTCTTTTATGTGACATAGCCAAGAACCTAGAAGCCCAGAACCCAGAGTGTTCCACTAACACAGGCCCCACTCCGCTCTTCCCCTCTCTCCCCTTTTCTGCCCATGTACCCACTCTTGCCCCCTGCCCTTGCCCAGACACACACATAGAACATTTGCAACATTGCATTTAACACTTTACTTCTTCTTAGTGAGAGGACTGAGCAGGTAGCCAGAACCTCCTTCTGAAATCCAGGGCTATAAATACCTTCAAATATTTTACCAAGAATGATGAACTCAATTGCTATAATTTCTAAGTGAGAGCCTTGTAGAAGGTAGATGTTACGTATATACAGAGTATTGCTCAGATTACAATCATCAAAAAGAACACATTTTACTTTTTGTGGCTTTTAAAATCAAAGATCATCCCAATGCCTTGACACATAGATTTTGCAAGATAGCTCTGGGAATTCAGGTAACCCCTGGCTTCAGCACTTATAAACTGTTCAATCTTGCACATGTCACTTAACCTCCTTTCTGAGTATTGGTTTCTTCAACCATAAAATGGGGACAATAATAGTACCTACATTGCCTTAAATGTTAGCTGTTATTATCATAGCTGTTATCATAACAACTTTTGTTTTTGTTGGTCAGAAACAGATGATGAAGATAGGTGAAGATCTCACAACTTGAGGGTTCTCAAAGATACAGTTCAGTAGGATGGGTCTTTTTAGCCAAGATTGGCTGGTGGCTCATATACATTGTATTGCAACATACAGTCCTTATAACTTTGCAAACAATCATGGCTCTCTCTGTCTCCCCTTCCATTTCTCAGTTCCGCTGAACCTGAACTCTGTGGAGAGGATGAATTGAGAAAGGCTTTAGAAGCAGGTGGTATGAACCCAGATCTTGACTCTGTCACTTGGATAAGTTCTTCAAACACTCAAATCCTTACTTTCTCCTCTCTAAGGCAGAAATAAAAATATCGGTAGGAAAATAAAGATGGAGTAAAGGCACAAAAAATGTATAACAAATTATTAGAGGTGGACTACAAATTTGGTTTTATCATGCCAAATGAAAGAAGGAAAAATGATCAGCCATAAGATTTATATTTCCAGATACTCTAGTGAGGCATAACTGTCCCTAGTATTGGGATGGGTGACATATTTTGCTCATGAAGGGCAGCATCACAGCCTCCCAACTAAGTTTCCCACATCCAGTGAATCTGTCCTCCACTCAGAAGCCAATCTAATCTTCCCAATGAATACAGTTTATTAAGTCACTTCCCAGAACACCTTTCAATGTATTTTTGTCCTCAGGGAAATGTTTCTTAGGAGAACTATTGTGCTAGTAAATGTTTAACAATAGGTTGTTGGGGAATTGACTTGTTTAACAATAGTTTGGGGAGGTGGGGCACTAGCATTTGCCAGTTTCTTTAGTGTAAATATTTCCACTGCAGCCAATTTCAAGCTACCAAAATTATGTCACTGAAAGAGGATTGGGAAGAGATGGCCGAGTTTAACAACAGCTTGCAAAATTCCTGAATATTTAACAATTGGCTTTCTTGAGCCCATAACAAGTTGGCTCCAACATACCACTGCTTCTGAGGCACTGCAAGAGGCTTCCCAGCAGCCTTGTCTCTGGCCATGTGCTCTCTCACACCTTGTGCCCAGACATTCTGCACTACCCCAAATAACCTAAGCATTCTCTTGTTTGAGAACTTTCGTTTATGTTGTTTCCTTCCACTGGAAGACTCTTGTTAACTCTTACTTGTACTTCAGATGTCCATTTAAGCATTTCTCCCTTCAGGAAGTCTTTTATGGACCTATAACCTGGTGCTGGTGGGCCTTTTAGGTTCACCCTGTGTTTGTTCATATGATGGTGCACATAGCATTTGCCTGTTTACCTGCCTCAGAATAGAGACTGTGCCATTGTTCCATCTCTAGAATCTATATTCTGGCAAAATGAAGCCACTCAGTCATTGGTGGAATGAATGCAGTGGACAATATCCTCAACATCTCTACAATCACTACACACTTGTTCTCCAGAACTCTTTTTTATTGTAATACGAATCAATTTAACTGACAGCAATAATGCCTGGTGACTATTCAAAGAAACCTATTTTACAAGTAGTCAAAAGCATGTTTTTATGAAACTTTTTGGTGATTTGGTTTGATCTAATAATATTTAGATCATAGAGCAATGGACTGATTATTCTTCACATAAGATTCCATCAGTATTGTTTTTCCCAACTGACCTTTTAATGAAAATTGCACTGAATAATATGAGGACATATTATCTAGGCTTGGTTTAGAAGCTTCATGAACTAGCTGAATTCAGGACAGGATTGACATAGACCTGAGAAATTTTATCTATCTGACCAGGACATATAACTGACCAAAATGCTACCACAAGGTAGGACAGAGGTAATCTAATTTTCATGGGAGCAAAAAGACCTGGGAACTCCAGTTGGGTTTACCACAGACAATGAGATGGGTCAAGTTCCTTAACATCTCTAAACCTCCATTTTCTCACCGTCAGAATGAATATAAGAATATCTGCTTTGCTTTAGAAAAATGTTGTGGGACTCAAAGGAGATAAAGGAGGTAATAAGTGTAAAATCTTTAGTAGCAACAAATCATGTGTATAATATTGCTCTTCTACTCTTATTACACTACAGACATTCTATCTGGACACTTAATATTTGAGATTGTTAATTATTTGGGGAAAATGCAAGAAATCATCAAGTTCTATTAGGTAGCAAGTCAAAACTGCAGAATAATGGAAGCAGCTAATTTTTATTGAGTTTTTAACAGGTACCAGACACTGGAAAAATCACTTTACATTATATCATTTTATCCTCACAACTCTGCAAGGTACATATACTATTTTTTTTTTTTTACCCGGAGGTCCCAGGGATCGAACCCAGGTCCCTCCATATGGGAGATGGATGCCCAACTGTTTGAGCCACATCCATCCCCCGGTACATATACTATTATGCTGTTTGACAAATAAGTAAACTGAGGCTCAGGGGTAAAAGGTAACTTGCCCAAGGTCATAGTGATGGTTAATTTTATGTGTCAACTTGGCTTGGTTATGGTGTCCAGTTGTTTGGTCAAACACTGGCCTAAATGTTGCTATGGGTGTATTTTGTAGATGGCATTAGCATCTATGATCAAATGGCTTTATGTAAAGGAGGTTACTTCCATAATGTAGGTGGGCCTTATCCAATTATTTGGAAGCTTTAGAGCAAAGAAGTGAGGGTTCCAGAGAGAAGAAGAAATTCTGTCTCAAAACTCCAATATCAACTCTTCCATCAACAATTCCAGCCTTCCAACTTACCCTAAGGATCTTGGGCTTGCCAGCTCACACAATCACTTGAGTCAATTCCTCAGAATATATTTCTCTATACACACACACTACATATACACAGAATAATTAAAATTCTGTTAATTCCATTTCTCGTAGAGCCCTGATTAATATAGTTACATAGACCATACGTCAAAGAGCTGAGACTCCAGCCCAGATTTGTCTCTGTAAACCCTCTGTGGAGGACTGGGAGAGATAATATGTGTTAAGATTTTGGTCATTTGCAACTATCCATAGGGATTTTGGTCAGAATACTCCTCAATATTCGTGTAGGAGTTAAGTGGGCTGAGGAGGGATGGTGTATGAATATTTTAATGTGGATTGTGTAGCCTGCCACTAACCATTATTGGTCAAATACTGCAACCCCATTTCAGGGTGGACCTCAAAGAGCAGACAAAACTGCCAATGGAAACCTTGAAAATTTAAGTCTATTTTACAATCCATTTAAACAGGGAACTGAGACAAAATTAATTCATGACAATTTGTTCTCAAACTGTGAATTTTTGGGAACATTTCCAATATTCATTAGTTCTCAGATTCACACTTTCACCTGTGTGTTGAAAAGCTGTTTTATCAGCTCCTGGAGCAAGGGAATAAAATATATGGAGGCAGTGACTTATTCTCATTTTCTCTTTAATTTGCAATTTTTAAATGTCAGCACACTAAGTTAAGAATGGTGATCAGGAGTCCTCTAACCCCCACATCCCTGTCCCAGTAAAATCTCGTTTTCTTTATGTCCATTTGTTCTTCATGCTCCGGGTTTCTCTCGTATGGGAGTCTTGTTTTAACTGAATTATGTAGAGAGAAGACTTTGTTATAAAAAGAACATTCTTTATACTCTATCACAGATTTCTTGATCACTAAATACTAAAATTGACCTTATTTTAAGGCTGTTATAACCTGAACATCCCTGAGCTTAATGCTACAGCAAGATTCTCAGTGAATTTCTGATATGCAGCACAAAAACTTAGCTAGAGAAAAACGCCTGTCATCTGTACATCAAATTCACAGGTCTCTTCTCAAGGAGCAGAACATAGCACTTTCCCGATGCAATTTGGTGGCTATGCCAAGTTAAAATTGATCCTTAATTCTTCCTTCTACTATGCTCACCTCCTCATACACTAGGCTGATTTCTTCCTATGACCTATGGCAGACTAGCCCAGCTTGACTGGCATCTCAACCAGGCGAGGAGTACAGTTTAAAGACCTTTCCTTAAACAAATACTCCAACAAATTATTACCCCAACTATAAACCTTACTAATGTGTTTTAAATTTTACAACCCTGGCAATTAAAAATTTCCCATCATTCCTCCCTTCTGCTAACTCACGGTCAGGAAAAAACAAATCAGAACAGATGTTCTCTACTTTTGTGTTTCTGCTTACCTGACAAAAACAGATTTTGGTAACAATGACATCAGAAAGGAATAATGAAAAAAAAATTCTTGGAAAGAAAAGGAACCAAACAGATATTGTAGTCAAATCCTGACTTTCCACACAAATTGAGATCAGTGTGGGAGAAATGGGAAGGCATGAGGAAGGGGATAGCAATCACAGAATTTTTCTACTTTTCATCGGCATAAGGATCAGCCTGCCTCAATGTTTCTTCTTCTTCTCCTCCTTTGTCTCTATATCCTAGCTCCCATATTTCCCTTTCAACCATCTCATACCATCATTTGAAGTTCTACACACTCCCCACCAGAATTTTATCACCCTTTGCTAAACATATTTGATAAAACGAAGTCAAGGGTGTGAATTATCCAAAAGACTCTCAATCATCTGTTTTGTATGCTCAGTAGATACCAATTAACATAGAGCCGTGCCAATATGAACAGAAACATATGAACTACTAAACACATTTCTGAGACAGGAGTTAGTTGACTTGATTGACTAACAGTTGTATTTTTTAAATTTAAAAAGGAGACCTGTCAAATGGGGAATTTTTTTTTAAACACTCTGATTTGATGAGCAATGCATGAGACAGTCCCATTTATATGATTGTGAATTTTCTAAGCAGCAAGGATCTGAAACATGCCTTTTAAAATAGCCAGATAGAAAAATCTTGGTGTGAGCAATTTACACTTGAAGTGACTGTTCTGTCTTTAGAACACTGGGAAAAGTGAGGTGTTTAATGTATCTTCCAGACAATTACAAAGCAGTCCTTGATCAAAACCCTCTGCGAGGGATATTGACAAACCTGTCCAACTGCAAGAATCTCCTGTAGAGAAAATGATCTATGAGATTACCTGCTGGTGGGTTCATGGGTCAGATTGTCAATATCTAGAGAAGGATCACAGAAATAAACATTTAGTGTTTGCTATACTGACATCTATATTTATGGTCCTGGTAAAGTAGTTGGTCAATCAAAACCAGTTAAAGCAATTACAATTTTCCCCAGCTACATGTAAGAGAAAGAAACTGAACTCTTTGTGATGAGAAGTCAATATAGCAAGATAATCCAAAATTGCTTTTTATTCATGTGGAATGAACGTGGTATTATTCTATCTTGACACTTGTAATTGTCTGATTAGACGAATACAGTGAAGATGTATCAATGTAATGAAGTCAAATACTCAGTTAAGATTTTATTTTTTCTTCCCATCCTACATTGTTTGAGATCCCCCACAGAATTTGGAACAGAATGTTTCTTTCCCTATTGAGTGTGTCTTCTTTCTATTTGGCAAATATTTACTCTTTTATCAAGGTTTCAATTGGAACAGCGATGAATGGGTCCATTTTTATTATGACTTGACTCCTGCTTTCAGATAATATAGGTAATGTTGTTAGGCATAAAATTAGCTTGGAGATGACATAAATCACTAATCCAAGACACACTGTGTTGAATTCCAATAGCAAACTTCCTTGAAGGGATAAGAAAAGTATAAATGCCAATGTTTGAATGAGGCTGTGATTTCCAAAATATTGACTTAGGGCTTGAAAACCATCGGAAAAAAGATGTGTCAAATTGTAAGTCCTCTAAACCAGGGGTCCTGAACCAGGGAGTCTGTGAGCTTGAATTGAAAATTCAAAAAAACATTATTCTTGTGGGGACATGTTGGTGCAGGTGTGATATATTTATTAGATAATACACAATATAGTGTGGGCTTTGTAAGGGGTCTATGGTTTTCACCTGACTGGTAAAGGGGTCTGTGGAACAAAAAAGGTTAAGAACCCTGCTCTAAATGGTTAAAAAGAAAAGCATGTATAATAAACTGCCATCTGTTTTGCTACACTTGCTCTTCAAATAATTTGATCGGTAGGTAATATATTGTGCTGATTAAGAGCTCAGGCTCTGGAGTTAGGCAAATCTGTCTTTATCCTACTTACTCATTGCATTACCTTAGTCAAGTTATTTTACCTCTCTAAAAGTCTCAGTTACATCATCTGTAAAGTGAAAATAGTTATAAAACCTGCTGAAAAAATTGTTATGAATTTTAAATTACTTAATCCATGTAGAGCTCTTGGTACAGATTCTGAATCATAGTAATCACCCAATAATTGTTGGCTAATAATTGTAATTGGAAGGCTAGTTAATATTCTACTCAACAAGCATTTATTTCAAGACTTCTATGTACACAAAAACTAGAAGGAGTGGAAGATAAATAATACACGATCTCTGTCCTCAGTTTAGGGGAGTTAACTCTCATGCTAGCCATTATCTTAGAGGGTAAACAGAGATAAGTATTTGTTTTCATTTCCTAGGCTGCTCAAAGCAAATAGAATGAAACGGGCTGGCTTTAAACAATGGAAATTTGTTACCTTACAGTTTGAGGCTATGAGAATGTCCAAATCAAGGCATTAGCAAGGTGATGCTTTCTTCCCAAAGACCAGCTGCCAATGATCCTTGCCTCCTCTGTCACAGGGCAAGGCACATGGCAGCGTCTGCTGGTTTCTCCCTCCTCTTCCAGGTTTCAATCACTGTAGCTTCTTGCTTCCATGCCTTTCTCTCCTCATTCATCCATTTATAAAGGACTCCAGTAAAAGTTTATAGAACCACCCTGAGCCACACCTAAACTGAAGCAATCACCAAAAGGTCCTATTCATAACAGGAATGGATTAGGTTTAAGAATAACATTTTCTGGGATACATACAGTTCAAAATCACCACAGTGTTTTAAGAGATACTGTAAGAGTGTAGTTTCTTATTAAGAACACCTACTTCAATTATCCTTACGTAAATCCATTCTCTATCTAGAAGTAGAATGATCTTTGTAAAACATTTCAGTATCCTCCCGTTGAACTTAAAATAAAACACAAACTAGTAATCTAGGCTATGAGGCTCTGCCTAATCTCCGATGTCGAGACCTCATACCCAGCTATTCTTTCCTTCTTTCCCTACAATTCCCCTCCCCTCACCACAGGGCCTTTGCCTCTGTCTCTTCTCTCTCTCTGAACTGTGCCTCATTCCTTGCTGTGTCTAGTTCATTCTCACCCATCCTTTAGGTCTCAGCTCTGATGCCACTTATTGAGGGGCCCTTCCTTAACTTCTTTCACTGTCCATTGCCATTCTAAACCAATTTCTCCAAGATTTTCTCTCAGAAAACCCTGTACTTTTCTTTATGGTCCTTAAATATTTCTTTCCATGATTTTTTTAAAAAAATATTGATCTGCCTTACTAGACATAAACTCCTTGAAGTCAGGGACTTCATATGCCCAGCTCATAGCACAATACAGTATTCCTGGCACATAGCAGTTGCTTAATAAACATTGAAGAAATGTGTTAAAGGATAATTTTTTTAAAAAAAGAAAAGATCAAATCATGATTCTCATATAGATATAAGATGAAAATGCGTTAAATATTTGATTTAACTCATAAATGAGGGAATAAGACAGATGTTAAACGAATTCAAAGGAGAAGGAAAATAGACGCATTTCTAGATCAGGAATATTGTAATGAATGTGCAAATGGAGACAAAACTGCCTTCTTTCACAGTGGGGAGAAAGTCAATTGAACTTTCATCTGACAGAATGTTTTTACATATCTATAGACAAGAATTATTTTGCATTGCAAAATTTTATTTATTTGCAAAAATCCTATTGTAATAGAAATATTCTATTATAATGCATTATCTACATTTTACAGAGTTGTGAAATAGCACAAAGGCAATAGAGGTTTAGAATCAGATAACTCACAAGAGTGTGCTCTAAACAATGCAGAACTCTCCCCTGTAGCACACATTTTTTTCCCTACAAAAATATATAGATAGCTAAAAACTATGGGGACACATAAGAGAGTGAACTTAATTCTTTGTGGGAGAGATTTAAGAAGTCTTCATAAAGGAGAAAGAGTTGAGCTAAGACTTGAAATGTAGATAGAATTTCAGTA
Source organism: Tolypeutes matacus (assembly GCA_026826555.1). Lineage (NCBI taxonomy): Eukaryota > Metazoa > Chordata > Mammalia > Cingulata > Chlamyphoridae > Tolypeutes > Tolypeutes matacus. The sequence goes on along the minus strand of JAKSZT010026914.1, from coordinate 3,662,172 downwards.
ATGATGAACCATTAGAGATTTTTGAAAAGAGCTCTATAGAAATCATTCTTGTAGCAGTGGATTCTTGCAAGCAAGGTTATAGCCTACGACACAAGACATGTGGCTATTGTAATAGCCCAGGGAAGAAACTACGAGGAAAAACAAAAGAGTACCCAATGGGAAATGGGAGGCCCTCTATTCTGGTTTTAGTAGTAGCACGCATCATGTGACTTTGGACAAGTTGACAGATCTCTCTGGGCCTAATCTACCTTCACTGCAAAAATATATACCAGGGGCATGATAGTGAAGGAAAAACAGGCATGGCACTTAGAATCTGGTTTACTAATTATCTGGATAAGGAAAAGATGATATCCTAAAGGAACTTCTGAGCTCCACAATCTGTAGTAACAGTGTCCTTCCTAATGCCATTTGGAAATGGAAACAATCATTCTGCCTCTCTGATTGTGCTTGTTTATTAAATGAATAAAATAAGAAAGAGATTTCTTATCACTAATATTTCTGATAGCCTCCCAGTAGAGCAGTCAGCAAACGTTTTATACAAAGAATTAAACAGTAAATATTTTAGACTTCGCAGGCTATACAATCTCCTTTGCAATATTCAGTCTGCTATTATAGTTTCAAAGTAGCCATAGACAATAAATAACCAAATGAACATGACTGTGCTCCAATAAAACTTTATTTATAAATATAGGAAGTGGGCCAGATTTGACCTGTGGGCTGTAGATTGCTAACACCACATTAATAGGTGCGTGGCTGGTTATCAATGCAGTTATTCAAACTGTGAGGCGATGGAAATTGATGATCATTTAATTTACCTCTGCACTACGGTGTGCGTTGCACATAAATTCTCAGAAAATATATGGTAAATGAATAAATAAAAAAGGGAATCCTCTCTTGAACTTTTAGAACAATTTGTAACACTCTTACAACATTCATCACAAACTACCTGGTGTTAGTTACTTATGAACATGTCTTTATTCCTTTTTAGGATCTAAACACCTAGAGGGTAGAGACTGCCATTTATAATCTATTTACTGGCTGTTATATAATAGTTGCTAAAAAATGTTTCATGGATGAATGGTTTGTTTTTGGTTTTGTTGGCTTTTTTGGTTTGGGTTTTTTGGTTTCTGTTTTGAATCTGTCTTCTGTGGCCTCCACAACATGCCTTGGTATATTGAGGACTTCACCTTGAGCAAGCTCAATGGCATCTCAGCAGCTTTCTCCAGGTATGAGACCACCTCTGGAGAAGGACACTTGCATGTGATCATTGCTATATGTCTGTTCCTTACCATTCTCCCTACTTTGTGGAGGTTACTCTTGAAAAAGTAATTTGCCTTCTTAGGAAATAATCTTTTAATGGTTGACCATGACCCATTTAGCATAATTCAATGCAGCATTCGTATATTTTCCCCCTGGGCTGTCCTTTTTGCATTAGTGCCTGAGAGCTTTTATGTAAGGAAGGCACAGTGTTTTCTTGTGGGTTGTTTTATATACACCACAGACAATAAACTGTCAATGAAAAGAAATATCAGATGTATTGAAATTGTATTTTTTTAAAATTTTTCTTATGTCCCTTTCTTTGTGAGACACTAAGCCTCATTTCCTTGCCTACTAACAGTTTTTTCATGAAGTGATTTTTTTTTTTTCTCTTTCCTTTTTTCCCCACTTTTAAGTAGCACCAGATGTTGAAAGAAACTTTCTCTGATTGGTGTCCAGAGAAAACAAAAACCATGTATCACTTCAAGCCTGACCTGTACAGGGGAAAATGGACTAAACAAAAGCTGCCAGAATTAAACACACTGCAGATGGTAAAAAAGAAAAGTCTAGAGTAGTATCTTTTTACCCCTTGTGCTTCCATTTATCTCTTGACACCTGATTAAAGAGTTTCTTTTTATTAAGAAGAAAAGTTAGAATAGAAGACAGAGAAGACAAAGAAAATGGATTTTATTTTAGATTCATCTCCTGGCTTATTATATGATCCTAGGCCAGAGTTTACCACAGGGAGATCCACATTCATTCTGTGGGATAGTAAAGGATGTTTTGTGGGAGTTAGGGAGATTCTGTGGCCAAACAAGTTTGTGATATATGGGGTTAAACAGTAAGCTAACATGCATCTTGAATCTCCAAAGAAATGGAGTTTTAGCCTCAGAATATTTTATAGGACTATTATCCCTTGGCAGACACTTCAAGAAATCCTGTCTCTTAGAAAAAAATAGATTGGCTGGAAAAATTAGGTCAATGATGTTTAATAGCATTAATTCTATGATAGTCATAAAATGCCACCTGACTGCCTTGCATTATGACACATGGTATGGATGATACCCAAACCTTGACTCCCATTCCCATAGAGTATGTAGTCTAGTTGGAAAAAGATAGCAAACACATCTGAAAAGTTATTCAGTGAGGCAGTGTCCAATGAATGGCCTGGACAATAATCATTGCACAGTGTTTTTCAAAATGCATAGTAGAGCTTAGAGATACCCTGGCTGGCCCACAGGGCCACCTCTAAGGGAGAAATGGTTAAAGAAAAAGTCAACTAGGAAGAGTCCACCCCTGATTTAGCAAATAAGATTCCATTTGAAGACAGGATTCAGCTATTGTATCATGTTCAAATAGTTAATATCTATATTCCATTGCCATCCCTGTTCATATGCATTTCTACCTGTGGAGCAGAGCACTCCATTCTATGCTTCTATGAGGCCAAGACTGGAGACTAGACAATCAGGCAAGACAGGAATGGAGAAGCCAAAGGAGGCAGAAAGAAAGTTTGAGAGAAGTTAGATAGAGCCTGTTACAGTTTGAGATGGTTTTTGTGAATCCCAGAAAGACAAGTATTATGTTTGTAAGTTAATCTATTCTTGTGGGTGGATACCCTTTGATTATATTGGATTCAGTTGAGGGGCCCTTGATTAAATTACCTGCTAAGATTAGGGCTTTGATTTGACCACATCAGTAGGGTATGACTCAGGTTAAGTCCCTACCCCCTTGGTGGGCTGATATAGACAGAAACTCACTCAAGAAGACACATGGGGCCCTGGGAAGAGATAGCCATTTGCCTGATAGTTTACAGAGGACTTTGCGAAGGGAACAGAACAACTGAGACTGATACAGAAGGCCTGCAAAGAAACAAGCCCTACACCAGGAGAGAGACCTGAGAGACAAGCCCTATGCCAACCTACAGCTGAGATCAGGAAAAAGCTGAGCCCATGGAGCCTTAAGAGGAAGAGGAAGCCCAGAGGAGAATGCTGAGACCAGCCAGAGATCAGCAATCATCTTGCTTCAACACGTTGCAAATGACTTTGGTGAGAAAGCAACCTTGAGTTGGACTCTTTAGGGTCTTGTAACTGTAAGCTCTTACCCCAAATAAATACCCTTTATAAAAGCCAACAGATTTCTGGTACTTTGCATTGGCACCCCTCTGGCAGACTAATTCAGAGCCACATAATAAACAGAAAAGCAAGGGAAAGAAGAGAATGAGAGTGAAAGAGAAAAATATCTCTGGGGAAGCCTTAGGAGGGAGAGTTTTAGGGGATTTTCATGAGAGAAAGGCTCTGGGGTGGTGAGGTATAGAAGAGAAATGGAGAGGAGAGAAAAAGGGACACAGGAAGCGTTGATGGGTTTGTGAAGTGATATAGTTCAAGAGCCTATATAAAGAATAAAATAAAATTCCTTTTTTATTACTTTTTAGCATTATGCTTTTTTTGAACATGGTTCCATGCAGATATTGGATCATGTGTGTTCAGAAGTCATAGGGGCTACACAAATATATATACCATTTGCATTAGGCTTTTTAAATACTGAAAGAAGTTTGAGGACCCCATTGATATCTTTGAGCATTTAGAGGTGTTCAAGGATGTCAGGTTGGGAACTCATTCCTTAGATAATATTGACAAAAAATATGAAGGACTTATAATAAAGCTCATTTAGGAAGTTCAAGGTGGCTAAAGCTTTTATTCAATTTTACTGAACGTGACAAACAATCTGAAGTGGTTTATTTGTTTTTCCTACTTAGAGTCTCCTGTCACCAAGCATTGTAACTCTTTTATTTCCAGTTGCTATAGAAATGGTACAAGGAATCTTTTGACTGATTTGTGCAGAATTCATTTCTTTCTGACACCATTGCCTTTAAAAAAAGCAACACTCAGGATTTTTTGTGAAAATTGGGTCACTTTACTGTATCATAATTATAAAAGCCGCTATTTTAATTAAAGGCTATGAATAAGACCTTTCTCCTGATTTTATCTTGGTTAGATTTGGGGTTATTTTTTAATCTGAGTGTCTAATGTAATTCTCAAATCCTTCTATCCTCCCACCCACCCACCCATCCCTCCATATTTTTTTTGGGGGGTGGGGGAGGTGATGCTCCTGTTTACACTTTCTCCTGACAGTTCCTTCCTCAGAAGCATATAGTTGAATTAAACCAAAAAGAGAACCCTTTATTTCCATCCATGATACTTTCTGGAACTACTCATCTTGCTGCTAAAAACTATTTCATTGTGGGTCTTAAGGGATGTGAATTAATGGAGAAAGAATGCATTGCCTTCCTGAATCATCTCTCCTGAATTTATTGCTCTTGGGAGGCCCAGGGTATGATTTTGAGGTAATTTTCTCTACATTGTGTGACAAGAATGATCTTTTGAGAACCAGGAGTGCTCTTTTCTTGGCATAGTCAGCTGAGGAGTCAGAATACCTTCATCTCTCTTCTGGCCTCAAACAGAATTTTGGCTATCCCCTATCATTATGAGCATTCAAGGGGTGTCTTGGGGAACCTAGGCTTGGATAATCCAGGTCTCGTTACCACAGATGAAATGATGATGCATTTTTAAGAAACTACTAAGACATCCTGCTTCCAATTTCCTTTTTGCTCCTTGTAGACTTGGTGTTGCCCCTCTGCTTAAGCTACTTTATCATTTTCATATATGAAAGTTTGAGGCCACTCTGCTGAAAATGTTGTTTTCCACAGAAGAGTATTTCTTGTTCTGCTGCATGTTTTTTGCTGCATTTTTGCATATGGCAATACAGACAGACACTTACTTGATTGCTTAAGAAAAGGGACCATTGCCTTAATAAGAACTTATTTTGAACAAATTCTACAAAATTTGTTTCCCCCAAAAGCTGATGAAGCTGTGGTCATAGGAATTATGGGGGCCAAAAGAGAATCCAATCATCTATTTTTGGAGAGAGCTCAGATTAATACAAAGAGCACCCAGACATCTTTCCTGGGCACCTCTCTTTACTGTCTTCAACAAGATTTAGAAATAGCAATGAAGAGTCTTACTGCTTTCTCTGTTCTACTACTGTCAGATTTAGCTTTACCACGTTACTTGGGCTGAAAGAAAACCGGTCCCCTTCCCTTTTTTCTTTGGTACTCCAGTTATTAGCTTATAAATGGCTCATTTAGCTGTTCTTCATTTGCATGAAAGCTTTTCTGGGGTCTCATCAAAGCTTTCTTCTCTCATTTTTAGTTTCCCTGCAGATCTTTTTCTTACTTTTAAAAATCCTTTCCCTTCAAAGAAGCTCTGAACTCAACATCTTTCTTTTCTAAAACAATCTCAAACCATCTCCATATCTAAACTGTGATTTCAAGAAATTGCAGTTAGAAGACTAAACAAGTTGGGGAGCTCTAGAAAAATAACTCCCTGGTGTATTGACTGATTGATTGATTGGTTGGTTGGTTTAATATGTAACTACACAAAGTAGAAAGAAGAAATTCATAGTTCTTGCTGATATCATTCCAAACTCCTCACCCAAAGTTCTGAAATGGAAAACAAAGACAGACAGACAGAAATTTTACACACACACATATACAAATATACACACACAAACATATTCACAGGTCTGTATATTTAATTATAGTTTTTGGAAATGCCCATTAGCAAACCAATACTTGTTTTCAAATTTACAATTCACTCACTAAAGAAATATGCCCAAATATCAGAATTTATCAGCCAATATATATTTTCCTTTTTTATTATTTTAAAGAAATTTCAATAAAACAAACTGGAAAAAAAATGGACTTTTCTTCCTTATTCATGTGTCTTTATTCATGAATTCCAGAGAAAGTAAATCATGGCCCCCAAAATAGCCTTTACCAAAACAATCAGGTCAGTCAAAATAATCCATATGTTTGTTAATCAAAACCATCACGGGAATTTTGCAGAGTAGCCAGACATTGTCCATGAAGGATATTACCATTTTGTTTGCCCTATAACCAAACTCAAGTTAAATGCCATTGAGAGATATGAGCAGAAGGGAGGAAGGTTAGAATCTAGAACCAGTAATTTCATTATCTTACTCTTCCAATTCTAGGAACTCTCCCTACAAAACTTATTTTTCCTCAATTATAGTCTATTCTTTGTATTTGTTAGAGCTGATAGATGCCATATGTTTATCAATCTCACAACATTTTTGGCTAATAGAATTCACCTTATTAGCAAACTTGACACAAGGCTCTAGACACTGGGAAAATGGAGTGCTTCAATTTTTATACTAATTTTCACATTTTTCAAATTAGAGTGCTTAAGAAATATCACAGTTTTCAAATTAGAGTGCTTAAGAAATATCACTTTTTAAATTATTTTTAAGTCCATTTAATATTGACTCCAAGGTGACATGCTGTTGGACTGGCAAGAAATTCAGCCTCAGAAGATAGGATCATTCCACTTCACCTTTCCCTTCTAGCTCTCTCTTCTTCCAGGGTTGGCCCAGAATTGTATAGTGCTAGGAAGAGTCAACTACTTGTCTTCAGTCCTCCCTCCACTGGCACCATCTATGTCCTCTATCCAAGCTCACAGCAGTTCCCTGAAGGCCATGTACTTTTCATTTACATGATTCTCTGCCAGGAAAGGATCCTCATCTCACCATGCAGAGGTCACCTCAGAGGTTTTCCCATTTCTTTCAAGCATTTCCACTGTTCTGTTTACCTGTTGCTACATTAAAATCTGTCCCAAAACAGTGGCTTAAAATAATAGCAATTTTTCTCTTGCTCTGAGAGTTGACTGGGTTCAGCAAGGTGGTTCTCACTCAGGGTCTTTGATGAAGTCACATTTTGAGGGTGACTGGGGCTAGCATCATCTCGAAGGCTTCTTCACCTACATACCTGGGATCTGGGCAAGGAATGCTCAACAAGCTGGGGGCCAGAGCAGCTGGGGCTCCTCAGATACTTCTCTTTCTCCCTGTGTGTGTGGTCTTTCTACATGGCCACATTAGGGGAGCCAGGCTTCTCACAAGGGAGCTGTAGGCTCTCAGAGGTAGTGTCCCAAGAGAAGCCGCAGAAGCTACATGGTTTCTTGCCTCAAAAGACACCCAGTATCACCTCTACTGCATTCTGTTCCTTAAGACAGTCACAAAGGCTGGCCTGGTCCCAAGGGAAAAGTGTGGAAGGATTTGTAACATATTTTAAAACCACCACAGCCACAGAGCATACTGCTGGCCCAGTTGTTTTGGTGTCCCAACATTGCCTTACCACTTGCCAATTTAGAGAAATCTCTTCTTTTTCCTTTCCTTCTAAATTATTTTCCCTCTTCCCTCCTCATTTGGAATACCTAACATTATTCCTAAAATGGCCTCAGGCCAAAGATGGCAGATAAGTAAAAAAAGGGGGCCCTGTAGATTTATATCTTTAAGCTAGATACTGGTAACAGACACTAGAATAAAGAAATAATCCTTTTCCATTAAAATGTCAAATAAAAATTTTAAGTGACAATCAACATTGGGGTTCTGCTTAAGAAAACAACAGGAAGTGGTGGGTACTGGAGCAACCTGTTCAAAAGGGGCAGCTGCTATTATGCTCCAGGGAATTGTTGCCATTAGGTATGCAGGCCCTATTTTGTTAGACCTTCCAATTTTTCTAGAAAAGTCAGAAATCCGGATTTTTATATGAAACATTTTGATTGTTAATGCTAGCAACTAATTCAAATGCTTTTAAAACCTCATTTGGGCTAACCAAATATGTCATTGGCCATATTCAGGCTTCCAGATGCTAGTTCACAATCCCTGCCTTGGACTTTCAGAATAAAAGGAAGAAAACTTAATTTCAGGCTACTTCTGATTTCTGCCCCACCAAAATTCCTGAAAGGACCTGTCTACATTTGGGAAGTGAAGCAATAAGACTATATAGATAGAAAAATAGAAATTAAAATGTCAATAAAGTATCCTGCCATATTGTATATACCAGGGAACAGCAAACTACCGTCCATGGGACAAATCTGTCCTGAGGCCTGATTTTATAAATAAAGTTTTATTAGAACACAGCTACATAGATTCATTTACCTATTGTCTGTGGTTGCTTGTCTTATGGAATTGCTGTAACTGAGACAAAGACTGTACAGTCAGCAAAGTCTAAGATATTTACCATCTGGCTCTTTACAGAAAATCTTTGCCAACTCCTGGTAGAGACCATACTACATAGTTTCACAGATAGGAATCATAGCAATTTACAACTAAAAGCTCTTGAAATTATTTGCTAACTTTGGGACCATGATGGGGATTCTAAGGAAAAGATGGTAGCTTCTCTGGATTAATGGTAGCACTCAGGTATTCCTGCTGAACTTGGCCTGTTATAGCAGGTAGAGTCAATCTTGACTGCTTTCCCTGTGACATGATAGTTAAAGCACATAATGCAACAGCTTTGTTCTAGTCTACAGGAAGAATAAAACACACCCTGCTTACATTCTCTTATTGGAGCCTTTATTTAAAAATCAATGAAATTGTGTCACTTTAAAGCATGGCTCTTCCCTGTCAAGGCCAAGAAGTTTAGAAAGAGATTATAATACCCAAGTCTTCAGTATTTATAAACTGACACTAAACAGTTTTTAAGGAAAAGAAAATCCAGTTGATATTTTAAAGGAAGATATATTAACTTCCTTTCTTATCCTTTTTACAAAAAGCCTGCCAATACTTTATATGATATAAATAGCCATTAACCAATGGCTGCCTAGTATACAAATGACTAATGTACACCAAAGTGTACAATTTTGAAAGAAGTTAGTAAACTTGTGAGGTCTACAACTCTTCATATTTTAAACAAAAACCGATCATTGCTGTAGTTGTACTTGGAGACTCTCTTTCAATCATTACACAATGAAATAAAATAAAATGATTCTAGGACTTCCAGTCCCAGATTAAAATGGAATAGGCGCACTTTTCCCTATTCCTCCCACTAAGTTCAGTTAAAATTCTGGACATTACATTTACAAGTCAAACAAAAGAAGGTGCTGAAAGGTAAAGAGAAGAAGGAAGACCAGTTAGGGACCTTGGGACCCTTGGAATAACAGTACTGTCTATGAAGGTCCGGAGGGTAGTTTGACATCCACCCCCACCTGACTGTAAGAATTAGGATCCATTTTCCCACACCAGTATGGTGTTAAAGCAGGCCTGCTAAAATAGAAGATTTAAATAAGATGCAGAGTCTCATATCATAATACTCAAAACATCCAGGCATAAAAGAATATCAGTCATTATACCAAGAACAAGGAAAATAAAAACTTGAAGAAAAGACAATTAACAGATGTCAATACTATGACACAAATGTAAGAATCATCTAAAAGAATTTTTAAAGCAACCATCATAAGAAGTATTTGATGAACAATATAAACACAGCTAAAACAAGTTTAAAAATAGAATGTGATAGCAAATAAATAGAAGATATAAGGAAGAATTAAATAGAAACTTTAGAACTGAAAAATACAATACTGAAATGAAAAACTCAGTAGAGGGTCAACAGAAGAATGGAGAGGACAAAGGAAAGAAGCAGTGAACTTGAAGACAGGAAAATAGAAAGTATCCAACTGGAACAACAGAGAGAACACAGACTGAAACAAAAGAAGAACAGACCTTCAGAGACTATGGGACTATAACAAAAGAACTAACATTCATGCCATTAGAATCCTAGAAGAGAGAAAAATAGCTAGAGGACAGACTGAAACAGCCCCAAAAAAGATCTTCTAGGGTTTAGGACAGCAGGCGAAGGCTGGACACTGCCAAGAGGAGAGAGGGACAAAGGAGGGAAATCATGATGACAGACCCATGAGTTGAAACCAGCAGCTGCTGCTGCTGGCACCCTCCCCCACACTAAAGACACTTTAGAATTCTTAGGCCCCTGGGCCTGCGACTACAGACAAAGGGGGCTCCAGGGATCTACCACCCCAGGAAAGGGGAGAGAGAGGGACACAGCCTATGGGGACTCAGCTTCTGACCCACAAATTTGGTCTGCTGTGTCCTCACCTTCCAAGCCAGGTGAGACCACACAGTGGTTTGCCCTGGGAGCTGGCAAAGGACTAGAGAAATCCAACCCTGGCAAACACTCTCTCTTCTAGCTGGGACTAATTGATGAGGATGCTCCAGGAAATGGGAGAGACACAGACACAGCCTAAAGCCGACTCAGTTTTTGACTCATAAATTTGGTCTGCTGTGTCCCAAGAGCCCTTCCAGGCCAGGTGGGGCTGCGCCATTGTTTGCCTTGGAGTCTGCAAGGGGCTAAAGATATACAACCCTCCCAATCTCCTCCTTTACTAACAGGGACTGATTGTTGAGGACTCAGAATAAAGTAGAAATATTTCCTAGCTGGGAAAAGGGAGTGGGGCTGCCAGAGAAGGCTGGAGAATTGTCTCAGAGAAAATTTGAATTACAAGCCTCCTGGCCTCCAGACAGGAAGCTCTATCACATTGGTCTGGTCTGTGTTGCAACAAATACACCGCGACCAGGCATTGAACTGAGAGCTGTCAAAGAGTGCCATCACCTGGCAAATCAAGGAAGTGCATGCAAGAAAATTAAAAATAAGAAGAGGCTTTTTCCAGCCTCTATACCCTCCCTGCCCAAGACCCTAGGAAGTGGCTCTACAACCAATTATTGGGCTCAGTGCCCAGTTTTGAGCAACCAGCAGGACAATCCTAACAATTCAGTTAGAGACAAAAATTAAAAAGCAGTAGTAATTCACAGCCTCCTGCCACTAAATCCCTACAAAGGAGAAAGAAATTGAGCATATGAGTAAACTACCTCCTAACAGATGCCTAAACACCAGCAAAAAATTACAAGCCATACTAAGAAAATAGAAGACACAGCCTAAGAAAAGGAATACATCAAAGCCCCAGAAGAGATGCAGTATTTGAGAGAACTAATCAGCAAGATGCACACAAATTTCCAAAATCAAATTAATGAGTTGAAAGACAACATAGTTAAAGAGATAAATGACATCAAGAAGACATTGAGTGAACACAAAGGAGAATTTGAAACCCTGAACAGAAAAGTAACAGAGCTCATGGGAATGAAAGACACAACAGACGAAATAAAAAACACATTTAAGGCATACAATAGACTTGAAATGATAGAAGAAAGAATAAGTGATACTGAAGACAGAACAGCTAAAATTGAAGTGAAAAGAACAGAGAGAGAAAAGAATGAAAAAAAAATGAGCAGGGGCTCAGAGAGTTGAATGACAACATGAAATGCAACAACATACATGTCATGGGAGTTCCAGAAGGGGAAGAGAAGGGAAAAGAGGCAGAAAGAGTATTTGAGGAAATAATAGCTGAAAATTTCCCAACTCTCACGAAAGAAATGAACTTACATATCCAAGAAGCACACCATACCCCAATCAGAATAAATCCAAATAGACCTGCTCCAAGACACATACAACTCAGAACGTCAAATGTCAAAGAGAAAGAGAAAATTCTCAGAGCAGCAAGGGAGAAGCAAGCCATCACATACAAGGTATGTCCAGTAAGACTTAGTGTAGATTTCTTTTCAGAAACCATGGAGGTGAGAAGACAGTGGTATGATACAGTAAGGAAACTGAAAGAGAAAAACTGCCAGCTGAGAATTCTTTATCTGGCAAAACTGTCCTTTGAATATGAAGGTGAGTATAAAATATTCACAAACAGAAACTAAAAGAGTTTGCAAAAAAGAATCCACCTTTGCAGGAAATACTAAAGGACGCCTTAGAACCCAAAAGAACATGGCAGGAGAGATAGGCTTGGGGTAGAGTATAGAAAAAAGAATAGCAGAAAGGAAAATCCCAGAAGAAGAGAAAGAAGGCAGAGCTAAAAGGATATTCCCGAAGTTGACAAAGACATAAGTCTACAGCTTCAAGAAGCTGAGTGAAACTCAAACAGGATAAACGTAAAGAAATCCATGCCAACACACATCAAAATCAAATTTTAGAAAAATAAATGCAAAAAAAAATCTTGAAATCAGTAAGAGAGAAATGATGCCTTACATACAGGATTAAAACAATTCAAATACAGTGGATTTCTTATCAGAAACCGTGAAACCAGAAGGAAGGGACACAGCATTTTTCCTGTGCTCTGAAAGATAAAGACCATCAACCCCAAATTCTATATTCAGCAAAATTATCCTTCAGGAATGAAGGGAAAATAAAGACAAAGGCAAACCAAGAGGATTTGTCACTAGTAGACCCACTCTAAAAGAAGTTCTTGAAATAGAAAGGAAATCATAAAAGAAGGAATTTTAGAACATCAGGAAGGGAGAAATAACAGAAAGAGTATGGGTAAATACTATGCATTTTTCTTCTCCTTTTAAACTTTTTAAATATATTGGATGTTTGAAGAAAAAAGTATACCATTGTCTGATATGATTCTCAATGTATGAAGCGTAAATATGTAAGGCAATTATATTATAAACAGGGAAGGGTAAAGGACTTTAAAGGAGGTAAAAGTTACTACACTTCACTCAAACTGGCCAGTATCTTGTTAGTGGTGATGGTTACACAAATTTTTACAAGTGACAAAATGACACTGAATTATGTACACACTTTGTACCAATGTCAGTTTCCTGCTTTTGATATTGTAATATAATATACAATATAACCATTAGAAAAAAATGGGTGAAGCTTACCAAGGGGCCCTCTGAATTAGCTTCAAATTTCTATAAATTTATAATTATTTCAAATTGTAAGTTTTTTAAAATGACTCTAGAAGAAAAGAAAAAATAATAAAAAACTAAAATAAACTAATTAAATAAATAACAAAAAAGACTCTAGAAAGACTGTTTTTTCCTGAATTTATCAAATTCAATCTTTTGAAAAATATGAAATTGATCCAGGAGAGGGGCAAAGGAATGTTGTTGAACTGCTTACCATGGGAAATTGGCTCAATTGCTCTGTATATTTAATTCTCTCAGCGCTTAGCATTTTTAATGGATTGAATTATTAGATAAAACACCAGAAAGTATACATTCTCTTTTACCTCTCTTCTTTAGTCTAAAGATATTTGGTGTCACCTGGTGATGAAGTAAAAAGACTGAATTTCAGGAGGGATTAGTACTGGGTGTTTAAAATAGTAAATTAGTTCAGACGTTTTTAACCTGCTGTGACCAATGGCTCTGGGCTATGATCAATTTCTACAAATAAAGTAAGTCCTTTTTCTTTTTAGGAATATAAGTAACCTGTCAAAGCCTAAAAATAGATTACTAATCACCTTGCCTAACTATCATTGTTCTAAAAAACAAAACAAACAAAGAAAAACTTCTCTTGCCAGATGAGAAATTAGCTATACAGCTTTTCAATAGGGGCTTTTGTCTGATAAATTGACTCCATTAGACACGTTTATTGTTTCTTATACCAAAAAGCACAAATGAGTATCTAAGTAAATCCATTCCCAAGGAAATTTGGGCTGCAGCAGGCAATTCAAAGCCCTTTCTTAAATCTTATACATCTCATTATTTCCAGTAAATAAACAGTTCTAAGTTGGGACCAAATTTGATATTGTTTAAATTTTCACAATGAATATCATTAAATCTGTTAAAGAGAGTCCTTGGAAAATCTAATTAGTCCCCTCATTTTTCCCAACAGAACCTCTATTTGCAGGTATTTTAACAACATAGCAGAAGCATCAGCCTCCTCAAGGAACCTAATATTTTAGAGGCAACCAGAGCAACAGATTTCTCTAACCCTTTTTAGAAAAGTATTCCTGCCATTTGATTTTGTTTTCTTGATTCATTTCCCTGTAAAGTGAAACTCTTTACAATTCTCCAGGCAGATATTTGTGAGAGCTGGCAGGGCATGTTGTATTTTCCATGATTAAAAAATACCACCACCAATAATAATGCTTTCATTTTATTTACATAAATAATTGGTCCAGAATGAATTTCTTTTTTTTCCTTTTTTTTTTTTTTTTTGAGGTACCAGGGCCGAAGATTGAACCTGGGACCTCGTATGCGGGAAGCTAGTGCTCAACCACTGAGCCACATCAGCTCCCCTGAGTTGCTTTTGTTTTTTCTCATTTGTTTGTGATTTTCAGGAGGCACCGGGACTGAACCCAGGGCCTCCCATGTGGGAAGCAGTGCTCAACCACTTGAGCCACATCTACTCCTAGTCCAGAATGAATTTAAGGTAGGATTAAATAATAGGAGCTGCCATTTATTAAGGGCCCACAATCTGTCAAGTGCTATGCTGGGCATTTTTACATGAAGATTAAGATTCTGTAACCAAACAGACCTAGTACAAATCCCAGTGTTACCACTTACTAGCTCTCTGATCTCCTGCACGTAACTTACCATCCCTTAGACTCTCCCTGTGTAAAATGGGGGGAAATTATCATTCCCATCCAATAACTTGGTGTTGAGATTTAACCGAGATACAATAGACATTTAACACATGCCCTAACATGTAGAAAGCACCCAGTAAGGGTAAGTCTCATTAATTTAATGTTTTCAACTTTATAAAATATTTAGGATTTCTCAGTAGGATACAGGCTTGAAGAGACTAGGCAATTTGCTCTAAGCAGACAAGATTTAAATCCATGCCTGTTTGATACCAGAGCCCATGATTCTTCCCTCACTGCTATGATTCTATTTATTCTTTTTTTTTTTTTTTTTTTTTTATAATAGCAATGCTCAAAAAAAGCCATATCACTGGAGATTAAAAAACAAAAAGGAGTGTGGGCTCATTAATTCTCACCACAGCTTTCTCTTCCAGGAATTCTCATTCTCTACTCACTCTTTCTCTGACTTTGACAAAGTGAAGACTCTGGGTGCTGAACCACAAAATTGCCTAACGTGTGATTGGTCTGGCTGAGAGAGCCGAAAGCTACAGAATTCAGGAAGTGGATACAGGTTGTCAGATGCCCGGGGCCAAACGCCCAGGCTCAGTTAGTCCTCATACCTTGTTGACCGAAAGGTAGGCAGGACTTGACACTCCACCTGGCCATTTGGCAGCAATGGTGCCTCACCAAACTGGAGTTCTTTAGGAACATACCAGTCACTGCTGCAAACTGCCTGTGCCACTCAGGGTGTTTTCTTACTTGGTAGTGTTCAACAAGGATGACAAATGAGACAGATGCCTGCTGCCATTAAAACATCGTTAACCCTGAAATATTTACTCATGTTCCTCTTCCCCACTCTTCTCACTTTCTCTAATTGAGCTTATTTGCTTGTATCTACAATGTATATGCCATGCTTTGCTTTCTCTTTATTTAACCATAGCCTGGGCAAGATTTATTTCATAAGTAATAGTAGTAGAGATATTGTTATTGTTATTGTTATTGTTATTAAACTTTCCCATGCCTTTCCAAGCACATTATTTCCACTTGAAAACTACTCTGAATATTCCCTATGTCTTCCTTCAAAATAATTTTCCATTAAATAAGTGATACATCAGTGCCCACATCTCTTCTTGTTTGGAGCAGGTTAATAAATCTTTTTTTCTTTAATGACAACTGTTGCCTGAAAAAAAAAGTGTATTTTCTCAAATAATATAAAATTCCCCCGACTTGTCTCCAGACACCTGATTGAAAACCTCCATTTTAGTTTTATGGCTTTGGCTGTCTTTTGTAAATTACAGAGCCAGCTTCATGAGACACCACTGTAACTGAGAACTCATTTCAAACTGATATTTTTGGTGTGACCACATGTGGACCTATTTGTTCACTGAAACCTGCAGGAATGGGAATGCAGACATTATAAAATCTCACCAGGCTTTCATCTCTCTTGTTGGGCTGTCCCTTTGCTGACACGGACCATTATTTTCCCCTCACTCACTCAGCTTCTCTGATTTGCTTTCTACAACCCTACACATTTCTCATCAGCTTGTTGTGAGCTCTGACACATCCCAAGCAAGTTATTTATTTTGACAGTTGTGTGTGTAATACATCTAATGTGGGATGAACCTATGAGTCAGATAACTGGTTATTTTAGTCCTGGGAAACAACTTCATTATCTTGTGAAATGTACTTTCAACACTCAGTCCTGGCAAGTAATGAATGATATTGTGTAACATGTTTGCGACAATTACCTTTGGAAATGAAGACTCCCTCTGGTGCTATTGATAGAATGTGAGGTGAGGCCCTTTTCCTTGTAGAAGTCCAGGGATTCTGTGCAAGACCAGCAATCATTCAACTCAAGCTGGGGACATCTGTGAGGCTGGATTGGTTGTAACGACTTGTCCTCTGCTCTGCCCTACAGCCCTCCAATCCCCACCGAGGTCAGGCTCAGCCCTGCTTCAAGCTCTCGGACCAATCCCAATCCTAGTTAGCAGGAATTAAAGGATGCTCAGACCAGAAGCTCCCCAACTTCTCATCATATCAGCCTTTATCTCCTTCCTTCCTTCCTTCCTTCCTTCCTTCCTTCCTTCCTTCCTTCCTCCCTCCCTCCCTCCCTCTCTTCCTGTCTTTAATTCATTCTTCCTTTCTTTCCTACTCTCTTTTTCTGAGAACTGAAAACAGTTCTAACATTCACTTATGGTTTGACCTTAGACAAATTGCTTAATTTTGCTAAGCCTATTTTTTTCACCTCTCTAAAACAGGGTTAATACCCACTTTGCAGAGCAATTATAATAAAATAATTTATTTAAAGTTCCTACGATTTAGAAGTTTCTTGATAAATGATGGCTATGTCACAAGCTATTTCCTTTTCTATCTTGAATTATTGTTACACCCAATGCCTATCTTTTTTTCTTTTTACCTCATTTAATCATCACAAGAAAGCTATGAGGTAGATAACATTGTTATCACCATTATTTTTAACTTTCATAGGTCATAGGGAATAAAGAACCATATGAACTAGGTGCCCATTTCTTATTTTTTCTCTTCTGCAAACTACTCACCAAGCAAGTCTTTTAATTAAATTATTTTTACAAAATAATTTCCCATTATCTTCTGCCTTTCTCCCTCCCCTGGTAGCCTCTAATTTGCTTTCTATCTCTATGAATTTGCTATTTCTAGCCATATTTTATAAGTGATGCCAAACAATTTTTGTCATTATTTATTTTGCTTGTTTCACTGAGCATAATGTATTCAAGGTACTTCTATGTTGCAGCAGACTCATAATTTCATATTTTCTTGTGGCTGAACAATATTCCACTGTGTGTATGTACCACATTTTGTTTATCCATTGGTTTGTTGATGGATTGCTTGGGTTGTTTTGAGCTTTTGCCTATTGTGAATAATGCTGCTATAAACATTGGCATACAAATATGCTTGTGATCCTGTTTTCACTCTCTTTGTATATATACCTAGAAATAGGATTGGTGGGTCAAATGTTTAATTTTTTGAGGAAACACCATATTGCTTTTCATAGTGGTTACACCATTTTGCATTCCTACTAGCAATACACTGGATTTCTAATTTCTCTGCATCCTCTTCAACAATTTTTATTTTCCATTTTTTATATAATAGCCATCCTTGTGGGTATGAAGTGGTATCTCATTGTGGTTTTAATTCATATTTCCTTAATGGCTAATGGTGTTGAGCATCTTTCCATGTGCTTATTGTCCATTTGCATACTTTGGAGAAATATCTATTCAAGTCCTTTCCTCACTTTTTTATTGGGTTGCCTATTTGTTGTTGAGTTTTAGGAGTTCTTTATGTATTCTTGGTTTTAAACCCTTATCTGCTATATGGTTTGAATGCATTTTTTCCCATTCTGTAGCTTGTCTTTCAAATTTCTTGATAATTTCTTTCAAGGCACAAACGTTTTCAATTTTACTGAAATCAAATTTAATCTATTGTGAATTTTTTGTTGTTGTTGCTCATGCTTTTGATGTCTTATCCAAGAATCCATTGCTGAATCCCAAGTCATGAAGAAAATGACACTATATTATCTTCTAAGAGTTTTATAGTTTTAGCTCTTATAGTTAGGTCCTTGATCCATTTTGAGTTGATTATATTTATGGTGTGAGGTAGGAGTCTAACTTCATTTTTCTGTATGTTCATACTTTTCCCAACACCATTTGTGAAGAGACTAATCTTTCCACATTGCATATAGTTAGCATCCTTGTCAAAAATCAGTTGGTCATAGATATGTGGTTTATTTCTGGATTTTCATTTCTGTTTCACTGATCTATTTGTCCATCTTTGTGCCAATAGCACAGCATTTCTGGTTCTGTTCTGGCCATAAACTCTTAGTCACAGAACTGGACCATAAACATGTCCATGATGATAAGTTCTCTGTCTCCTTTCTGTTGATTATTCTACTGAAGAGCTTTTAGATTTTTTGGTTGCACCCAGATTCCAATGGCTGGCTCTTTCTTGCCGGTGTATTAATTATATCTTCAGAGGAACCCTATGAGATCCTCTCTGTGTGAGAGCTTATATAGCCTGGCCTCTTCTTTGGTCCTTTGGCCCTTGTGTGGCTGGAAGCTATGTATCCCACAAAAACATGTTCTTAACCTTAATCCATTCCTGTGGGTGTGAACCGATTGTAAATAGGACCTTTTGATGAGGTTACTTTGGTTACGGTGTGGCCCAATTCAATGAGGATGGGTCTTAATCTGATTACTGAAGTCCATTACAAGCAGAATGAAATTCGGCCACATAAAATGAAACACAGTGGGAGGAGCCAGAAGTTGAAAGTCAGTGGTACCCAAAAGAGAATAAAGAAGCCAGGAAAGATCATGACGTGCAGTGCCATGTGACAAAAAAGTTAAGGAACAAGGATCACAGGCAACCAGCCCCAGAATCCCATAGTCTTTTCAGAGAAAGCATCACCTTGATGATATCTTGATTTTGGACTTCTCCTAGCCTCAAAACTGTGAGCCAATAAGTTCCCCTTGTTTAAGCAACTCAGTGCATGGTATTTGTTTTAGCAGCAAGGAAATTAAAACAGCCCTTAAATATGGTTCACACCTCAGACCCTATAGGAAGTCCACTCCTAAATCTCATACTGCTCTGTACAGTCTTCTTGGGGTTCCCAGCAAGCTTATATAAGCCTTAGCTCCTCTCACCAATATCCTTTGTACACACAGGAAATTTTTAAAACCACACCACATCAGTAGACACTGACGTTTCCTGGTCTCTCCATAGGCCCACTATTTTATCTTCTACACCTGTCTCCTTCTCCCTGCAACACCACACAGGAACATTCAAATGGGAAAGCATCACCCATTATTATTTAATGCAATGAATGGCTTAGACAGGGGAGTTAGTACTTGATGAATTCACCCGAGGGAGGGGAGAAGAATTTCACTTCTCCAAAGGGCAACCTGCTCTTCCCATCTGCAGCTATCTTTATATAATTAGGGAGTGGGGTACCCTGGAATGACCTGTATTTGTGATTTCTGTGGGGAAGTGGCTGGCAGGCCTTGTCCTAAACTTAGAATTCATGCAACATTGTGCCCTTTCGTTCAGCTAAGATTGACATCAATTCCAGGGAACAAGGAAAAGATCCCCACTAGCACTTTATGCTCTATATTTATAATAATATTTTACTGAATGAATACCATTTTCCAAGCATGTGCTATTTTATTTAAACCTCACTACAATCCTGCAAGCAGGTAGTATAACACCTATTTTATAAATGAGGACACTGAGGTTCTTTGAGATTATCAAATTTGCCCCAAGACACACAGTTAATAAAGGATATATTTTCATTAATTCTTTCAACAAATATTTGAACAGGCAATAAATTCTAAGGAATGTTTCTGGGTGCTGATGATATAACAGAGAACAAAACATGCTATTTCTGTTTGTGTCTGTTTTCCCTCAATTATTGTATGAACTTATAAAGAGGGGAGTGTGTCTTGATCATCTCTATAACCCCAGTGATCATCACAGTACATACATTAGGCATTCAATGATAACTCGTGGGCTGAACCAGTTACTCATCAAATATCCTCTAAATGAGTGATTCTCAATCAGGAGCAATTTTGCTCCCAAAGGTACTTTTGGCAATGTTCAGTGACAATTTTGTTTATCACACCTGGCATTTATTGGGTAGAAGCCAGGGATGCCACCAATCATTCCACAATTCACCAGACAGCCCTCTGACAACAAAGAATTATGCAGTCCCAATAGTGACAAATTTCAGAAATCTTGCTCTAGGTACTGGCCCTCTCCACACACCAACTAAGCCTGGCTTTAGCCAATTATATGTTCTTACACTGGATCTTTTACCATTTGTGTGAGGGTAAACCCATTAAACCATTCTTCTCTTGATAATCAAGTTCCATTTGAGCCACAACCAACCTAACCCATATATATAATCCTGTAGTAGACTTCCCCTTCAGAAGCTATGACTTTTCTATTTCTTTTGCACTTTTATTTCTAGAAACTTGGGCATAGACTAGATTAAACCAGAATTTACTTATGAATAGAGAAGACATCAATCAACATGACTGCTAAGCTTCTGAAACACCTCCTTTTTTTGGAATTGTCCCCAATACACAGAGGTAAGCTCCTTATGACCACGCACACTTCCTGGCCATAGCTGGCAGACAACTGAGTCAAGATGAGCCTCTCCTGGCATTTTTTTTTTTTAAAGATCTATTTTATTTATTTATTTCTCCCCCCACCTCTCATTGTTTTGCTCTCACTGTCTGCTCTCTGTGTGTTCTTCTGTGTCTGCTTGTCTACTCTTTAGGCGGCACCAGGAACCAATCCTGGGACCTTCCAGAATAGGAAAGAGGCGCTCAGTGTCTTGTCCCACCTCAGCTCCCTGGTCTGCTGCATCTGTTATTGTCTCTTCTCTGTGTCTCTTTTTGTTGTGTCATCTTGCTCCATCAGCTTTCTGCACAGGCCAGCACTGCTGCACAGGCCAGCTTTCCTGCGCAGGCTTGTAATCCTGTGTAGGACAGCACTCGGCATGGGCCAGCTCTCTGCTCAGGCCAGCTTGCCGCATGGGCCAGGTTTCCTTTTACCAGGAGGGCCCCAGGAATCGAACCCTGGACCTCCTATATGGTAGATGGGAGCCCAATCGCTTGAGCCACATCCGTTTCCTTCTGCCATTTTGAACCTCAATTAGAGGTGCACGAGGGCTGGAGGTCTTGGCAGCTGAGCTGAAAGGCTCCAGGAGTTGTTTGTGTTCTTCTGGTCCTCCTAGAAGTCTGGATCTTCAGCTTTTTCTTCAGTTCTGCAAGCATCCCTAATCATTACAAATACCCCCACTTTTGCCTAATTATTTCTCTTGCCTGCACCAAAACAACAATAACTAATCTAATACACACACTATACTATACCTCTATCTCCTTATAGAAAAGCTTTGAGGCAGTTTATTAGAAAAGCATTGGTATGAGACCAAAGGCTATTAACAGAAAATAAAAGATGAAAACCAAAAACTTTGAAAGTAAGTAAATATTTTCATCTTGCCTCCTCTTTCCCCATGTATGCCACCTCTAAAAACACACACGTGATATCCCAATTTCTCTCTTCACTCCTCAAATAACATGATGATACTATAATCTAGATATTCTAGGTCAGTGGTTTTCAACACTGCAAGTGCACTATAATAATACTTAGAGTAGTTTGTTACTCTCCCTCACCTCTTCCCTCTCCAAGGATATTCTGATTCAATAGATCTGGGGAGGGGTCATGCATAAGAGTTGCACAAATGATTCTAACATGCAGCTAGGGTAGAGAATTGTTTTAGGCTAGTGGTCATGCATTCCAAGGATCCATTGAAAGTTATGGACCCTCTCTCCAGGAAAACGCACATGTATCTTAGTCTACGCTCAATATTAGACGGTACACATATGCCCTAAGGTCATTTAACACCCATCCTGACTTTATTAATACTGAGCTTACCTGATATACTTAACTTAGGAGTAACTTCTGCTAGATTTAATATAGTCAAAGTAGAAGATAGAAAGAGGAAAAGATATTGGTATAATAAAGTCTGTTTCCTTACAAAGAGGCCCACTGGAAGCCTAATTAAAAATAGTGGTATTATGATATTTTTAAATATCATTTTAAAAAATCCTTAGAGTTTAAGTGGTCATAAAAACTCCATTTCAAAAAATAATTGCATTTTTAAACAATTGCTTGTGGTTTTAAAGAGCTGCTTTCCCTCAACTCCAAAAAGGCTTACAGCCTAATGTCAAAACACGATAATATGGCAATTACTGTGGACCTGATGTCAATCTCTCAGGCAATGAAATTTCTAATATTCCATTAGGAAATAAAGATCACTGCGATATCTGACCACTTGTATATTAGGATTGCTCTTGACCCTGGATTTTTGTAACAATCATCAATCCATTGCATGACTGAGGTAGAACTCTGATAAGTTCATTTAACCAATTTCCCTTGATGTTGCTAATCTTTCTAGCCTGCTGGGGCAAAAACATTTATTGATCACTACTATGTGCCCAACTTGTGGCTGCCCCAGGGTAAAGTGATAACAAGATATATGCAATTCATACTATCATATTGAAACCTCATTTAATGCCTCCTTCATTGAAAGCCTTCTAAAAAGGGAATGATTTCATCACCAAAACATAGAAACATGGTGCTGAAGTAGACTTTAAGAATGATGTCAATCTTTCAGAGAGACAGAAAGGGAAGATGCCCACTTTGAACACAGAAATACCTGTCTGCTTCCAAATATTTTCCCTAGCAGCAACTCACGGTGCCTGACAGAATCATCATTGAATTATTTCCTCATGCTAAACTTTTCTTACAGGACCACTGCCAAACACAATATAACCCATTTACACCTCATCACCCAGCATGGGAGATTAGTTTGCCTGTTACTTGGCAAAGAGTGGAACCCCACTGGAATTATCAATGGGACAAGCTGGAATTTTTCGCTCTTGGGAAGGACAGGTTTGAGAACTCTGTTTCAGAAGATCTTGAGTGTAGAGGACACTCGGGTACAAGCACGGATGACAAACTGCATCTTCTTCAAAAAATGTGCTGACACTGCTAGAGATGTCTTCCAGTCTAAGGTCAGCGAACAGAGCGCACCCTTGCCACAACTCTCCAGTCCTGCACCTACTGCAGACGTTGCCACTCAAAGAGCCCTTTTCAGCTAAATCCAGTCCCTCTCCACCCACCCGTCCAAGAGGCCATGGTGATCTATCTGAGCTGATACAGGAGCAGAAACCCATTTACTTTCCAAGAGTACCTTCTTCTTCGATTTTCCTTGAGACAGACCTTCAGGCTTGCTTTCCCAGAAAAAAAAAGTATCTCTCCTGTTTGAAAAACATTCTGAGAACAAAATGAAATAGATATTGGAGATTGTTTCCATTTTTAAGGGCTTTGGGAAATAATTTGTTTTTAGAAATTTCTTCCTGGGATTTATATAATTTTCCTTTCACCTTACCTCTTCTGTGTCCATTTTGGAGAAAAGCACCTCGTTTATCTTTGGGAGACAGTAATGCAGAAACTGTAACTGAGCAGCTTTCCCCTTGAGGATCAAAATATTTGTGTTAAATGAAATGAGAAATCTGCTAAGTGGTGACATGAATCCCCCAGGGAAGGATATTTTATAATTTTGAAAAATTCCTACTGAAATTCTTCTCTTGCCAAGAAAAGAGGAATGATTTCTATTAAAATTACTTCATGTCTGAATTACTCTCTGCCCCTTGGGAACATATAACTTTACAGCTTTTACACTCAGTAATTTAGAAGGACGGGGGACACCTTATTTGGAAAGCACATGGGCTTAACACAAAACATTGGGTTTTAAGTATTTTTGCCACGTAAGTCTCCTTTTGAAAATTTTGCACTTAAGCTCCTCAAATTAAAGCTGGTTTTAAGAACTGGTTTTTATGATTGTCTATACAAGTCCTTTTAACACTGCCCTCATCCTACAATCTCCCAAAGGTTCACAGAAAATCCTTTGGTTGGTGTTCAAGAGTTGCACCATTTATAAAAAATAGAATAGATGGCATCTCTTTAGCCAAGTGGTTACATTCTTTGAAGCCAATCAAATTAGGAATATTTATTAAAATATATGTTGATGTCTATGTATATGTGAATATGTGGGCCTGGTGTGACAGTTTTGGAAAGGCATGAGAGAGAGATGGGAAACAGGTTTCAATTCATGGGCCAGCTCTGGTCAATTGTTATGGGTCTCACAGGCACTGCATTAAGAAAGATCCGAAGGCCAAATTCAGCAGAAAAAAAGAAGTTCCATAAAAGACTAGTATTCTGCCATGATTCCAGTTGGCCAATGTTGAAACACAAGTAGAAAATGCAATTGTTATCCTTGGCACAGGTTAAATAACAAAGTTCCTCTCTGGTTGGTAGAACTGGAGTTGTTTTTTGTGGTTTCTAATTTTCCATAGTAAATACGTATTGTTTCTGTAATAAGATAAAAAACATTTTGAATACATGAAAAAAAAAACTGAAAAAATATATTTGATCATTTTTCCTTATCTCAGAGCTTGGGGAAAATAATAAATATATCATTTCTGCCCTGTGAGGAAAAAGTCATCTTTGGGACCAATGGAAAACCTGGCAAGGGGCATAAAATCCATTTAGATGTTTTCAAAGTCAGTAATTCTTTGGATTATTAATTAATTATATGGATTATCTTGTGGCATATTCATAGGACTTATCAAAACAGAGTCCATCATCAGAGAGATATGGGAGGACTGGAGCAGCAGAGCAGCAAGAGTATGAACAGGCTGGAGTGAGACCCACACTGCTAATGAATTCTATAATGGTTGCACACTCCTGCTCTCTCTCACTCTCTCTTGCTTACACACACACACACACATACACACAAACACACACTTTCCTTACCTGTCAAAGGGAGAGAATAGAAACATCTATCTCATGTGCTCTTGTGGGGTCTAAATGAACCAATATATTGAAAAACACTTTGTACACTGTAAAGCGGTACAGAAAAGCCAAGACTATCATACGTAGTGATTGTAAACAACATTGATTTCTATGTTAATGAAGGTAAACAGAGGTAGCCAAAACACAGAGAATGTGAGGTTTTTTCCTCATGTGTTAGTAACTGATTTCTAATTAGCATATGTGCCACTATGCCTGTACACATCTCTCATCAGAGTATATGTTGTTCAAAAAGTCACAGCACAGATGAAACAGCTACAGAAAAGTTAAGTGATGAAACTTTTACTATACACTTATTGTTTATGTATGTTCATGTATGAATGATATACTTCAATTAAAAATATTAAATAAATAAATAAATATCACTGAGAAAAACAAAAAGAGTTAAGTGATGATTCAAGTTCACATTTACCATTAGTGTGGAAGGTGAACTGGAACCTGTAGTTTTTCACTCCCCATCTAGTCTTTTTCTCTTCAGTATATGCTGCTGTTTGTTATTTATCTTTATAATAATATTTCCCTGGACTATTGGATTTGAATGAGTTAGTCCAGGTTTGGCTGAAGGTGCTAACAAAATTATTTTGCATTGCCTGAGTAATTCCCACCTGACAGAGGAGGCTTCACCTAGATAAGCGACAAAGAACCTTACCCTTCGATAGAAACCTAAGTTTATTCAATATATGGATAAACATCACCCAAATGATTAAATAACCTAGTATACATAGTTAAAAAAAATAAAAGCAGTATTCCATATTTGAACTTTCATATTCTCCTTCCTGTAATATTTGGATACAGAATTAGAGGGAAAATGAGAATACTTTATTCACAGAGGTCTTAGTACTCAAGTAATATTTAAAAATAATAGCTATCATTTAGTATACACATATTTTGTTCCAGGTATTTAAAAAATATTACAGATAATCTTTATAGGAATCCCATAATGTATTGACATTCTTATTTTACAGGTGTGGAAATTGAGGCTCCAAAACATTAAGTCATTTCTTCAGTTAGTAAATAGTGGCTACTTAAGGACAGAACCAAGATCTGAATGTCCAAAGTCTATGCTCTCTTCACAATGAAATGCTAACATATTAGTATTGGGGTATCAATTATAATCTTTTTTTCCTCTTACTAAAGTAGTTCAAATGGTGGCAAACATGCATAGGGGCTAAAAATAAATGAATTTGCCCAAGGTTGTGCCATTTGATAATGGCAGAGTCAGGCCTAGGATCCAGTCTCCTGACTTCTTCACCAGAGTTGTGTTGTTTTCTTCGGTCAGCCTTCAGTGTGAACCCACAACTAATCAGGTGGCCCAACAAGCATCTGTGCACTTCTGGCCTAATGCTTCTCTTCTAAACAGTTCTTGGATGTGGTGAGATTTCAATCACTAAATAAATTGACAAGCTGAGTCCATGAAGATGGAGAATTGGTGCTGACAGGTAGAGAGGAAGGCATGAAATCTGGTGGCTTCTGAGAAGTATGAGATGTTAAGAGAGGGGCACTTCAAGGTGACATGGCTAATCTCCATGCTTCTAAGTAGGGGAAATCCCACATTTCATAAAAGAGAGATAAAAATTGGCAGAAGTAGAGCACTGCTTCTGAGGCCTTGCCTGGGCCCTCCTGCAAGTTGCTGGCCCCTTTGTGCATCTTTCAAATGGAACTCCTAACAGCAGTCTGCTCATATCACAGAGTAAGAGGAAGGAGCAACCAGCACAATGATTGTAAAGCAATCTGCTTGTTTTAGTTTGCCAAAGAGGTGCCGATGCAAAGTACCAGAAATGTGTTGACTTTTATAAAGGGTATTTATTTGAGGTAAAAGTTCCAAGGCTGAGAAAAGTCCAAGTCAAGGCACCATAAGAGGCGCTTTCTCACCCAAATTAGCTGCCATGTGTTGAAGCAAGATGGCAGGCAACGTCTACCTAGTCTCTGCCTTTCCCTCCAGAAGCTAATATTTCTTGGAGCTCAGCTGTGAGCAACCAGGTATAGGGCTTATCTCTTTCCGGGCCTCCTATATCAGTTTGGGCTGTTCTGCTCTCTTCCCAAGGTTATCTGTAAGCCAGCAGGCATATAGCAGGGCTGATCTCCTCTCGGGCTGCTCAGTGGGCCCAAACTTTCAGGGGCTTTGTGCCAAAGCAATCCTCTCTCTAACTGCAGGACCAAATAAGCTGGCTCCCTTTTTCCTCTGAGTGTCCGTTTATATGAGACCCAGCAAGGGGGCGGGGACTCAATGTGAGTAACGCTTCACTAATATAGTCCAATTGAAAGCCCTAAAGCAATTTCATCGAGTAGTCTAATGAATGGCCCCTCAACTGCATTCAATATAATCAAAGGTTATCCGACTCGGAGGAACAGATTAGTTTACAAACAATCTTTCTCTTTTTGGGATTCATAAAATAATCTCAAACTGCCACACTACCTAAGAAGTGTGCAATCGAAATGATTAAAATTAATGACCTGGACAGCTTGCAGGTGAGGTGCCAGCTCCAATTTGAGCCAAGTTCTTTTGAGTTGTACTTTTTAAAAAGAGTTCTGCTTCAATCTGTTGAACTGGATTATTTAAAGAAATACACTTAAAATTTTCCCTTGGGCATCACTTGATACTTCTTTACTATTTTCTTTTTACCTTTTCTTTGGATTAGATTTAACACCTGAGCAATACTAAGTGCCATAGTTACCATAAATTACAGGAGACTAAATAAATATTTGACAGAGCAGGAGAGATTTGATTAAATTGCCGAAAATGAAAGGTTGAGTACAATTTCCCATACCAAATAGACTTTCTCGCTTGAGCGGGCAATTCCAACAGTGGATTTAGTTTTTATAACCCTAGACATTTTCTAAATGGGTAAATTGCCAGCATGACCACTTCCGTTTTTCTTTATTGTTTAAGCCTCAACATACATTTCAATCTTTGACTTTAATCCAAATTGGCAAGTTATGACCGAGATTTGAAGGCTTGATAATAAGGGGTTGTAATAGTCAACTCTATTACAAAATATACCTAAAATGGGCAGGAATGTTTATAATGTAAATATGGGTTTTAGACACATGAGATTTATGATATGTCAAAAGTATATGGTAGATCCCTTCTTGATAAGTGGGCCTGAATGGGGGAACTGCAGCTAAGATGAATTAATAATAATTATGGTAATGTCAGAAAATTTAGAAGTAGCAAAAAAGATTGTCAGATGTCTCCAATGGAAAACTAGGCATTGTTTAGAGCAGTTAATTTCAATATTCCTGGTCTATAAATGTGTCTGTTTTTTGGATTCTCCTTTGAACTGGTTGTACTCATTTAATAACGAATTAAATTAAATATTTGACACATGTTCATTTTACACCTGTGTAAGAGTCATGATTCGGCTTTCTTAAAAAATTATCCTTTTCCAGCTTTTATAATTAATGGATAGTGAGTTCTTACTCTATTAAATTCTGCATTTGCTCATGTAAGTCACACAATCATATAAATGAGCCATATATCTCTATTTCAAAGAGAGGCTTAGAGAAGTCAAATAACTTGTCCACCTAAGTAAAGTGAGATACAAATACAGGGCTGTGTTCTCTACTGCCCAGAAAATGTACAGATTTCTGGTTAGTTCTCCATCGCCTCTGACTAAACAAATTCATCAGGTAGAATTCCTTGGTTCATTTTCTGTTTTGAGAACATATTTTCCTAAAGTGTGTCCCGGCCCAAATTCTTGTCTAAAATCTCATCAAATCACTCTTTCTCTGATGGCTAACAACCTCAATATCTGCCTAAGATAGCTGTTAATTCAACACCTGCTTAAGGATTCCTTCGAAAGAGGTTGTGAGCTGAATAACATCTTAAGTTCTGAGTTCAGAAAACAGAAAGGAAGAGGCAATTGGTGCAAAATGGAGATTTCTGAAATCTGCCCTAAAACATGGTAACATGATAGGTCAAGGAACAAGAGGGCATACAATGGAATTTGGTGTTTGGGGACCAGAAACTGAATTCACAACTCCACTCCATGCATTTCTGAAAATACTCCCAAGTATCCCATCTTTCCCTGGCTTCCATTTTCTCTGGAATTTAGCTCTCTTCTGATTCTGTAGTGAGTTATGCACAATCTCTCCAACTGTCTCAAGTGGAAAAATCCTAATAGGACTGCTGAGCTGTGAAATCTCACCCTGCTCCCAGTTTCTTCGGCCATAAAAAAGCCAGGACTGAAGATCCCAATAAGCTTTAAAATGAAATAATTCAACAATTAGACTGCATAATTAAGTGAAACATAATTCCTGATGTGAAAGTAAACATAAAAAATTCTTGGGAGAATTTAGAAATATTTATTTAACTCCTTTATTTTATTTATTTAAAACTTATCTTATTCCAAAACAGAGTTGACATATTGGATTTTTTTTAAGTCTTCCATACATTTTTTTAGATTTTTATTTATTTTTATTTATTTATTTATTTATCCATCCATCCCTCCTCCCTTGCCGCTTGTGCTTGCTGTCTGCTCTCTGTGTCAATTTGCTGAGAGTTTCCTTTGTGTCTGTTTGTCTCCCTTTGTTGTGTCATCTTGCTGTGCCGGCTCTCCATGGAAGCAGGCCGTCAGCTCTCCGCAGGTGCAGGCCAGCTTGCCCTCACCAGTAGGCCCCGAGAACTGAACCCAGGGCCTCCCATATGGTAGATGGGAGCCCAATCATTTGAGCCACATCCGCTTCCCCATATTAGATTTTTGATAGTGGTAATCATATATTATGTCTGTGGAAGAGATTCTGTGTCAAGTAAGGGAAAACTGTATTAGGTAGGACTGTTGTTTGCAAGTAACAGAAACCCACTCTGCCAGCTAAGGGTGAATAATGGTCTCCTCTAATCAAAAGCAGGAATGCCTTATCGCCCCATGAAGAGATAGGAACCAGGAACTGGAATGGCCTTAAGACTGTCTACCTCCCAACTCCAGTCCCTACTACATACTTGCATCATTTATTTCCATTACAGAGGATGGCACATTGCAGAAAAAATTGTCCAATAAACAAAAGCCACACATTTATATACCATTCAATGAAAGACCAACTTCTCTAAGTCACAATCTGAAATTCCTGGGGAAGGAACCACAATGGCAGCTACCCAGTACCTACTTAATAAATGCAGTAATCACTGACTGACTACAGTTTTAAATAACTTCAGTCATCCTTATTACATATATCTCCTCCATTCTCTACTAAAATAACCACCTTAAGTGCAGGATGTTGTATTTTTTTGTCCATAATATTTTACCCAACACCTCGAGTAATGGAGTCAGATGCCCACCTCTTGATCAATTAACTGGCTAAAATTTGGGAAAGGTGCCCTGATTGAAATGGGTCCTCCCTAGTCCAATTAACTCTACCTTGGGGGCAAAGCCACATTGTACAAAATGGTCGATGGGAACCATTATGGGAACCACATCCATTATTAACTGAGGTGGGAGGAAGGGAAAACTCCCATAAAACCAGGGATTTCGAGAACCACTCAATAGATGCCCTCCATAGGTATGATAAAATGGACCATTTAGATAATACAGTGCTGATAAAACATTAAATTAAGTAATACCATAATCTCACTCTAGACTCATGCTAGAGACTTTATTTATTCCCTCAGTCCACAGGGATATTTTGACACAAACAATTAGAAGTGATATAGTAAAACACACTGCATTCTTTCCTCAAATCAGCATCTTTCTTTTCTTCTCTCTGGGCCTTTGCATGTAGTCCCAATGAAAGTCTTGCACATTCCTGAAAAGAGTTTTTTATCTATTTTCTCAGCAATTTTCTTTTGATTCTTGGTCTTCATTTATCCCATAAAAGCACATTGGCATATCAATGCATATCCCTGGTTTTGCAATTGTTTTCTCTGCACAATTAGGCATAATAATTAAAGCATCCTTTTTGTCTGAAAGGCAATTAAAGTACAAGTTTGGAAACAAGCACAATAATATTGAATAATGTTGCATTTGTCAGTGAGGTTACTAAATGGGCAATAGATCTTAAAAAGCAAATGGTCTTTTCTTTGTATACAGATCACTATTGAGGTTACTTAAATGGCTGTAACAAGTCCTATATAACAATTGCTGCCATAGCGAGTTTTCTAGTTTGCTGTGTTTCTAGTCCTTTATCAGAAATGAACACTGGGGTAATTGGCACATGTCCATTGATGTACTGATGAAAAACTGAGTCTAAAACTACTTGGAAATTAGCAGACAGCCAAAATAGGAGCAAGCATTACACATAAAAATATATTTGAAAAAAAAGTCTTAGAGACAGAATGAGAGATGAAGGACTCTATGTTAAACAATATTATCAGACCCCTTAAGTTGAAAGACCAAAATGGCAGCTACCTAGTACCTACTTAATAAATGCAGTAATTGCTGACTCACTACAGTTTTGAAATAACTTTAGTCATCCTTATTACACATATACATCTCCTCCATTGTCTACTATAATAGCCACCTTAAGGGTAGGATGTTGTATTTTTTTGTCCATATTTTCCCCAGCACCTTGAATAGTGGCTGGCAACAAGTGACACTGAACAGATATTTTTTGTATTTTACTGTGTATGTTTTATTTTTTATTGATGTACAATATACATAAAGAGACATACACATATCATAGGTATAAAACTTGCTGAATTTTCATAAACTGAGCACACCCATACAACCAGAATCCAGATCAAGATAAAAAAACATTGCCAGCGCCTCAGAAACCTCCTTGTACTCCCTTCCATTTGCTAATCCCCACAAGGGCAACCACCATCCCCACTTCTAACAATATAGATTAGTTTTGGTTATTTTTGGACTGAATATAAATGGAACCATATAATATAAAGTGTTTTATGTATGACTTCTTTTGCTCAACACTGTGTTGGTGAGGTTCACCAATATGTGTGTAGCTGTAGTTCATTTAGTCCATTGTCTAACTACACAACAGTTTATTTACCCATTCAACTATTGATGGGCATTTGGGTAGTTTCCAGTATTTAGCTATTACAAATAGTGCTCTTGTGAACATTTGTGTGCATATCTTTGGTATACATATTTCTTTTGGGTACATACCTAGGAGTAGAATTGCTAGATCATAAAATATGAAAATGTTCACATTTAGACATAAATATTTATTGAATGAATTAATGATTTATGTTTTCAAAGAACCTAAATTTAAATTGTTTGGATAAGAAGGATTAATAAAATTTAACACCTTGATTTCCACTTGAGGAAACTCAGGTCATACTCATTTAAGAGAAGTAGTACAGTAGAAAGCACACTGCTACCAACTAGCTGTGTGGCCTTGAGCATGAATCCTTTGGTCTCCATTTCTTCATATAAGTTGAGGAAATTGAATCAAATAATCTCATAATTACATTCCAGTTCTAAAATTCTGTAATTTTAGAGCCATGATGAGAAACCATGTTTCCAAAATTCTATCCAATAGTCTTTATTTCATATCAGCCTTCATTTCAGTGAAATTATTGATGTGATTAATTATTGTCAAAGTCAATAATTAATAATGGCTGATCTTTATGGAATGTTTTTCCCCAGTGGTTTTCAAATAGTAACATATTAACTTCTCAAAACAACCCGTTAAGTAGTTCTTATATCTATCCCCATTTGAGAAATGAGGATATAGGCACAGAATGGACAGATGCCTAGTTTAAGGCCACAAAGATGTTCAGTGATTGAGGTAGGTTCTTTTAGATACTACACATAGATAACATCTTTAAATGTGGTCATCTTTGAACCTAAAGAGTACTCAGTATCAAATCCTTTTATTACAACTTACAGAGTTTTTATCCACTGTATTAGTCAGCCAAAGGGGTGCTGATGCAAAGTACCAGAAATCTGTTGGTTTTTATAAAGGGTATTTATTTGTGGTAAAAGCTTACAGTTACAAGGCCCTAAAGAATCCAACTCAAGGTTACTTCCTTACCAAATTCTGTTGCCATGTGTTGAAGCAAGATGACAGGTGGTGTCTGTGAGGGTTCAGCCTTCCTCTTCCCTCTTAAGGTTCTGTGGGCCCAGCTTCTTCCGATCTCAGCTGTAGGCTGGCATAGGGCTCATCTCTCTTCCTGGGGCTCATTTCTTTCCAGGTTCAGCTGCTCTGGTCTCTTCACAAGGTCAACTCTCTTCCCAGGGCCTCTGCTGTGTCTATGGAGCTCTCTCACTTTTCTCACATATCTGCTTCTCTGTTCTCCTTGAGTGAATGTCCATTTACATAGCCCACCAAGGGAGCAGGGACTCAACCCTGCACACCCTAATGATTTGGTCGAATCAAAGCCCTGATCTTAACATAATCAAGTAAATGCAAAGCCTTTGAATTTAAATCAATCAAAGGGTTTCATGCCCAGAGGAACAGACCAGTTTACAAACATAATATCTCTTTTTGGAATTCATAAATAATATCAAACTGACACAGCCACTTATCCAATGGGAACCAGTTTTTCCTTGATTACCATATGTGACTTATGGGATACCCAGCATGAAATAAACCAGAGTCCAGCAGCATTCTTTCCTGGTTTGAGCTCTGGAAAAAACAATCTTCACTGAAATAGCCTAATACGATCCTCCTAGTGCTGGTCTCTATCTTCAACAACACCTAGACAGGTTGATTAACTCAGAACTTTATGAAGGCAGTAAAAGTAATAAATTATGAATGACTGAACTCACACTAGGAAAGAATGCTAAAGAGAATAGTAAAATTATGCATCATTATCTACCACAAGCTATAAATATTATGCAATAAGGATCTGATATTAATGTCTAATTTCAGCTTGTTAAGAAGCTGGTGAAAACCTTTAATCATATGGAAGTAAAATATCTCTGCCCTGGTCCAATTCAGATTTTTGCTTCAATATTCTTTGGCCCCTCTATTCTATGTTCCATGAAGTTTTTCATAAGCTCTAAATTTCCATTTGCTTACATCCTAGGTTCCTGGTTATTCAGTTAACCTTGTCTGAAATTGCTCTAATTGTTGACTTTTAATCAACTGAGGCTTTGCTTTCATCCAAAATATTCAGCAACAATTCCTGTTGGACATCTTGTTTTTAGAAATCATCCTTTTCTCTCAACATGTAAGGTTCTTTGGTTCACAATTCATTTATTCTATAACTAATCTAAATCTTCTGGCCAAAGTTCACTGTGGCATGCATTCAGTATAGCCTCAATGTTGTGGGTGAGTGATGAGTCAGGAAGGGAACATACTTTATATAGTTTGGGGTAAATGGGCTTTTATTATCCCTGACCTTACATTCAGCTCTTAGAGCATCAGATCACTTACATACATATATCCCTGTATATATGTGTGTATATATCACTGTAATTACTACAAAATTCCTTTTTAATGTGCATAATATGTGTTGAACCATTTATCACACCAACTAGACATTGATATTATAAATATTTAGGATAGCACTTCTACCTGGCCATTTTGCTTTGGAATGTGTAGACTTTTAGAATATGTACTGGTCTTTTATGGGCTCCAGAAAATCCTGTTCTTAAAGCGAACCCATTTCTGTACCTGTAAACCCATTGTAGATGGAACCTTTTGATCAGATCACTTTTGATTAAACCATTTCAGTTAAGGGCCTTTGATTAGATTGCAGGACCCAGGGTGGGTTTTAAACCTCTCACTGGAGTCCTTTATAAATGGAGGACTAAAAAGCTGCAGGCACAAGAAAAAAGCTGCAGAGATAGAGAAACTCCAAGAGCCTGAGAGAGAAAGGTCCCAGAAGCCAAAGGCTGGATTCATCAGAGCACAGAGGTAAGGAAAGAGGCCCCTGAGAGGCTGAAAGAGATGAGGCCAGGAGGAGAGGGGAGAGACAAGCAGGATGGCAGCGTGCCCTGAGATGTGTTTGATCACCCACAGCTGAGATTGGAGAGAAAGCATCTTTAGAGGACACTGCCATGTGCCTGATCACCCACGGCTTCAACTTGGTGAAACAGCATCTCTTGATGATGCCTTGATTTGGACACTTAGCCTCAGAACTGTAAGCTTTTAACCTAATAAATTCCCATTATAAAAGCCAATATATTTCTGGTATATTGATCCCAGCAGCATTTAGCAAACTAAAAAAGAAAGTGAAAAGTGGCTCCAGTTATCCATCTAAATTCATGAGGTTTGTATCTCAGCAAAAGTTTATGGTCATGGAGGTTTCCCTCCTATAGAGCCCTGCTCTTTGGTTATCCCCACTCCCTAAATCCCTAGTCCTGCTTGTGACCGCTATCAAAGTTCAAGAACTGCAGCTAATTCCAGACCTTTTCTGCTACCTGTTGGTCAGCTATTAGTAGACCTCAATGCCTTTACCTTGGTCACTAATGATTGGTTGCACAATTATTTAACATACATAGATTGACCAATGAATAAGTGACCAGGAGGCATTTTGATTACCAGCATTCTAGTTAGGCAGAAATTTCAAAATAGATCCAAACAATTGTGGTCACTAATTGGTTCAGGGATTGTAAATCTCAATCTGTAAAGTTGGCTAGCTTTCAGTCTTGCTGAACATTCCTTTCTTCTTGACTCTGTTGCACAGGTCTAGATTTGTCCTCCACAATGCTGCCATGAAAGGGAATCTAGAAGCCGTTGCCTTTGATAGAGGTGAACTGCATATGACCCATTCCTTTTTGTCCTGGACAAAAGGGCATTTTCCCCATACTAAAGATATAATAAGAAAAAAAGTACATTAAAATAAAGTAAAAAATAGAGGGGGTCTGAAAAGAAGTCTGGTAGGACTTAATGACAGAAAAAAATAATGAAATCACAGAACTAAATAATTTGAAATTCAAAAGTTAAGCCTGTATTTTGGAGAGTCTTCTGGGTACCACTGACATGTAACTTCTCCGATTGACTCTGGTAAAGTCTAAGTGGGCAATAAATCGTGACGTTACATAACTACATTTTCCCCTTGTCAAGTTCACTATTTGAAACTAACCATGGATTGAAAATAGGCAAGAGTTTTATCCTGGAGTTTTGAATAACTTGACCTGGGGGTACAGTAAAATAGTCAGTTGCTACTTAATTTGACCTACTTACTAATACTATAATTTGAGGGTTTAGCCTGTCCAGAGTAGAGCATAGAACAGATTTCACATTCTGTATACTTCCAATAAAACTTGCATTTCATGAGATCTGTATACTTGCAATAGATCTCCTTTTACTTATGCTAGATAGATGGTGCTGCTATTTTTCATGTACAAACAATCTCTGACAAAGATGGGGTTTCAGCTGAAAACAAATTCTCCCAATGGGCAGAAACATGATATATCATTTAGATTCCAATCAGAAAACCAAAACCATTCCAGGCATTTCAAACAGATACAATTTAATTTAGGGAATTGATTACATAGATGATGAAAGAATTAAGGAGACAAACAAGAGATGGTGATACATCCAGGGATTGACAAAAGAATAAACTCTTGCCATCCTAGGGCTGGAGAAACAAAGGGAGGAGGCTATCTTCCCAAATCAAGGACTGGGACATGAAGAAAGGTGCTTTCCAGCGGGAGCTGGCCCCACAAAAGAGGCAGAATGATGTTGCCAGAGATGCCACCAAATGCAGACAGCACAGGAGGAATATCATGGCTATCCACCCCCTCTTTATGACTCTTTTATGCCAATATAGCACCATTGGTGAAACCTACCCAGGTGTTAGAGATCTATGGGTCTGATAAATATAGTTTCTTGTAATAGAGAACATAATAGAATATGGATATGAAAGCAAACAGGTAAAAATCTTCTCTCATATGGGCACTGGAAAACATTCTGTATAACACAATTAAACACCCTGAAACAATTTAGGGTGGTCTAGGAGTGGGGAATAACATATATTTTTAATTTGTGTGATTGTCCTGTACTTTTCCTTTATCCCACTTCATTCATGTCCTCAGCACTTTGCCTCAGGAACTTCTGCAAATGGGAAACATAAGTTACTTGAAATCATCATAGGATTTTCTTATACAAAGTAAATACTTAAACTAGTTGTAGATATTATGCAAAGGGTAGTAGATAAGAAGGAATAGAGGGATATGCCCATGTGAGCAGCAAGCAGGGAAAGGAGAGTATTTCAAGTACTGCAAAGAGGAAAGAATAAACTGGAATATCAAAGACTCACATGCTGCTCAGTGGTGATATGCCATAGAAAGGGCATGCTTTCCTGAGGGATGGATATGTGGTGCCCCAATGAAGCCTAACACCTAGGCACAAGAGATCCCTGCCTTGCTAAAGATTCCCATCCTCTAAATAGGTTTCAGATACAGCACAGCTTCAGGATATGAAGAAAAGGGCAAGCTGAGACATCATGCACATCAAAAGGAGCCAATGAGCTTCAACTAATTCCCCAGTCCGGTCATCCCTACTCAGATTTAACCTCAATACTTGTATCAGTCCCAGCAGAAAACAAAAGGCACACTCAAAAAAGCTTAACTGAGAAAATTTAACATTGGAACTATAAGCTTAATTCTTGAATAGAATTTATGAAATCAACTAGGATGGTGAGGCATCTTGGGATGAATAGTTGGTAGCCAATACATGCAAGGCCTGAAGAGAAAAGGGAGAGAATGATGGTACCAAAGCCCATTAGAGCTGAATCCATGGAGTAGATGCCTTCCAAGTTCTGAGACCATAGAGGAGATGCTCTGCTAAAACTGCTACATTCCCTGGTGCTACACTAAAGCAAGAAAGGAAGCAAAGGGAATAAATAAGCCAATCTTTTGAACTCCTGCTGCTATTGCTCCTTGGCTAAACCCAACTGGAAGCCAAAGAGTGAGAAAGCCGAGATGAGGCTATCAACAGAGGTGCTAGGATACAGAGTGGGCAGAGGAGGTCTAAAAAATGGGAAGAGTTAAATAAAGAACAACCAGTACACAATAGCTTCAAATTTTGTAGGGCCTGAACCTTCTGCAATTTGAGAAATCCACTTTGAAAAATCATATAAAAGTAAAAGTACAAAATTAGGTGTAGAAATTCATATCTGTTCAGACTGAGAAATTTGATTTTAAATAACTGACAAATACCTCAACTATCACAGAATCCAAAATAAAATGACACATTGTTATTAACTAAATATCTAAGACATACATCTACCTCTATAATATTTTACTTCTCTATAGTTTGGGCTGAAATTTTTTCATCATCTCTTGATATAAGAATTTTCTAATATCAATTTCTATAAAGAGAATGGGAAGTAATTTATTCTTTTTGAGACTGATGAGTCAAAATTTGTTTTTATTAAAGTAGTATGCATAAAACATGAAACTTCACACCAAGATGTACTTGTTTGTAATCCTGTTATGTTTGTGCCCTAAACACAGAAACTTTTCATAAATTTTATTTTGCATGATTACCATAAACTTTTAAAATGTATGCTGCTTTTAAAATTGTATATTTTACATTATCAAATATATTCCTGACAGGATAGTACTTCTATTTTCACTAGGTATTGATGAAACAGAATTGTGTACTTAAAATTAAACAAGACTGATGACTGGAAGAATGTTCTAGACACTCCATAGAATTTTCAGGCTCCATACATTGCAAGCCTAATTTCCTTTCCACAGGCTTCTGATTTCAGAAACCACAGACAAAATTCATACCCAGGATTGTTAGAAATAACGACACACAATAAATGACTGAAAATAACATAAATGTATCTCACTAAACCCAAACTAAATGCATCATGAACTCAATTTCCTCTAAGCTGGATCTTATAAAAAGACGGTTACATGGTTAAAAGGAACTACAGGCCAATGAGACCTGTAAAACTGAATTTGAATCAGAAATCTAATATAAACTCATAACCTATTTTATATTTTTTAAATGATTACCTATCTTTGTCCACACAAAAGGCCTAGCAGCATTGATCATCCCTGCAGCAAAGAGAACTCATAATGTCCAGATTATATTCTTAATGCAACTTCCACTGAAAAAGAACCTTATATCCTTAGAGAGACAACTGATTCCAGGTAAGGTGGAGTAAACGCATAATATGAGCCTGGAACATCTTATCTTACCAGAGATCAAAGGAGCTACTACTCACTGGAGTCATGTCCAGAAATAATCGAAGCTGCGTTAAAGGGACTCCCATTGGTCAAAGCTGAGATAGTTTGTGCATCAAAAAGTATAATAACTATAATAGATTGAAATACATCAAATATGTTTTTCAGAAAATCTATGAAGTCATAATGATGTTTTAAAATACCTTAATGTTCCCATTTAAAATCATGTATATAAAAGGGAAAATATCAAGCATTTATCCTGCCTTTCCTGTATGGACCGTGTTCAGGGTAATAAAATATTGATGAGGAAAAATACTTCTTTATAGAAAAATTTCACTTAGTAATTACAGAAGGAATGATAGAATCAGAATATATATTTTGCAACTCTAAATAAAATAATAGCTCTAGGCAATGTTCAATAATGTTTGCTAAAACCATTTGGTGAAAGATGATACATGGCTCAGGCTGACAACACCTATACTCTTTGGCCAATCTTAACATTACAAAAAATAAAGTAAAATAAAATAGAGAGCTAAACCGCATATGCCTCTGATGTGATACAACAGTGAATACACAGCATCACCTATGAAATGGTCTTGCCCAAAACCGAGCTTGAATACAATCAAGCTTCTAGATATAACTACCATTTTACATAAAATACACAGGGGATAGATGAACATGTCCATGACACCACAAGGAAGCAATTAGCCAACCCCTGAGCATAGTATAGTCTATGTGATCTATGATCCAGTTTCTTCAACAAATAAATGACATTTAAAGAAGGAGGGAAACTGTAATAAATGACAATAGATTTAAGAAACCCATCAGCCAAATGAAATAGGTGGACTTTATTTGAACTCTGATTCAAATAAATAAGTTGGAAAAAAAGATGCTTATGGGACAGTAAAGAAAATTTGAACACTGACAGGATATTGAGTGATATAAAAATAATGTTTAAACATATTAAAATATTTAGGGGTGAAATGATTCAGAGTCTAGGATTTGCTTCAGAATAACCCAGCAGGGTAGGGGTGAGAAGCTGGGGAGAAGGTATCAATGAAATAGGATTGGTCAAATATTGATAATAGTTGAAACTGAGTGCTGACCACACAGAGATATTTTATTCAGTTCTCCCTTTTAGGTATATTTTTAAAACCTAAAAAAAATTTTAAGATATGTGAAGAAAAATTATCTCTCCTAGAGGTTCACTTTAGGTGTAGCAAAAACTATCTTCTTATACTATTAAGAGGAAAGGCTACTTAGGCCTTCAAATCTTCAAGATGAGCACTGGACTCAACAGCAAATTCAGTTGTCTCTTTCC
Organism: Tolypeutes matacus; assembly: GCA_026826555.1. Classification (NCBI taxonomy): domain Eukaryota; kingdom Metazoa; phylum Chordata; class Mammalia; order Cingulata; family Chlamyphoridae; genus Tolypeutes; species Tolypeutes matacus. Next base: position 3,621,892 of record JAKSZT010026914.1, on the reverse strand, counting down.
AATCCCCAAATATTCCCTGCTTTGCCAAGTATCAAGGCCAACTCCTTAATTCACCAGAAGATACATCATACCTCATTACTGATGTTTCACAATGATTAAAACTTTGAGTTGGGTGAAACTGACTTAGTTGTATGTAGCAGGATAGAAAGCCCACAAAGGTGGCCTTCCTGAACCCTAAAGTTAGGTCACCATTTGGAACACAATTTAACTAAACGGATTTTCCACTATTATTTGAAGGGCTTGACTGAGTAAACAAAACCAATTTAACCTCAAGAAGCAATCATTAAAAAGTATTTAGGTCATTAGCCTGGTGACAGACGTATGAGTGCCAAAGAACTCAAGATGTAGGCTGTCCTCTTCTCTGTGAAAGAGCTAAACACTAGAACTCTATATATGTTCATTCCTTCCCCTGTCCCACCAGCCTCTGGAGCCATCACTCTATGGAAACAGTGTTCAAAGTTTCCATCCTTCCACACTGATAAAGTATGGACTTAGATTACAGAACCTCAAAATCCATACTCTTGTATTTTTGTTTCAATATATCATGTGTTAGACAGTGACACCTATTGGTGAAGTGTAATATTGTAAACCAGGATTTACTGAATATTTTCATACAGCCAAACCTCTCTAACTCGGACACAATGGAAAAGGGCTGGACTGAATTGGGCAAAACGTGGTTGGAAAAAAGTCGTGTTAATATGCTTTTATCACCTTTAAATGACGTAGGTAATTTGACCTAGATTAAAAGTGAGGCCCTTACAGAAAGCATTTCTGATTAGTGCAGCAAGTGACCAGCCTGGGATGGAAAGCGGTTGCTTATTTAAACTGCCATTAACTGCTTTTTTAGTTGGAGTTTCTAAAGTTCGTAAAGTAACTTTGTCCCCTTAACTGCGCAAACATTCCACAATCTTATCTTGATGGCATTTCTTTAATTAACCAATTTTATTTTTTCAAAGCAAGTGGACCCATCTGAAAGTTCACAAATTCCAAACTGTGGAAAAAAATTCTATATTCAAATTAGACAAAAGATAAGCATATTATATTTGAGCACTATAAATATGGAATCAGGTGACATCCAAGTATGAAAAAAAAACTTATTATTTTGACCAAGGGTGGGAAGGAAGAATGGATTCTGTCATGAAGAGATCAGAATGCAAGAATAAAAATAAGGTAAATGTTAAAAATAAAATCCCATCTAATTCTTTAAAATGTCTAGCATGTCATAAGACTAGCAACTTGACCCCTTCCTCACCAAAAGTTTTATTATTAGAATGATTTGTTATTAAAAATAATTTATATAATTTATTAGAATCGTTTATAAATATATTTATATTATATATAATAAATTACAGATACAGTTATATTATAATTTTCATAATAAAATAATGGGAAAATTAGGTTCACTTTAAACAATTTGTTTTATAAACTAAACTTGAGGGAACACACTAATATTTTATAAAGTGATGGGATAGCTGAAACCAGAAACATTTTTTAATCCAATCTTCTTCCTAATATAAAATAATTTTCACTCTCAAATCCCTCATTCATTTCCTTCCCTACTACTTGCTTTTATTAAAATGGATAGTTTGAGGTTTCTTCATGCTCCGTTCTAAACTCAACTTCCCATGCTTCCCCATAAATCATCGCCTCTTTGGAATCCTTGTCTCCTCCCATAAGTGATACTATTAAAAACAAGCCTTGACTGTAGTATAGCACAAAGGAGCAGTAACGTTTTATTTCCTTTGCTGTTCTCTCCTCACCCCTCTCCTTCACATTTTAATCAATGCCTGCAGAGTGCTTTGAGGAATCCATTTTCAGGCCCCAAAGTCGCGGTGTGGCCAAGTTGCTCAATCATACAGAGAGCTGAACATACAGTGTGATTGTGATTGCCTTCACGTCTCTGGAGGGCCACAGGAAGTACATGTATTCATTGCAGTAGATGTGGTAACCACACCGATTTTGTGGCAAGAAATCCCAAGGCTGCAAAAAATCTAGACTGGAAGAATTGGGTTGAAGAAAAAAAAAAAAAAAGGAAGGAAAAAGAGAAAGAAACAAGCCCTCTGTATGATTCATACTCTGCTAATCCTTCCAAAGGAAGGAAAACCTGTTAATGACAGACCAGGATGGCAGCCTTGTAGTTAATTTTTATTTTCTATTAGGATTATCAATAGCGCTGTTAATGTGCTACTGCATGGAGCATGAAGGCCCTTACCAAACTTAAAATCAAGAAAGGCTGGCCATCTGTGGAAGTTAAAGGAACATGGGAAGAATCAGAGGAGCACTTTGTGGTACAAGGAAAAATTTCTTTAACTCATGATTGGTTTTTGTTTGTTTGTGGTTTTTTGTTTTTTGGTTTTGGTTTTTATTTTTTTGGTTTGTCATTGTTTATCATAGGATTGTGGGGCACAAGGGTCTAGAATCTTTAAAGAGGTAAAACATTACAATCATGTTGAGTTATTCAAGTCATTCACTCAGGGAGTTGAATTAGAGAGTTCATTAGAATCACATGGGGCTGAGCAAGTTCCATTTGCCGTAGAAGGTGAGAGAAGCCCTGGTCCTGAGAGGAAGCAGTTGTTGGAAAAGGCTGAGAAGATGTTGATGGTTCATGAAGACACATTAGTTGAGCCTGAGAGAGCTTGTTGGACTAATGCAGATCCTGAAGGAGTAGAATTTTAGCAATAATTTATTTAAACACCAGGGTAATTGTTGCCAACAGCTGAGACTATTTTCAGCTAGAAAGGCACAAGGCTACAGACCTCTTTTCAGTGAGATATGGAATAAGGCAGTGGTTCTCAAAATGTAGTGCCCAGACTTTAGCACAGGCATCCTCTGGGAGCTTGGAGGAGACGCAAATTCTCAGGCCTCACCTCCAGTCACTGAATCAGAAATTCTGGGGTTGGAGCCCAGAAATTTGTTTTTAAGAAGCCTACCAGGTGATTATGATACATGCTAAAATATGAAAGCTACTGGAATAAATAATAGAAATGGCTCAAAACTTTATCACAGGTCCTCTTTTCCTCCTGGGCTGCCTGAGGATCACCCATTATCATGAACACCGCAGTAACTATTCGACCAGGAAGTTCATGATCAACCAACTAATTCAATGGAAACAAATGGTCATTGATGTCCTTTGCCCAAGATAGAAATTCAGGGAACACTAGCCAAATGTACAAGATTACACCAGATATCTTTGTATTTGGATTCAGAACCCATTTTGGTGGTGGCAAGACAACTGGCTTTGGCACAATTTGCCATTCCTTGGATTAAGCAAGGAAAAATGAATGCAAACACAGACTTGCAAGACATGGCCTGTATGAGAAGAAAAAGACCTCAAGAAAACAGAGAAATTTCTTTGTTTTCAAGAACAGAATGAAGAAAGTCAGGGGAACTGCAAAAGCCAATGGTGGTGCTGGTAAAAAGAAGGAGTAAAGATTCTTCAGTGACTTGATCAGGATCGTGCAGATTTTTCACTAAAGGATTAATAAAACTATATAAACTTAAAAAAAAAAAACACCAAAAAAAACAACTTTATCACAGTTAAAGAGTGACTCAAGAAGCCCTTTCATCCCTACTGCTTCACTCTAATCTAGGCACCATTATCTCTTGCCCAGACACCTACAATAGCCACTTCTCTGGCCTCCATATCTCCAGGCTTCCCAATTAATGTCCCACACTGCAGGCAAAATGAGCCTTTTAAATTACAAATCAAATAGTGCCACTCCCCTGATTAGTACCTTTCAGCAACTTGCCTTATCCAATGTGTGTTGTTCCACAGTCCATCCTACCTGCTACATCTTTGCCTTCTAGGATCCCACCAAGTTGAATGCTTTCAGCTCCTCTGATCCAACATCCAAGCCATTTAGCATGTTGTTTTCACTGAGACACTCTTTCCATGTATCTTCATCAGACTGATCTAGACATAACTCAGTAGAAAGAAGAGGAAAGCCACAGGAGTAAGAGCTATTAAATAGAGAAGAAGTCAGAAGGAGAGAGAGAAACTCTAAGGTGGAAAAAAGCACTAAACACAACTGTGAAACAGGCAACCTGTGGTCTTGATGCCCACCCTCCCCTTCAGTCTTCACCCTCTGTGGGTGTTCAACCTATCCCTGCCTTCCCCTTCAATGATCTCTGTCACTCCTGGACTCTCAGGGGACCCACATACCCTCTGGAGATTAGGCTCTCTGGCTTCCTAGGTGATAATTAGCTACTGGATGTGTAGTGGTTCTCAAAGTGTGGTCCCCAGACCAGCAAATCAGTACCACCTGGGACCTTCTTAAAATGCAAATTATTGGGACACCAAACTTAATGTATCAGCAACACTAGGGCATGGTCTAGCAATCTCTTTATTAACAAGCCCTACAAATGATTTTCATGTACACTAAAATTTAAGAATCACTGTCTAAAGTATGTGTGTTAAACTCCATGCTGATGGTGGAAGACCAGATGTTCTCCCTGTCCCATTAGGGGGCATTATAATTTGGGACTTTGCGTGATAACACCCTCTCTCCCTGTTGTATAAATCATAGGTTGTCTCTACTGGTGGGACTGAAGATTCCTGAACCAAGAGATTGAACTAAGTCTCAAAAATATCAGATGATTTGCCCAAAGACATCCAACTTGTCTAGCTCCAAGCCACTAGCTCCACTATGACACTTTGCAGGGTTGGCTACCAAAGAACATTCTGCTCCTTGGGTCAGGACCGCCATTCATCTCCAAAAACATGACTTAATGTTGGGAATACTTCTGCCCCTCCTGCCCATCTTTTAGCCTCTAGTGTTTGCTTGGGGCTTCTCTTCTCCTCACTGACCAATGACTGTGATGATGCAGTTTGCATTTTCTGTTGCCACACAGACAGCAGCAGACAGTGATGCAGAATGTGAAAGAGAGCCTTCCAGATGAAATGTCATGTGTGAATGGAAATTGTCATCATTATCCCCTGAATAAATGGAGAAGATGCACATTGGCTCAAGCAGAACTGGAAGGAAAAATTGGACCGCAAACAAAGGCATTATTAATTTAAGGAACTGCCTGAATTTGCCTCTGGCATTTTCCTTTGTAAACACCGTTAACTCCCTGGAATGCCTGAATTGTATCTAAATGCATAGCTTAAATATGTAAAAACAGAAACCTAGGCATTATTTTCAGACATCCAGAGAATTGTTTGCTTCTGAGATCAGCCAGAACAAAATAAAACTAGCATAGGAGACTTCCAAATTATGAGGGCCTAATGTTTCTTATGAAATTCTTTTATAGAATATAGAATTGTTGACTCTACCCCCCCCAAGACTAGAAATAATTTACAGCTGACAAAATATAGCTCTGTAGCACTGTTGGTGCACAACGCGTTTGTATTTGTAGTTCTCTGTAACAAGAACATGGTTCTTGAGGGTAAATGGCTGCAGCAAGGGATATCTTTAGGCAACAGGGTTATTTAAGTGGCCAAGTCACAGCTGAAAGACTTTGTAAATGAACCTGATAGAGCCAGCTCCAAGGAGGAGAATAATTGCATCTCTATGACTGCATTCTGGAGTAGAAAGCACCTCACTCAGGCACCACAGTGGGAGGCATCCAGGGAAGGTGTATTGTGGACACTAGAATCAAATAAGTTATATTTTCTAGGAAGAAAAAAATATATATGATTTTGGTTGAGATGATTCTAAGTGAGGAGCCAGCGTGCCCTCACCAACCTCGCAGGTTTTCCCAAATAATCTAGGTAAGTAAACACAGGCGTACCAGTTCTCTGGAGCCTGGAAAGAATTTAGAGAAATCCTGATTGTTTAAGCTTGATGTGCTTCCATACCACACATTCTCCCCACTTATAAGAGGAGAAAGGAGGGGTGGAGTAGTTGCTGATCATTAGGAACCAACAAGCCTATGGGGTAAACTGTTGATAAACTTGCATCTTTGTGTGCTTCAGGAGAGTCAAGGCTTGAATCCCTTGCCAAAGTAGAGAAAAATAATAATGACAGCAGTTCATATATATTAGGCTCTTACTATAGAAGGGCTGAGCACTTTATACATATTATATTATTTAATCCTCCCACCCATTTCATTACATATTTTAATAAAATTCCCATTTTACAAATGAGGAAATCAAAGCACAGAGGTTTTGAAATTCACCCAAGGTAATATAGCTTTTTTTGTTGGAGGTCCAGGGATTGAATCTGGGACCTCACACATGCCAAGCACACGCTCAACCCACTGAGCTACACCCAATCCACACTGGGATCTATACTCTGAACCATAACACAACACATTGCCACTAGCAGTAGAAAGATCATTGGCTTTCAAGTTTGGCACCCTGAAACTGAATTCCCACTTAGTTACTTGGAGATCAGATGTGTCCCTGAGTAAGTGACTTAAGCTTTTGCCTACTAACAGTATTAACATGAAGAAAGTACTTAGCCCTTAGCAGGCACTCAATAAACATTGGTTTCTTAGGGTGCATCTGCATCTAACTCACCAGTTCTGGAAAAAATCCAGCATTGTAATGGTATTTATCAACCCCAGATCATTCCCCTACCTCAACATGCATTGTAGGAAGATTGAAAAGTGTAAAGGAAAGAATCATATGCACGCAAACACACAAATATACACACACACTGAGTTTTTGATGAATTCAAAAGACAGAAAACCAACTGTGGTTTATATTGGCGTCTTTAGCAAATCTCACAACTTCATCAAGTGAACAGGACATTTGGCTGAGGATCCACACTTAATTCTGAATCTAGTTTTTGTTTTGGGATTACCAAACATAAATATTTTGAATGCCAATAATATATATTTTAAACACATATTAATATATATACATATAACTTTATATATATATATTAATATGTGTTTAAAATATATTTTTTAACAAGATATAAGAATATAATATGTATATATGTGTGTATATCCTATACTCTTCTTTATTCCCCCTTGGATGATTTTGTAATAAATTGACATCACTGTTACAGGCCATTTTGAACCTTTTCATTGACTGAGCTGGAATGATCCAAAAGCCACCATGAAACGATTTTGCTTAGGTTATATATCCCTGGGATTATTAAAATTAGATTGATTTTCTTTCCTTTCCCAACAATTTAACAATTTTTCAAACATGTTTAATGACCCTGCTTTTCCTCCAATGCTAGTACCATATGCCTTACTGTGACACAACTAGAAAAGGACATGAGATTATAAGTAATTTTTTTCCTCAATTTTTCAAAGCAAGAAGCATGAAATAGTATTGTGCTTTTTCATCTATTCCCCTACTATTTGTCTTCCTTTATCCACGTTCCAGGCTTTTGTAAAAGTAGGGAAGATCGGTTAACTCTTTTCAGATGCCTTCCTACCATGTTCTGTTAGGCTCCAATCTCAACAGATTCATGTAAAATAATTTTCTTCACTTTGGGATATTATTGAGGCAATTGTCATTTTGGTTATTTCTAACGTGTATTTTTGAATTCTGAAAGTTACAAGAAATTTCCCAGGTTGCAAATGTTACTTCCTAATATGATATCTTGCCACCATAGTTTTATTCAACATACCCTAGTATAATGTCCATGAAGAAAAAGAAAATAAAATGATTTTCTGATAGCCTGGGACAGACGTTCACTCAAGCCACCTCAAGAAAGCAAAGGTAGAATGGACTACAGTAGGGGTTCTTAATAAGGGGTCCGTGAGATTGAACTGAAATTCAAAAAACATTATTCTTGTGGAGATGTGTTGGTGTGGGTGTGATATATTTATTAAAAAATACACAAAAGGGGTCCATGGTTTTCACCTGACTGGCAAAAGGGACCATGGAACAAAAAAGGTTAAGGACCCCTGGACTACAGCAAGATCATTTTACCAGGCACAGGAGGGCATTTCATTCCGTTTTCCTTCCGAAAGTACACATGGTTCTTTCCTGCCCTCTCTAGCCACCACAAAACTATTTTGTCCTTCCAGAAAGAGAATGGATGGTCCCTCTGCTGTCTGAGAAGGCCCTAACCTTTGGCAGCAGCAAAAAGGGATGGTGTATGTGCTTAGCCAGACAATCTGATCTACTCCGGCAATGAGGGAGGTAAGATTTTGCAGTCAGGTCTAGGATGAGTTTTAGGTACCTCACCTGATGCCTGGACAGATGGTGGTATCATTTCACTAACAGGGTACACAGAAGGAGCAATCTGAGGAAGAAGAGGATGAGTTCCTATTTCATATTTGTACATGTTGACTTAGATTCATTTAAAATAACTCTGCTTATTGGAGTATTATTGAGGAGCTTACCATTTTGGTATATTCTAAGGTGTATTTTTGAGTTCTAAAAGATATAAGATGTTCCCCAGTGTGTAAATATTATTTCCTAGAATGATACCCTGCCACCCTAGTTTTACTCAACATCTTCTGGTATCATGTCCATGGAGAAAAAGAAAGTAAAATGATTTTCTGGTTGTCCAGCTCATTTGCTAGCCAAGGACAGAGAATCACAGAAATCTCGAAAAAAAGGGAGGCAGAGTTGTCATTGCAGGCAAGATCATTGTAAAAGATGCAGAAGGACATTTTAGTCTATTTTCCCTTCAAAAGTACAGAGGAGCCATTTCCTGCTCTCTCTGGCCATCTCAAAGCTACTTTGTACATCCAAGTATACATCTGGGTTTGAATCTCTTGAGAGAGGTCTGGGCTGGAGAGACTAGTCAAGCAACTTACTGTTATAGGTGGTGGTGCTGGTAATTGAATGGCACCAGCATAGGCTATCCATAATGCCTCAGTAAGGACACCCAGTGAAGCTGCGAGTATAGCAAAGATGCCTCTCTGGTCCTAACTCTCTGAACCTTTTCTCCTTGCTTCCTCTTCTGCCCATTCAGATTGTAGACATCCTGTGCCACCTAGTTTCTCATTCTCCTTTATCTTAATTAAAGCTATATTCAGGAAAGGATCCATTAATAATTGCCTTCCCCAGGGGACTGATTCTTAAGCACCATCTCATCTCAGCATGGACAATGATGAGAATGATGATGAGTGACAGGATTATTTACTGATATTATTTCACTTTTTGTCCATGCTGGATTTTTCTGTGTACTTTCTAAAATAATCCATGCTGTCCTCTGTGCCCCATGATTTGCATGGGAATACCCAATCCTCCACGCAACTTCATTCCTGAGTCTTTCAACAGCAGGGATCTTTAGGGTTAGGTTGCCAGATAAAATACAGGACACCCTGTTAAATTTGAATTTCAGATAAATGGCAAATAATATTTTAGTATAAGTATGTCCCAAATATTACATGAGGCTACCCACTGCTACCCCTTGATCCCATTGCTTCCAGTATTATGGGGAATGTGCAGGACCTCAGAAGAGAAGGTATCTGTGGTGTTTGGCAGGAGGCTGGGCCTTTGGGCTCAGGGAATGCAATCTAGAGTCTCTGGGGGCAGAGACACTCCTTAACATCAAGAGGCCCTATGGGTCTATATTCACCAAGGACTGGGATGGGTGGTGGATGGAATCATGACTGAAAGAAAATTTTCAGCTGATCAATGTGAAGGAGACTCAAAACCAAATTTAATTTTGTCTAAAGGAAAGAATATGACATTTCTAACATGCCCAGTTTTGTGAAGAAACTTTCATAACTGCAAAATAATAATAATTACTACTACACATAGAGCACTTACTATGTGACAAAAACTGTATTAAGTGCTTTATATATATTATCTTGTTTTTTTTTAATTACAAAATTATTGTGGATCAAAAGGAGGAATTCTTTGTTAACAGTCCATCATTCTTTGGGGAGTAGGGGAGGGAGACTGTAGGAGCAAAGGAGCAAGGGACACAAAACAGTGCCTGCTTCACTTCTTGACTAGACTGGATCTGAAAAACAACAACAACAATAACAAAATTCAGATATAAAGAAAAAATTATCCCAGAAAGATGCTTTACTGAATAGCCAAAAGATTTGTGTTAGGAGCCAGTGCTCTCTCAAACTGCCTTGCCCTCCCTGTTAAAAGGCAAAGAGCTTTAGTCTTGACGTAAATGTTTAGCTTCCTTGCTTCAGACATGTTTTTGAAGTCTATCTCAGCTTTTGAGATCTTTCATGTGATCAAGTTAAGTTCTTCTAAGTTCAGTAACTCTGTAAGGAACAAACTGTGTCTTTGGGCCAAGACTCCAGTTAAGGCATTATCCTCTGCAATTACAATTCACTTGAAAAAGGGGAAATTTTCTTTCCAACTGACACAACGTCGTGACCCTAGATGGAGAGAATTTGTGCATCCAGTACTCATTGTACCTTCTCCAATAATAAGAAGAAAATAGCCATTAGACTAAACTGGAAACATTTTGTGCCCTCTCCCTGATATGCTTTAGTAAAAAGCTTTGAAATGTTTTTTCTTTCATCACATGCTGACATAAATCACAGTCGTCTGATACTCTGGCACCTGGCTTTGCAGTTTCAAGTCATCTTCAACTGATCACACAAAAATAATCTTGCTAAACAATGACTAGCATTATAATGTCTGTCCATAATTAGAAAGATTATAAAAGGAGACATGTCATGAAATTTCCTAGTTCCTAAACAAAGGCTCAGCAATTATGTTTTGAAGAGGTTTTACCATTTAACCTGACAGAAGAACTCCTTACCAAAATTTATTGGAAAAGAAGTTTTTTGGATGGTTTTCTTTTATGGGATTTATTGCCAGGTCAGTGGTCTCTGGTACAGAAACCTGATCTGACATATAGCTTAATAATAGGTTGGTCTTAAATATCTTGATGGTGAAGACAAGGAGTTGACATCAAAACAAGCATTTTGCACAGAGGGGCTCCCTACTCCCCATAAATGAAGACACAGGTGATGGTTTCTTTGTGAGGAAACTGAAAATTAGATGTGAGAATATATAATCGCCAGTATATAATCCCTAATCCCACACGGATCTAGGAAATTTGACCTTTTAGCACTTATACCACTCTATAAATTGTGGTAAATTGCGGTTAGGTAATTTTTCTTTGGTAGAAATAACTTAGATCCAGACCTGTCTCCACCTGGATGCCTCAAAGGTTCTTCAAGGTCAGAAAAATTTCCTTATTTTCTTCTCCCTGTTAAAAATCTCTTCATCCTCAGCTAGGTTTCTTGAAACAGGAAGGACTAAAATGTATCAGTATCTGTATGGACTCACGTTTTTTAATACAGAGAGTTAGAAAAATACAGACATATATACTATATCGGATCTGTCCACAGAGGAAGTCTAGAAACAATGACAAACCAATGAGAACACCCAGATGTTGGTACTAGGAACTAGGACTCCTTGGACAAAAGGCAGATTTCAGGGCTGGGGCAGGGGAAGTACAAACTGAGACTGGTGTATTATATTGCTCCAGAAAGTAAGGAAGTATACAAAGAATGTTGGCGATGTATAAAAAAGACAAAGGAATGGGCTTGCAGGCACTCCCCATGGTAAAATCAGAGACAATCTGAGCATCAAATAATGAAAGTAGCAGAATATAACCCATGGTTAAAAATAAGAGTCCATGAGCCCATACTGACATAAATAAAGTGATAAATAGATGAGGGAGCAGCAAAAGCTCTTTCTCACAGTAACATGCCAACTAATAAATACAGAAACAGTGATGGATTAGAAAATCATCAACGGATGCTCAAGCTATCAGATGAAAGTTTGGTAAGAAACATATTTACATAGCCTCAAAGTATCTCCCCACAGTATACTTACTAATTACAAAGAGGGAAATTAATAGCTTTGCAGTGAAGAAACCTGGTGGACACCACCCTAACCACATTATCAATGTTAACATCACTGATATGGAGACAAATGTATATCATGTCCCTCCTGCGATGATGCACTGAGAAGGACACTAACTTCTGTGGTAAGTGGTATTACTTCCAAAAATGAATAACCAGAATCTAATCATAAAGAAATTTAGACAAACCCAAAATTAAGGGACATTGTACAAAATATTTGTCCTTATAAACTTTCAAAATTGTCAAGATTGAGAAAGACAAAGAAAGGCTAAAAAAATTGTTTTGAGAGTTCACTGTAGAGACAACTAAACACAATGTATGAATCTGGATTTGATCTTGGAGTAGGAAAGAAAAACCTATAAAGAATATTATTGAGACAATTCACAAAACTTGAGTATAGACTATTGGTTAGATAATAGCATTGTATCTATGTTAAATGTGAGTATGATTTTTGTACTGTGGTTATGGAAGAGAATATCCTTTTTCTTGAGTAATATGCACTGAGGTATTTAAAAGTAAAGGGGCACAGTATCTCCAAACTTATCTCAAGTGGTTCAGAAAAAAAATTATGTGTGTGTGTGTGTGTGTGCATGTTTGTATGTTTGGAGAGAAAAAGAGAGTCAGAGAGAAGAGAGAGAGAGAAATGATGGAGCAAAATGGAAACAATCAGATTTATTGTACTATTCTATAATTTTTCCATAAGTTTAAAATTATATAAAAATAAAATTTTTTGTATAAATACAAAAATCAACCCATTTTTCAAGGCCCAGCTCAATCATTTCTACCTTTTTCATGAAGCCTTCTCTTCCCACTATGATCTGAAATCATAGATCATAGGATTTTATTGCTGGAAAAGACTACATACTTTCTCCAGAGAAATTCTGTAACACAGTGAATCTGCATTATTCAACTGGTAATCAAACAAAAGGCATACCAAGAAGTGGCTTCTCTTGTCTTGATCTATTACTAAAATACTCTGCCACCATTTATGTCCCCAACTACACTGTAAGCTCCTTGAGACCTGAAAATGTGTCTTATGGGTTATTCAACCTTCTGGTCTCTTGTTCACATTTTTCACCCTTCTCTTACCCCACTTCCATGACCCAGTTTCCTTTCCAAAAACAAAAGAAAACAAAAAATTTTTTGTCAACTCCTACTTATCTCTTTACCCCTCAAGTTTCAGCTTAGATACCCCCTCCTCTGTGACACCCCAGGCTGGGCTGGATGATCCTTGTACAGATTCCCAATAGTACCCCATGCTTACACCATTTTAACACTTATCTTGCTGAACTAAAATTGGCTATTTTCTTGAAGACAGAGATTGGGGGAGGGGCATAGGAGCTCACAAAATATTTGTTGAATAAATTGAGTGAAAATTGTTTAAGTTACAGAAGTCATCACCTCTGGCCAGATTCTAATACTGTTCAGGTAACCTGCCTCAAAATCACCAGGGGTGTTTGGAAGAGATGCAGATTTCAAGGGCCTACCACAAATATAATGAATCTGGGGAATAGCTCCTGAAGATCAAATTTATTCTGATGCACATTAACATCTAGAACTATACCATGAAAGTAATTTCTTATCATTCCTCTCTTTCTCTTTTTCCCTTTTCCATTCTCATGCCCTGGCATAAAACTCCCCAAACCTTCCCTTGCTGGGATCCTTGAATTTCTACTCAATTTACACTCTTCCTGTTGTAGTATGGAGTTTGTTGGGTTGGCTTCCCAGAGGGCTCCCAAATAGCCTCCTTTAAAGAACTCTGCAAATCCATCCAAAACCTCAGCCTAGTTGATGCCAAAGAAGCCAACTTCTTTGAGGAGAAAGGTGAAAAATATATACAACAAAGGTGTTACTGAAAAAAATAATAACAAAATAAAAGTATGTAGGATAAAAGGCAAAGCGGAGGGGGTGGAGAGAGAAAGATTTGATTTCTAGCTCTAGTTCTGTAAGAAAAAAACATGTTTTCATCTAGAAAAACAATAACGTTGGACTAATGCAACTATTACATATATTACTTGTTCCATGATGTATCAGTGATGCCCTTGAAACTTCAAGAGAAGGATGGGGGGACACTGACAGTGCATTAAGTTTCATTGAGTGTCCTAATTTTAGTCTATGAATAGAAGGTCATAGGTTAATGAAGCCTGTTTATAAGTTACTGATAATCTTTTTGTTATGTAATGCTACTTGAAGAGTAAATATAATACATTATCATCTCTTTTTATCTCTTAAATGCCATGAGTTTATCATCATTTTTACATTAGGAGACATGAAATCAGAAGATAAACAAAGGAAATCAATGGACAGCATCTTGAACACTATGACATAAATTATCTTTGAGTTAATAATTTACTAGTTTATAGAGCCAAGGGAGATATAGCAAGTGCCCAATGTAAGTGAAATAAACTGTGCTTATTTAAATAATTCATATTTTAATTTAAATTGCATATGGAACATTGGGGTATTCCAAAACCATTTTGACCAACACGTGCTTTTATAAGCTTAAATAAAAAAAGAGCTACCAAACATATCTTTGCAGGGTTTTGAAAGTCCCCAAACTGTGGAAACGTAGGGCACATGCATTCATGCTATGCCCAGTTCTATAATTAGCTCGCGGTGTCAAGGGGAGGACGTGCACACTGAACAGCAGGTACACAGTTGGTTTTGCTGCATGAAGCATAATGAGGATTTCAGATTTAACACACTAATACTTGTTTTATTACTGTAGTCAATTGTCTGTGCATCTTAGGATTCATGTTGTGTGCACTGGCTAAGTCATGTTTCTTTCATTAGCTGAAGCAATTAATGTACATTCAGCCTTTTAAGTACTATCTCTTTATGCTTTATCCTTGTGTAATTCAGTTTGCAATGATTAAAATAATTTTTCAATGGAGATGTCACAGCTTAATGAAAAAATATACAGCACTAATGTAAGAAGCATTTGTAAACATTTTTAGGAGGATATTGTTTGTTGTTACACAATACTGTAGCAGATGGCTATAAAAAGCAGCTCAAGCTCAAGAACTAGCAGAGGGGCAGACCTCAGGGGATTGGGGTAAATGGGTGGAAGAAAGAGAAATTTTACTGTTTTGAAAGAAAATTTAACACCCTGTCAGAAAATGCTTTTGGTCTGCCTTTTGGTTTGTATGGTTAAGGACCAAATATTGGCTAGTGTTTACAATTAATGACTCTTGTTAAACATTTTAACTGTTGAGCATGTACCTTGTGCCAGGCCCCAGGCTAAACATTTTACATACCACTTCTCATTCAATCACAATAACTTTGAGAATCTAAGACACAGAGAGAAGGAAATAATTTGCCCAAGAGTCTCTTTGCTAGTTAGTCAAGTAGCTGAGTCATGGAGCCCAGTTCCTTTTTACTACCTAGTAGAGTGGATAAGCCTGTGCACTGTGGAGCCAGGCTGTATGGGTTCGTATCTGTGCTTCTCTATTTGTTAGCAGCAGGACTTTGTGCAAGTTATTAAGCTCCCTGCGCTTTGGTTCATTATCTGTAAAGAAAAGGAGATATAAGAACATATTGCAAAGCATTGTTTTAAGGATTAAATAAGTTACTATGTGTTAAGTGCTTAGAAGCATGCCTGGCACATGGGAAGCCCTTAGTTAATATATACTCTTGTTAATACTATCACTATAATATACTGTCTGGTCTGCCCTGTGTTGTCTGCCTTTCTATTATCAGGACTAATTGTTTCTTTACGTTAAGCAAGATGTTATGCTTTTATGATGCCTATTAATAAATGAACATGTGTGTAAGTGTCCTCAGAGATTATTATTTCACACCTGTTAACATGTCATAATCAGAATCCAGGTTTAATCAACTCTCTGAATATCTTTCCTAATTTAACAAGTGATTATATTTTTCAATGCACACGACAATAATCCCAATAGATATATTTTCTAATTATGTTTCACTTCTGTAGGCATAATGTGGTAATTCAATCTTTAGCAGTAAGATGCCTGTAATTAGACAAAAGTAACTCAGATATTGAGAATATTATGCAATAGTTTCCTTTAGTTCCCAGGTCAGCATAGAACAGAAAAAAAGCCACTCCTGATCTGTGGTGACTGCCAAATCCCTGACTCAGGCTGCCTGGCTCCTGAAAGGAAACTCTTATACTGTACCCTCTGCCCAGCTAATGCTTCCCCTAATTCTATATTTGATATGCTCCTGTTCTTCCTTTGAGACCTAGCTTAAATGGCACCTCCTCCAGGAAGCCATCCAGACCTGTTCTTGCTTTCCAGATAAAATTCTCTCTCATCTGAACTCCAGAGGCAGAAAAAGCTAGTTATCTCCCAATACCCATTCTCTTCTGCCTTGGCTAGTGAACTTTGGTTTTTAACTGGACACATTGCTTTCCAGAATAAAAACAATATCAGCCTCCATTTCAGCTAGGTGTGGCCAACCATGTATCTTCTGCTACTTTTAAGAAATGTCCTTAAAGAAAGAAGGTGTTCATTTTTCACTCCTTCCTTCTTTCTGCTTGCTAGAATATGGATTTGATGGCTGATATTTTAGCAGCCATTTTAGACCACGAGGCAAAAGAAGTGTTCATAAGAGCAGAACAACTTGGAGGAGCTTGGGTCCCTGGTGATTGTAGAGTTGCCATATACCCTGGACAGCCTACCTGCAAAAATTGTCTATATGGGCAATAAATAAACTTTGCATATGAACCTAATCTTGATTCATTCAACTTTTCAGCATTTTGCATTATTTATATTCATGTATCTTTTATGGCACTCTCAATATCACATTATACCAGACTGCTAGGGCCGCTGTTGCTATACCAGATGTGAGTTCCTAGAAGTAAGGATTGCCCATTAAACATTTAACATAGTGCCAGGCTCCTATTAGGTTCTGAGAAAATGTTTGTTACATAAAGAGAACATAGATCAGAGTGTGTGGGAGACAACAAAACTCTAGGTCCTACTGACACTAAATCAGAAACATTCTTTTTTATAGGTCTTTTTCCTGCACAGATTTATTATGCACAACAGAAAAGGAGCACAAAATGTTTGGTTGTTGTGCCTATTCCCTTGTCGTTATTCAAAATAGCTTTGTTGTAAAGATTATTCATTTGGTTGGAGAACCTTCTATTTGGAGATCACCCTCTTTGAGTAGGAACATTTAGGAAGTTTTACAAGTAGATCTGAGAGAGAGAGGGCCATAGCCTTGTCATATGATTCTTAACTCTAACCTAAGGTTATGGGATGTGATTATATGAATTATGAGAATTAGCTTGTGTCCTAAGCTTAACAGCTTGTTACCTATTTTCCTGAACTTAGTCTAAGTTCTTGTCCAGGATACCTAAAACTTTCCAGAGTTCATTGAAATAGAGAGTACACATCATTTGAAATAATCTATGTTACTATGAACCATAGAGTTTCATAAGTAGCAGAAATAGGAAATTTTAGGCTAAAAACAGCATTTTAGCATAAGTTAATGTTTTGGGGAAGATAGCTGTTTTTTGTTTGCTTTTAGCAGAAAGCAACTAACTGAGAGAAACTAGAATGTCTTGGGCATGAAGGCCTTATTGATTCATCCATTCTCTACTATGATCTCGTGACTCTGGTAATGTCACAACTTCTGACATTGCTATGTGAATGCTGTAAAAATGCATTACTTCAATGAGAATTTACAACTTTGCTCTAGTATGAAGCATTTCATTCAGTTAAATTTCCCAGCATCATTAGAATTATGAAGTTCTTCACAAGGTTTTGAGTGGGGATAGGAAGAGGTTTCTCCGAATTTAAGAGTCTAATTTGCCTACTTAAGAAGAAAATATAATCTTGGTGGTTGCAAAGCTTTTTGAGATAAAAGCATTACAATGATTTGGCTATAAATTTTAAAATAGCTATTAAAAATGAGCCATTTACTTTTTTTGCAAATTCACACTTGACCAATGGTAAGAACCTTTTCATTCCACTTTCTTTAACTTGGGTTACTTTATCCAAATAGTAGAGGAAAGTAGTATTTAATATACAAGAAAAGCTGCAGAAAATCTCTCACTGACTTTCTGAGCCACAAGACAAACTGGAAAATGTATGTTTCTCTGATGTTGGAGTCACTTAACACATCGCTTACCCTAAGGTTGGGTGTCCTGGGTAACCATGTCTTGGCTCATTTAAAAACCAGTTTGCCAGTACTACAAAGTAGTACTATAACTAGTAGGACTAATGCACTACAACTGGGCATGGCTAGATCCAATGATCTAAGAGTGAAAAAGCGTCCTTATCAAAGATATACATTACCTAAGTTACTTTCACAGTGATAAAATGCTAAAGGAAGGAAGGAAAAACAGAAAGAAAAAAGTCCTAACATGTACTGAGAGTCCCAAAGAATGGCAAAAATATGGATAGAAGCAATTTCCTGGTGAACTGGAGTTTAGGTCCCATAAAAACACTAGACCAGTTCTGGTGAACTTGAACCCAGAAGCAGCTGCACAACCACCTATGAAATGCTGGCACTCTAACCTGAAATCACAGCCAAAACCACAGTTTCAGAATTTGTAACCAGTTTGAACTTAGCCCCAATTCATAGAAGCTCACAAACTTTTTCTACTGAAAAGGAGCCATATCCAGAAGCCCTACTGAGACGTTTTTTATTTAAGTTCCAAGTCTGAAGGGGTTTATAAGGGATTCGACGTGGAACTCTAAAGAGAATTTGGAATAGGTAGGAAATAATTCTTCATGAAAACAAATCAAAGCAAAGATTGTCAGAAATTGTGACTTCTTTTTATGAGACAAAGCCAAAACTCTTTGAACAATGAATTATTCTTTATTCAAATGATAGCTCACAGTTGTCTTTTTTTTTTTAATTCAGAATGTTTATTCATGAAGTTATACAGCCTTTAGGGATTAATCCCCATAAACTGTTAACTACATCTGAACTGTGTTAATGAATACCTTAAAACTGTGGAACTTGAATCTGGAGGATTTTTTCTGTTTTTTTTTTTTTTTTTTTTTTTTTCCCAAGAATTTGTATGGCAATTATAACTGGCAAGGAAACAGTTTCAACATTAAAACACTGGTTGCTACTAAAGGATTGAGTTCTCTGTATTTGAGAGGTCTGAAGAGAGATACACTTTGTATTTCTAACTAAGGCTTTCATAGTTTGAGAAGAGCCATACCTCACTTCCTTCCTTTCTCCAGCTCATCATTGAAACCATCCCCCATCCAAAAATATATATATATTTTTGTCAATTTATCACTTTAGGTTAACACGATTTCCCCTAAGGGTAATGAGATGGTGCTAAAGACAAACGTGGCTTAATTGATAATTTTGCCTAATGCTCACTCAACCTGACCATAAATTAGAAAATCTGAATGTGGCAGGCAGGATTCCAAGATAGCTCCCAGTATTCCTATCCCCTGGTGGACAAGCCCTATAAAATCCCCTCAAATCCCCTCCCCTTGAGTGTGGGCAGATCCTGTGACTATATTGGACATCACTCCCATGACTGAGGTATTATGCAGTTGACATTGAATTGATCAAAAGGTAGACTATCCTGAGTGGGACTGACCTACTCAGTGGATACTTTAAAACAGGGGTTATTAACAAAGGGTCTGTGAGCTTGAATTGAAATTCAAAAAACATTATTCTTGTGGGGTATGTTGGTGCAGGTGTGGTATATTTATTAAATAATATACAGTATAGTGTGGACTTAGTAAGAGGTCCATGGTTTTCACCTGACTGGCAAAGGGTTTCATGGAACAAAAAAAAGGTTAAGAACTCCTGCTTTAAAAGAAGGTTAAATGGCAGAGAAACATTCTCCTGCTGGCTTGGAAGAAAGCAAATTGCCATGTTCCTAGAGGAGGGCAGCCTCTAGGAACTGACAGTTGTCCCCAACTAACAGCCAGCAATAAAACAGGGACCTCAGTCATATAACCACACAGAAATAAATTCTGCCACCAATCAGTGAACTTGTAAGAGAATCCTGAGCCTCAGATGAGATCCTTTGAAGTTGGTTTCTGATCTAACAGATGCTTGTCTAGCTGCTAAACTTATAGGCCTATCCTACCTCTATTTCAAATTCTAAGGTTTTTAAAATTAAATTAGAATCTTTGTGAATAATATGTGAGCCCACTTCTTCCATAATGAAACCTAGATATGGATATTCATAAGGTTATTTTGAAGTTAAAGAAGGCAAAGTGGCTGGAAGCGGCTGTGGCTCAATCAGTGGGGCTCCCGTTTACCATATGGGAGGCCCTGGGTTCAGTTCCCGGGGCCTCCTGGTGGAGGCAGGCCCGCCCACATGGCGCGGTTGGCTGACCCAGCGAGCACAAGCAGCAAGGGGGGGGATAAATGAATAAATAAATAAAATCTTTAAAAAAAAAAGAAGGCAAAGTGGCAATTATAGAAAGAAGGATGGCATTAAAGTCAGAAGGCTTGATTCCAATCCTGATCCTATATTTTCAAATCCATGCTGTATACTAAAAGGAATAATAAGCTCTTGAACACTGCCATTTTCAACTTTAGAAGGTAATTTGGGAAATGGAAGCCCTTTACAAAATAAATAATTTGAAACAGGGGGAAAAAGCCTTAGGGAATCCAGAATGAACATTTTGATGAAGGAAGAGATACAGAATAGAGCAGGGGAGGTGGGAAACCAAGCAGGCAGGCTCCAGGTTCTTTATGTCTATTTCCACATAGATGAGTTAACCTCTTACCTATTTTATACAACATGTGCTCTGTGGAAGATTTCATATCAACACAGGTGCCATAATTTATTTTTTATTTTTTGACAATTGCAGGCAGGAAGTTTATTGGGAAGCTCTCCCAACGGAGGGTGTCTGAAGAGAGACTTCAGCCCCAGATGCCATCATTTTAAAAACAAAACTTTTAAATTGACTGGACTAGGTGGTTTGTAAGGCTTTTCCAGTAAAGACCATATTATAAGTCTCTCAAAAGAAATAAACCTGGAAAATGAGATATGGTCATCCTTTCTTCTGATCATCTCTTGGTGGTTTGACCCTGCTGGAATAGGGAAATTTTTTTTTTCTAATGCAGATTGGATATCGCTTAATCTGCCTGATATTTCTGCTTTCTTTCTCATGTGGATGCTCTCCTTCATTTTTTCATTATAGTAATTTCATAGGCAGTCCATACTCATAGCAAACAAGATTTTCCACTATGGTGCCTGTATTAGTCAGCCAAAGGGGTGCTAATGTGAAATACCAAAAATGGGTTGGTCTTTATAAAGGGTATTTATTTGGGGTAGAAGTCCACAGATACCAGGCCATAACACGTTAAGTTTCTTCTCACCAAAGTTCATTGCCACATGATGGAGCAAGACAGCTGCCGACGTTTGCCAGGGTTCAGGCTTCTTGTGTTCCTCTCTTCCCGGGGCTGCGTTTCTCTCCGGGCTTAGTGCTTCTGGTTCCTCCACGAGATCAGCTGTAGGCTATCAGGCAAATGGGCTCACTTCTTTTCTTCTGGGGCCTTTTCTCCAACATCAAAACTGCTTCTCAAAAGACTGCTTCAACTCTGTTCTTGCCATGCCTTTTATATTTGATTCCTCACCCACCAAGGGGTGGGGCTCAACACCCTACTGACATGGCCCTGTCAATGCCCCAATCATAACTCAATCATGCCCAGATTAACAGATCAGTTTACAAGCATGATCCAATTATATTTTTAGAACTCATAATTACATCAAACTGCCCAACTGCCACATTCCACCCTCTGAATTCCAAAAATACATTACAATATTCAAAAAACTTTAAATCAGTAACAATTCAAGTACAAAATCGTATCATAGGCAGTTTAAAGAAACACAGTTTGTTTTCAGGCAAAATCCCGTCTGCTATAGACTTCTGAAACTTACAGAACCATTTAACTGCTTCCAATACACCATGGAAAGACAAAGGATAAACATTTTCATTATCATAAGAAGAAATTGGGATGTTAAACATGAGTCATGGATCCTCTACAGTTCAGTAAACCTGCAGGGCATCCTCCATTCAATTTCAAAGTCTGAGAGTCTTTCTTAAGACGATAGTTTCTTCTCCTTGAGGTCACATGGGGACCCACCCTTTCCACAGGCTTGCCCAAGGGCCATTTTCTTGGTTCCACCCTCATCAAGCATCTGGGTGTCGACCAAGCTCCAGACCTAACTACCCAAGAGTATTGGGGTGATTGCCACACCTTACACAATCTTTGGGCTAGAGTCTTAGCCCCCCTAGTACAGTGAGGTGAAGATAATATTCCCCTTAACATTTGGCATATAGGTTCAACCCTCTCAGAGCAATGGGTTGACCACCTGGCCTTCTCTAATCCATGGGGGACAGGTACACCCCTCTCAGACCTATGGGGTGTTGACCTTAACCACCCTAATCTTTGAGGAATGTGCTCCACCCTTTCTGCACCCTGGGATGGCAAAACTCTCCCAGAACATCGGGTGGGGACATCCGCCCTCTTCAACTGCTGGAGAAAACTCACCCTCTCTGTACCATGGGCCATCAAAACTTTCTCAGAATATCGGGTAGGAACATCCACCCTCTTCAACTACAGGGGCAAACTCATCCTCTCTGTACACATGGGTGGGGCTCCTGTCTTGGCCCAAGGAGATGTCTTAAGTCCAGATCTCTGCTTCCATGGTTTTCTTCTTAAAGCTGATTCTCCTTCAATCTCTACTTTCCATGTCCTCTTTTGTCCAAGCTGAGAGTGGTTTTGTTCATACAGCTTTCTCAAAAACTTTGTTGGTTTAGCATGCAGGAAGCAGAGGTCCAAGCCATCAGACTGACTGTAAGACTTTTCACAAGTCTTTCCTAGATAACTGCATCTTCAATTCTGATTTACAAATTCCAAGTTTAGTAAAGTCTTCAAATGGGACATTTTCATCTGGGAATTTGATTTCCAGAAACTTGGAAGTTCCAGAATCAATTTCTTTGTGCCCAAAAGTTCAGTCCTTAGTGTATTTTGCTCATCTAGTATTTTGCTATAAGCTGCAAGGAGAAGCCAAGCCACATTCTCCGAGTTTACCTTGGAAAGTTCTTTAGCTAAATGCTCTAGTTCGCCATTTTCAGATTCTGTCTTCCATATAACACCAGGAGTTAATCTCGTTAAGTTCTCTGCAACTTTAAAACATGGATCGCCTTTCCTCCAGTTTCCAATAACAGTTTCATCATTTACTTCTAAGGCATCATAGAAAGTCTCTTTAGCGTCCAAATTACTATCAACAGTCTCTTCAAAGTGATCTAGGCCTTTTCCATCAAGCATTTCACAATTCTTCCAAAAAATACCCCTTACCCATTTATAAAACCGTTCCAACATTTTGGTATATGCAAAAGCACTTCCCCACTCCTCGGTACCAAATTCTGTATTAGTCAGCCAAAGGGGTGCTAATGTGAAATACCAAAAATGGGTTGGTCTTTATAAAGCGTATTTATTTGGGGTAGAAGTCCACAGATACCAGGCCATAACACGTTAAGTTTCTTCTCACCAAAGTTCATTGCCACATGATGGAGCAAGACAGCTGCCGACGTTTGCCAGGGTTCAGGCTTCTTGTGTTCCTCTCTTCCCGGGGCTGCGTTTCTCTCCGGGCTTAGTGCTTCTGGTTCCTCCACGAGGTCAGCTGTAGGCTATCAGTCAAATGGCTCACTTCTTTTCTTCTGGGGCCTTTTCTCCAACATCAAAACTGCTTCTCAAAAGACTACTTCAACTCTGTTCTTGCCATGCCTTTTATATTTGATTCCCCACCCACCAAGGGGTGGGGCTCAAGACCTTACTGACGTGACCCTGTCAATGCCCCAATCATAACTCAATAATGCCCAGATTAACAGATCAGTTTACAAGCATGATCCAATTATATTTTTGGAATTCATAATTACATCAAACTGCCCAACTGCCACAGTGCCTATTTCATTTAATTTTAGCTGTATCAATAAAGCCAATTCATTTAGTGTGATAAAATTTTATTACATTGTAAGGCTATTTGTATAATTAAATATGAAAATTAAGAAAAAATGCCTGTTCTGTCCTTCTGCCCCATTTTTGGATCAGGTCTGTGAATTAATGTTTGATGATATAGTAAGAACAGCTCTTTCATAAACAACCCCTCAGTCACTCCAGGAAGCTGCATAAACTATTGAAGTGGTGGGGACTTTGGGCATGAAGAGAATAAGAGAACGGCCAAGAGAAATGCAGAGGAATAGAGTTTCTAGGAATTGACAATGTCAATAATTGGGGAGCAGAGATGAGATTTTGTTTCATACTTGCCACACTTTACTCCCACTCCTATCCCAAAGTAATGCTGGAAAGCCCAAGGAAAATACTCTGTATCCCTTCTAATAAATGGAATACTGCCTGATGTTGACATGTCTCATTCATCAATTTTAACAGAAATTAATTATTACATAATAACAACTACTTTTGACAATATTTGTTGAATTACTGAATGCCAGACTCTGTGCTGGGTACTTTACAAATATCATCCCCTTTAACCTATAAGTATTATTTCCCCTTGTTAACAAATGACAAAACCAAGGCTCAAGGGAAGTTTTCTAACTTGCTCAAGTCACATAGCTAATATGTGACTAGTCCACATCTGTCTGACTCCTAACACTTAACCACAAATTACACTGTCTGCAACCACTAGAGTCTGAATTGTTTGGAGCAGAAGCCAAGACACTTATTTTGGATGCCTCTCAATCCCCAGTACAGTGTCTGTTACAACAAATGGCATTCGAAAATATTTGCTATTGAAATAACTAGCCCTATTATTACTGGTGATACATTGAAACTAATCCATTCGAAGGTATGGAAATGTTAATACACTATTCAGTGGAGCTGATCTTTGCTTATTGCTGTGATGGCAGCTAAAGCAAAATACACACATGCACACACGCATGCGTGCACAAACACAGAAAAGCTTAATTTTAAAATATATAGACTTTTCTTTAAATTGATTTGTTAACATAAAACCATGTTCTTCCTTATACAGAAATTCTTAATTCTCTAGAATATAACAATAGTTTAAAAAGAAAATCAAATCCATGGATCTAAAGTAATGACAAATATCATCCGTATTATTTGAGGATTCATCCTAAAGTAACATCTAGCACATTAGCAATAGAGACCTGGTCTGTTTTCCTAGTAAGTATTATATTTGGTATTGGTTGTATTTTCCAAACCCCAAATCAAGGTGTAAAGTGTATGGCTGCCATTATATTAGGAAACAGCCACTGAAAATCTTTGGAGTTGCTATTCCTATAGCACATCTGTGTTTCAGAGAATAATCTCTTATTTTCCCAAAGATATAGCCCAAATCTACCAGAAGCCTTAGAGAGATGAAGTTAATTATATATCCAGGTAGGTGGGCCTGCAAGAAAGCTCAGAAAACAGCTTGATAATTCAAAAAAATCAACCCTTCAACCATTTTCAGTTTACAGAAGTCACATCAAATCTTAATGAGAAGCCACATGCAGTGGTAAATTCTGGCATTTAATTTTATGATTATTTACAGCCATTCTGGTGTATAGCATATGGCATGGAGTTACCTTTTTAAAAGTATAGAAAGATTAGCTATGATGAACTACATATGTAGAAATTCTCTATACACAAATGGTTTGGGGCTGTATGTCTCTCGATAAAGAGATGAGAGACTTATTTCATTAAACAAAGATGATAAAATGGTATGATCTGTGGATAATAATGTATACTTTTGTAACTACTTGGCATCCTACATTAGGCAAGAACTGGTAACAAATAATAAGAAAGTAACAGAAGTTCCAAAGTATTTATTCTTAGGTAGATGACTTAAGAGTCTGCCAAAAAGCTTCATTCTTTTAAATTCTATAAGCATTTATAATTCTAATAAATGTTATAAAATAATTGTAAAATATTTCACATATTTGGTGTTTAAATTATTTTCCAAATTCTCATAGGCAAAGAAAGCAACATTAAGAATGATTTTTTTATTTTTTATTTTTTAATTTTTTAAAACAATTTATTGAAGTATATCATTCATACATGAACATACATAAACTATAAGTGTTCAGTTAACATCGTGATCTTACAAAACAAACATGCATAACATCATACAGGGCTCCCACACATCACACCCCAACAAACACCCTGCATTGTTGTGAAACATTTGTTAACAAATCATGAAAAAGCATCGAAATCATGAAAGAGCATCGTCAAAGTATTACTACTAACTATAGTCTGTATCTTCCTCTCCTATACATTTTTTTAAGGATTTATTTATTTATATATTTACTTTTATACATTTTTACAAACCCCCCCCCTGATTTTTGCTGTTTCTGTCTCCATTCACTGGGCAACTCTCTGTGTCCATTTCCTGCCCTCTCTTCTCATCCTTCTCTTCCTGTCTTCACTGGGATTTGATCCTTGGAACCTCTGATGTGGGAGAAAGGCATCCTATTACCACCTGCACCATTTTAGTTCCTGGTTTTTCTGTGCGTCTAGTCTTGGCTCTCTCTTGTGTCACTCTCCTGTTATATCATCATCTTGCTGCATGGTTTATGGAGCCTGGAGTCTCACTCGCACACAGGGCCTGGTGGCCCATGCGCCTTCTACATTTTTCTTTTTACCGGGAGGTCCAGGGGATCAAACCCCGTTCCCTCCATATGAGAGACGGACGCCCAACCACATGAGCCACATCCGTCCCCCTGCTATATCTCTTAAGGTTGACCAAAGATACCCAGAGTTACAGTCTTTCCCCCTACAAGATGGTCATATAATAAATCAGGCTTAGTTTATCACCAGCATTCTAAAAACCAGACCTAGGAAGAAAAACTAGGTCTACGGACACATGCATGATTTCTAATATAGCAAATGTTTAGCCTACCCTGATTATCACAAAATCAGGACAGCGAAAATATTCACACAAGAATGATTTTTTTTTCCTTCCCAAGAATAATGCCTCTGGCCATCCATATCTCTGTGAGTAAATCTATCAGATTCAAGTATATTTACTTCCAAAATCAATTATTATAGTATATTTCATTAAATGGAAAGATTAGTATGGAATGGCACATGATAAAAAAGAAAGAAAAGCAGAGAAACTTCAGATACAAGATGGCAGACCAGCAATGCATAGTCACCTCTGTTCCCATCCAAAAGCCTATCCAAAAAGAGTATATCAGTACAAAGGTATATAGACATAAGAACAAAGATGGGACAAGAGGGTATATCTTCATATTTTTGGAATTGGAAAACAGATAGAAGCATGCTGATGGATAAAAGAGTAGACTCCACAGTACAGCATCTACCATAAGGAGATGTGGTACAAATGGCAGTCAGGGAGCCCCTAACCAAGAGGGGTCTTGGGATAGAAGTAAGACTGTGGACAGGAATGAGAAACAGGGCTGAAAATAGAGAGATTAATTGAAGGACAGCATTGAAGAACAGCTGCTCCAGTCAGTCCCTAGTTCTACCTCCACCCCAGGCAAATATTAATACATAAATAAAACTAAGGGACGGCTCTTATAGAAAAGGACTGACTAGGGCCAGCCATGGTTTCATAGACGTTGGGATTTCAGAGCTCATGAAAAATCCTTATCCTTCTTACTGTTACTGGTTATGAAGTTAAGGCAGAGGAAAAAATATAATATTGAATTCCTTGTAAAAAATATAACTTTTATCCATTATTATTTTTAAAGTGTTCAGAACGCAAAACTTTGGAAAGCTTTAGAGCCTAGGTTAAAATGCCTTTTGTGGCAGAGAAGTGGACATTAGCCAGGCACTAGCCAGGTCACTATTTTTTGTTGTTGTTGTTGTTGGTCTGTTTATCTGAAATACTCAATTGGAAATAATTCTTCTCTTAGCCACTTACAGGGAATTGAAAATAAGGCTTGAAAGAAACCCAGTTAAAGCTGAAGTCCACAGAATGGGACAACTGGATATACACAGAAGTGCAATACTATCTTTTGAAACCTCCCAACTAAAGAGAAATAGTTAATGACAGGCACCCAAGTATCAAAGTAAAATGTCCCCCAAATTGGCTTAAATGCCACTCAGTGAGTACTTCTGGATTCCAAGTAGATTTTTTCAAAGTGGACCATTTTTAGTTTGGCTTCACAGAAGTCTTTAAGGAAAAACATCTCACCTCTAGCCATATCCCCCTCCACTCCCATCACACCTCTGCCAAAACAGGATGACTAAAGCAATGAGCTTTAACTCAAAAACAGTTTGGATATTCCTCAAAAAGTTAAACATAGAATCTCATATGATCCAGCAATTTCACTCCTACATACATACCCAAAAGAATTGAAAACAGGGACTCAAACTAATATTTGTGTGCCAGTGTTCCTAGCAACATTATTCACAATAGTCCAAAGGTAGAAACGACCCAAATATCCATCAAAAGATTACTGGATAAACAAATGTAGTATATACATACAATGGAATATTATTCAGCCATAAAAAGGAATGAGGTACTAATACATGCTATGACAAATAAATCTTGAAAACATTATGCTAAGGGAAAATTGTATAATCTCACTTACATGAAATTTCTAGAATAGGGAAATTCATGGAGACAGAACGTAGATTAGAGGTTACCAGGGACTGGGAAGAGGGGGAAATGGGGAATTATTGTTTAATGGGTACAGAGTTTCTGTGTGGCATGATTAAACAGTTTTGGAAATAGTGGTGATAGTTGCCCAACATTGTACATGTAATTTATGCCACTGATTTGTACACTTAGGAACGGCTAAAATGGGAAAAGGGGTGATGTCATGAAGATGCTGGGATAAGACATCACCATGAATTTTCCCCCTTGGAGATAACTAAATAAAAGGGAAGATTCAATTCTCTTGAAACTCTGGAAGACAATCAGAACTGGAGAACTACTCAATGAAAGCTGAATCAAAAGAAGAAAATTATAGGAGAGTAACAGAACAAATTTACCAGTCAAGACCTCTCCTCTAAAATTGCCTCTACTTTATTGCACAAAGAAACAGCTTGGCTGGAAGTTAAACTGGTTGTGATTGTCTTAATCAGTGGTTCCTATTAGAATATAGCTTTACATAAGAGTTACCCAAGAACCTTACTAAAAACACAGATTCACAGGATCCACTCCTCATCAATTGAATCATCATCAGAATTAGATGGTTCTAAAGTAGCCAACTACATCTGACCTCAGATTAGCAAAAGTGTACCTATAATCTTTAATATGGCTTTAATTATTTCTTCCAACTATGCACAACTCCTTCAGACCAAACTACTCATTTTAGGCCAGTTTTAGCTGACTTATTCTAGAATTTGAAATAGTGCTTATAAAAGCCAACTGGGAAATAAATGAAAGACATTAGCAAAAAACGAAAAAGAAGAATAAGGAAGAGAAATTTTAAATCATCATCTATTAAAATGCTTTATAACTACAATAATTAAAGCATTATGGTATTAGCACTAAAATTGTTCAAAGAACAGAAATAAAAGAATGAAACCTACCAAAATATAAATATTTTGGATGTGATAAAGAGGACATTCCAAGTTAGTAGGGAAAAATATTAACTCATAAATAGAAATCAAATTGAAATTTTGGAACTGAAAAATATAATAACTGAAATTATAAATTCAATAGAATTAATATATTAGAAACAGCTTAAAAGAAAATTAGTAAACTGAAAAACAAATTAATAAAAAATACAGATTGAAGCATAAAGGGGAAAAAAGAATGGAAAATAAAAGACCATGAGAGGCATATGGTACATAGTAAAAAGATTTAATGTAATGAGTGGAGTAGAGGCAATATTCAACTAATCACAGCTAAACATTTTCCAAAATTGATTAAAGACATCAAGCCAAGATATAAGAAGTGCTAAGAATCCTAAGGAAAATAAATACAAAGAAACACATATCTAGGCATATCATAGTAAAACTGCTGAGAACCAAAGACAAAGAGAAAATCACATTACCTTCAAAAGAATAACAATAAGGCTGGCATCTGACTTCTCAACTATAAAATTAAAGCCAGGAGACAATGAAATGACATTTTCAGAATGATGAAATAAATTGCAACTGTAAATGTACTAGGAAAAACAATCTGCGTACCTATGTATATAAATTGGCAGTTTGAAAATCTTTCTTCTCATAACACCAAAGACTAAAACAATGAAGAAAAAGAGAGGTAAATCTGACCACATAAAAAGTATAAATTTTTGCATGAAAACAAATATTATAAAATGTGGAAGATATTTTCAAACTGAGAGAAAATATTTTCAGAATATAAAATAGGAGTTTATTAACCTTAAAAGATACAGAACCTTTAAAATCAATAAGATTTTAGTGCGGATGGAGTGTAAACTAAAATGTAAACTATAGTCCACCATTAGTAGCAATGCTTCAGTATCTATTCATCAATTGTAACAAATGTACCACACTAACGAAGGATGTTAAAAATATGGGAAAGTGTGGGAGGGTGAGGGTGTGGGGTATATGGGAATCCCCTATATTTTTATGTAATATTTATGCAATCTAAAGCTTCTTTAAAAATAAAAATTAAAAAATTAAAAATAAAATAAAATCAATAAGAAAAAATGTAAGCATTCCAATATTATAATGAGCAAAGGATATATGGAAATAGGCAATGCACAAACAGAATCTAATTTTAATAAACATAAATTAAGCAAAAATGTCACAGTATATTTCAACTACAAAATGGTGAAATGTTTAAAACAAATTTAATGCAGAGTTTTCAACAAAGGTGTTGATAATTAGGACGCTCACACTATTGGTAGAAGTGTAACTTTGTGCAATCTTTATGGAGGGCAATTTGGCAACACATATAAAATAATTTTTTAAGGCATGTCCTTTGATGCATTAATTGCACTTTCAATAAAGGACCCTTAATCAATAATCAAAAGTGTGGACAGAGGGCCAAGATGGTGTTAGTGTAGGAGGGTACACACTGCAAGCTCCCAGAGCAAGGCGGATTGTGGACGGGGTCCTGTCCGAAGGTCTGTGCTGTGCACACGTGGAGTGAGAAGCTTGGGACATCTATCTGCACGGATCGGCGGCGTGGACCGAATGGTGGAGATTCGTGAGTTTTGAGGCTGCCGGTGGAGGTTGGCACAGGCGGCTGGGCCCCGCGGTTAGGGAAAAAAATAATAAAATTAAATAAAATGGCCATTTGGAGCCGCAGGTGGGGCGAAAAAGTTTAATTTTCTGGGGATCTGGCTGCCTGGCACCCCTTGGACCTTGTGTGAACAGAACAAACGAGCTAATCAGCACCCGGTGAACCGGAGGGGGAATTTTGGTCGGGAAACGCAGCTGATTTCCCTAGCCACCCAGGGATAAGACCCGGGCCGCTGCGGAGCCAGGAAGAAGGGACACTTCCCAAAAAAGGGAGGGTTCTGTTGGAAGACAGGGAAGGGTATTTTATATTTTTAGACATCGATCTGGCTGCCTGCACCGCCCCATAGCTTTGGGGAGCAGATAAGCAACCTGAAGCAGCATTAGGCTGAGAGCAGACGCGAATCTGCACTCAAACTGATTTACTGAGCAGCCCGGTGACGCTGGAGCTCGGCGCCAGAAGGGGCAGAATCCGCCGTCTTTAGCACTCCTCACTGAATAACATTAGAGCTTCAGCTAACCTGGGGAGTCCGGAAAGTGGGACATGCTTGATTAATTTCCACGGGCCCAGCTAGGGTCCCTTCCGTAAGGGGGTTGGTCTAGAGGAGGAATTATTTTGGGTCCTGCATTTCGCTAAAAAAATAAAAAATTAAAAAAATTAAAAAAAAAAAGTAAGGTCACCTCAACAAATGAAAAATAAATTCTTTTTAATTTAGTTTAATAGCTAAAAGCTGCTTAAGGACCTGCATATAGAACCCTGTGGGGAAATTCATTGATAAACACAAGTAGGCAGGAAGGATCCACGTGGACCCTAGGGGAATCATTGACCCCCATTAGCTCTGTTTGACTGCTTGCCTGTGTGGATCTTTGGTTTCTCTCTGTTACTTTCTGGTCTATTGCTATTATTTCCTTTTTCCTCCCCCCTTCCTTTTTCCTTCTATTTTTTTTTTTAAATAGGTGCTGCAAGCTTGTCGCTTCTTTGCTGGGCTTCTTATTCAGTAATTTCCCACTCGCTGTATATATTGATTCTGTATTACAAACTATCGCTTATCCTTCCTGCATCTTTCTTCCTTCTGTTTTCTGTTGTGGCTCTTAGAGACAACATTTTTTCATAGGCCCACAACTTAAGGGTGTCAATTTCTATCCCATCTATTTTGTTTTCTTCTTCTTCTTCTTCTTTTTTTTATTAGTATTAACTTTTTCCTTTCAGACTTTTCTTTACTATTTCTCTTCCTCCTCATAATCCTAGCCTTCTAAATCACTATATATATATATTCCTCCATTTGTTTTCCCAGTCCATTGTAGGAACTCCATATTTTTTCCTAGTACTCTACACTGCCTACACAAGTTAAATATTCATCTCATTAAGTCTCATTTTGCCCCTCTTCTAACTTTTAAAATATTTCTATTATCCTTCTGCCTTCCTCACATTTTTGATTCCTCTGGCCCTAACCTTTTGCCTTCAAGGGAACATAGAAAGAAGCAAGGAAATAAAATAAGAAGAAAAACTGCCAAAGAGAAAACTTACCTCACACGCAGAACCAACAGCTAAATAAAATTCTAGAGCATAGAGAAAAGCTAATCAACTGAACAAACCCATCAAGATAATATGATGACCAGAGGGCAACAGAAAAATACAAATGACTCTGAGAAACTGGAAAACATGGACCAGTCCAATGCAGAAAATAAAAACCAGGAAGCAATGCAGTACATCGAACAACTAATCAAAGCTATCCAAACAAATATCATGGACCAACTTAAAGAACTGAAGGAAGAGATTAAGGATATAAAGAAGACACTGGGAGAACATACTGAAGAAATAGCTAACAAACCTAAAAAGGTAATGGATATGATGGCGAACAAAGGCACAAGTCAAGAAATGAAAAAGACGCTGGACTCACATGGCAGCAGATTTGAACAGGCAGAGGAAAGAATTAGTGATATGGAAGACAATACAGTTGAAATCAAAGAGATTGTAGAAAAGATAGACAAAAAGATAGAAAAAATCCAGTATGGTCTCAGGGAATTAACTGATAATGCAAGATGCACAAACATACGCATTATGGGCATCCCAGAAGGAGAAGAGAAGGGAAAGGGAACAGAAGGAGTGTTGAAGGAAGTTATGGCTGAAAACTTCCCAACTCTATTGAGAGAGATGGATGTGCAGATCCAGGAAGCACAGCGCACCCCAAATAGTATAAATCCCAACAGGCCAACTCCAAGACATATACTTGTCAAACTGTCCAATGCTCAAGACAAAGAGAAAATACTCAAGGCAGCAAGAGAAAAGAGAACCATCACATACAAGGGAAGCACAATAAGATTAAGTGCTGATTTCTCAGCTGAAACCATGGAGGCAAGAAGATAGTGGTATGACATAGTCAAAACACTAAAAGAAAAAAAACTTCCAGCAACGAATTCTCTATCCAGCAAAATTGGCATTCAAAAATGATGGAGAGTTCAAAATATTCACAGATAAACAGCAATTAAGAGAGTATGTCAAGAAGAAACCAGCACTTCAAGAAATACTAAAGGAATCTCTACAAGTTGAAAGAAAAAAACAAAGGAGAGAGA
The DNA here is from genome assembly GCA_026826555.1 of Tolypeutes matacus. NCBI lineage: Eukaryota > Metazoa > Chordata > Mammalia > Cingulata > Chlamyphoridae > Tolypeutes > Tolypeutes matacus. Next base: position 3,588,550 of record JAKSZT010026914.1, on the reverse strand, counting down.
GTTGGAGGAGAGTTTAAAAACAACTGAAAACTCAAAAAGAGAAACAAAACAACATATGACATACATTAACCCAAAGAAAAAATGACTGAAGTAAGAAATTCGTTACGAGTAATAACACTGAATGTTAATGGATTAAATTCACCAATCAAAAGACACAGATTGGCAGAATGGATAAGAAAATATGATCCATCTATATGCTGTCTACAAGAAACCCACCTTCGGCCCAGGGATTCATGGAGGCTGAAAGTGAATGGCTGGAAAACCATTTTACAAGCTAACAATAGCCAAAAAAGGGCAGGAGTAGCTATTCTAATATCAGACAAAATAGACTTTAAATGCAAAACTATTGTAAGAGACAAAGACGGACACTACATATTAGTAAAAGGAGTAATCTCTCAAGAAGAGAGAACAATCATCAACATTTACGCACCTAATCGAGGTGCCTCAAAATACGTGCGGCAAACTCTGGAAAAACTAAGAGGAGAAATAAATTCCTCTACAATTATAGCAGGGGACTTCAACACACCACTATCATCATTAGACAGAACATCTAGGCAGAGAATCAATAAAGAAACGAAGGCACTCAACAGTACATTAGAAGATTTGGACTTAATAGACATATACAGAACACTACACCCAAATACAGCGGGATTTACATTCTTCTCCAGTGTACATGGTACATACTCCAAAATAGACCACATGCTAGGCCCCAAAACAACACTCAATGAATTCAGAAAGATTGAGATTATACAAAGTAATTTCTCTGACCACAACGGAATGAAGTTGGAAATCAATAAGGGCCAGAGAAACAGGTTAGGCACAAGGATATGGAAGTTAAACAACACACTCTTAGACAAACAGTGGGTCAAAGAGGAAATTTCAAAAGAAATCAGTAACTACCTTGAAACTAATGAAAACAACAACACAACATATCAAAACCTATGGGATGCAGCGAAAGCAGTCCTGAGAGGGAAGTTCATAGCCATAAATTCATATATTAAAAAAGAAGAAAGAGCTAAAATTGAAGACCTAACTACACACTTGGAGGAATTGGAAAAACAACAACAAACTAAACCTAAAGGAAGTAGAAAACAGGAAATAACAAAGATTAGAGCAGAACTAAATGAAATAGAGAATAAGAAAGCACTGGAAACAATAAACAAAACCAAAAGCTGGTTCTTCGAGAATATCAACAAAATTGACAAACCCTTAGCCAGACTAACAAAGAAAAAGAGAGAACAGATGCAAATACATAAAATAAGGAATGAGCAAGGTGATATCACTACTGACCCCACAGAAATAAAGAGTATCATAAGAGGATACTTTGAAAAATTATATGCCAACAAGAATGACAATTTAGAGGAAATGGACAAGTTTCTAGAAACCCACAAACAGCCGACATTGATGAAAGAAGAAATAGATGAACTCAACAGTCCAATTACAAGTAAAGAGATAGACTCAGTCATTAAAAACCTCCCAACTAAGAAGAGTCCAGGACCAGATGGCTTCACAGCTGAATTCTACCAAACATTCCGGAAAGAGCTAACACCAATTCTACTTAAGCTCTTCCAAAAAATAGAAGTAGAAGGAATACTACCTAACTCATTCTATGATGCCAACATTACCCTAATACCAAAACCAAATAAAGATACCACAAGAAAGGAAAATTACAGACCAATTTCTCTAATGAACCTAGATGCTAAAATCCTTAACAAAATACTTGCTAATCGCATTCAACAACATATCAAAAGGATTATACATCATGACCAAGTGGGTTTCATCCCAGGTATGCAAGGATGGTTCAATATAAGAAAATCAATCAATGTAATACACCACATAAACAAACTGAAAGAAAAAAATCACATGATCATCTCTATAGATGCAGAAAAAGCATTCGACAAAATACAGCACTCTTTCCTCATAAAAACACTACAAAAGATAGGAATAGATGGAAACTTTCTGAAAATGATAAAGGGTATATATGAAAAACCCAAAGCTAACATCATTTTCAACGGTGAAATCCTAAAAGCCTTCCCTCTGAGATCGGGAACAAGACAAGGATGCCCACTATCACCACTCCTATTTAACATTGTCTTAGAAGTACTTGCACGAACACTGAGACAAGAAAAGGATATAAGAGGCATCCAGATTGGAAAAGAAGAAGTAAAAATTTCATTATTTGCAGATGACATGATCCTATACATAGAAAGCCCTGAGAAATCGACAACAAGGCTTCTAGAACTTATAAAGGAGTTCAGTAATGTTGCAGGCTATAAAATCAATGCTCAAAAATCAGTAGCATTTCTATACACCAATAACCAGCAAACTGAGGAGGAAATCAGGAAAAAAATACCATTTACAATAGTAAACAAAAGAATCAAATACCTAGGAATAAATTTAACTAAAGATGTAAAGGACTTATATACAGAAAACTACACAACACTGTTAAAGGAAATCAAAGAAGACTTAAATAAATGGAAAAATATTCCCTGTTCATGGATGGGAAGATTAAACATCATCAAGATGTCTATCCTACCCAAACTAATCTACAGATTTAATGCAATCCCAATAAAAGTCAACACTATATTTT